>LPNX010189962.1:38700-127811 GCA_001517045.1 Pseudotsuga menziesii
ACTAGTCTAAGCATTAGGACGACCCAAAATCGAATCATGTAGGCTTATAACATAAAAAAGATAACGCTGCGTTAAACACCAATCCAAGCATTACGACAACCCAGGATCGAATCTTGTAGGCTTATAAAATTAAAAACAAAACCAAATCGATTACATGCCCAAGATCGAATCCTGTAGGTATCAATAATAAAACATAAGCGTATAAACCTGCAACATACACAGTGAAGGGTTTTCACCTTACAGGCTGCCCACTAAGTTTCCATTTAACTCATCCAAATTCACAAAACAGAGCCATGCTCTACCCATTCATTCCAACTTCATATAATTTAAACTAACAAACCAAAGGCCTCATATCCATCTAAAGGCCGATCATAAACCTTCCAAGCTCACGGTTGTAAAGAGAAACCCCGACCTTAAACAATTAATTAAACTCTACTATTAACGCATGCATAGTCACGACATGGAATAACATAGGAAAAATATGTGCAAGCAACATGTTCACATAAGGCTCGAGCCAAGCTCATGGTTGCAGTAAGAAACCCCAACCAAGATAATAATCCATACATTCAACAAGTATAATGCATCAAAAGTAAAATAAACATAATCACGATTTACATAGTGCCATTGTAAGCAATGGCACTGTAATGCCAAAGTATTCACATCAATAAAATCCAAACACAGAGCTCTTCTATTAAAACATTAAACCATACATTGAAACACAACCAAAATTTATTTACAAAGGAAATTCTTCGTCTGCACAGACACGACTCACCCCAAAGTCTTTACACTTAAAACTTCATAGAAAAAGTTAAATACAGTCGCATCCCTTGGATGCCCAAACCATAAAAAAGGACCCAAACCAATTATCAACTAGTAATCAAATTTACACAGTGATAAACCCTCCCAAACCAGAGTTCCATACTCTATCAAACATATGCGTAAGAGGTAAGGGCCTTTGCATTTTGTAGGGATTACCCGCTTAAAGGATTGCGCAGACCATCTAAAGAGCCACCATCAATCCACGTTTCGAATCGCCCCTGTCACCTACAAAACCAAACACGTAGAGCTATGAGGAGTATGTTAAACCTCAATAGAAGCAAACAAACAATACAATGTTGCAAACCCAAGTTAAGTGCATAACTGTCAGTGAAAGGGAAGATTGTTGCTCCATGCAGCATAAACACCCAAGAGCCCAAAACCACACAGACAACCAAAGGAAGAGCCAAATGAATTACACAAACGACCATACCAGCATATGACGCTTGATTCCCATGCTTTCCCAACAACATTAAAAGTGCCACCCCATCCTCCACTACCCACGAAATACATACCCACAGTTCCATAGTCAAGTTCATTATAATTTCGTATAGTCCACCACCCTAGCATAAAAACCCTAGATAAATCCTCCATTGCAATGTTAAGACATAGTTTTATGGCATATGAAATATGCCATTAATAGTTTTTACATATCCCATAGTTTTTCCAAGGACTTCTTACAAAGTTTTCCATGACATATAAATCAAGCCTTAAAGCCTAGGATTTATACCTTAAAAGTTACATGTTATAAACTGAATATAAAAGTGGATAAGGTTTCATAACCTTAAGCATAACAATAATGACAACCTTAATGATTTAAACCCTACACTATCAACTCTGCATAAATGTAGAACGTAGGCACCGCTAGGTCAAGACTTTAGTCCTCTTATCTTCAGTTATGAATAGGGTAGTGTAGCATAGTTATCATGTCGTAGGATGTTATTATTTTCCATGGCTGTAGATAGAATTCGTCAACAAAGTCACATGCACAAAATTGGAATTTTGTGTTAGTTCGCAATGAACTAAGTAAACCCCATAAATGAAGAAGGAACCTCTTTACCTCTCCGAGTGGTCCCTCAAGGGATAAAAACCCCACTTCTCCACCCCTTGACAGTTAAAGGCAAGTCATATCTTTTAATAAATAAAACTATACACAAAGTACAATACGTATAAATATGAAGTAAGACATAATTGAACAAACATATGCAATGTAGCTTAATAGTAAATACCAGTAGAGTAATCATATAAACAAATCCAAGTAACATAACCATAGCACATAAACATATCAACATTACATAGGAAAATACATAAAAAGGGAAAGGCAACTTACGACACTTAGATCTAGTAAACAACAACTGATAAATTCTGCAAGAGATAAATAATGTTCGTGAAAAGTAGCATCTAACTAGCCTACATTTTTTTTTACGATTTTTAGGGACATTACAAGTGGTATCAGAGCCCAGTTTCAACACTAAGAGACCTAATGGGTGTGCCAAACATTCGTTGCAGAAAATAAATTATGTATTTGAAATTTTGTTAACTAACAAAAAATTTCTTGTTATTTAAAATTTTACATTGCAGGATTCAAAGAACAGTTTAGATCATGAACACGGAAGAAGACAACATCTGACAAGGAAAAATAAATACCCCCAAAAGGGAATAAGAACCGATGGTTGAATTAAACTATGATATACTAAAAACCATACAAAGTCTACAAGCAGACTTACAAAGTTTCAAGGATGGTAATACGAATGAAAGAAAAGAGCAACAAGCAATTAATGAAGCTTTACTGTGGAACATGACAAGAGGAAGCCCGCATGGACAACCCGTTCATTTAACCAACAAGTTCAAGAAAGAGTTTTATCATAAACGGTTCAGCAACCCAAAGGAAGAAGGAAAATAAGAACACACCATTGAACCTTTAAAAAGATATT
This sequence comes from Pseudotsuga menziesii, assembly GCA_001517045.1. Lineage (NCBI taxonomy): Eukaryota > Viridiplantae > Streptophyta > Pinopsida > Pinales > Pinaceae > Pseudotsuga > Pseudotsuga menziesii. Next base: position 41,451 of record LPNX010189962.1, read on the forward strand.
ATCACATTTTTTCTAGTGATAACTCCCTTTCTCCTTGTAGAAAGAAATAAATGAATGATGAGAACCTCCAAGGAGAGTTCAGAAAGACAAGAACCCCAACCTATGAAGGGGATAAGAACACTGAGGAAAAGATGAAGAATGAAATCTCGGTATGAGCAAATAATTTTGGGTGCACAACTACTCTAGTGAGATGAAAGTCTGTCTAGCCATCTATAATTTAAATGGAAAATAAGCTAGATGGTGGAGAGACCTAAAGCATACCATGAAAGAGAAGGTAAAAGAAATACGATGGAGTAACTTTCACATAATTTTTCAGGAGAAATACATGTTTGAAATATTTTTTGACAGGAAGGTGAAATAATTTCACAAGTTAAGAATGGGTTCCATGACCATGGATGCTTTCATCAACATATTTTTGGATATGTTACACTACGTACCTTGTATAAAGGACAAGAAAATGAAAATGCAACAGTTTTTAGGATTTCTTCCACCCAATTTTCAAGAGGGAATTGAATTTGACATGCGTAAGAATCTAGACACTACCCTACACAAAGCTATCCTTTCATATGAGCATCGAAAACTAAGGCAGGAAAACATCAACAAAAGTAGAGACAGGTCTAGGACCTTCTTGGACAACTGCAAACCAGGTTTCAACCCACTACCTTACAGAACACCAGTTTAACATTCCAATAAGAACTTCAACAAGACAAGTACAAAGCCATATGTACCAGCACCAAATGATAACAGACTGACAACAAATGGGGGAGCCAATGTTGCCCTGCTGCAAATCAAATGTTGGAAATTCCAAGGGACCCATTATGTCCAATACTCTAAGAACAATGCCAACGAGGTCTTGCAGAACTTACAGGAAGAACCAACGATAGATGACATAGCTAGAACACTGAGGATTTATGCAGCCTTGGATGTTTGACATGCAGAACATCAGGCTACTATGGCTGAAATAGAAGGTAAGGTTTCCAACGCTTCTATTTGAATATTGATTGACCCTGGTTCTTGTCAAAGCTATGTATCACCTAAAATTGTTGATTTGTGTAAACTAGACAAATTTAAACATGAGAAACACTGGTTGGTGTAATTAGCCATGGGTATGGAATGAAATGTTTCTAAAATAGTTAGAGATTGTGAGGTAAACTTGAATGGTTTCCCTGCTAGGAAAAATCTGATTATTTTACCCTTAGGATCATATGATGTACTTATCGACATGGACTGGTTGGAACAACACCTTGTCATGCTCGATTGTCTACACAAGTCAATCTTGTGTACAGATAGCCAAGGAAACCAAGTAAATATTCAAGGCATACCTAAAAAGGTTTTCGTAAGGAAAATATCTACCTTATAAGCAAAGAAGTGCACTAGAAAAGGTTGCAAACTATTGCAGTAAACATTCAGGATGTAGAAGCTGAGAGAGAACAACACACCGAGTACTTTCTAGTTCTCATAGACTTTACGGATGTATTTCCTGAGGAAATACCAGGACTAGCACCGAAACGAGGCTTAGATTTTTCCATAGAACTAACACCAGGGTCAATTCCGACTTCAAAAACCCCTTACCACATGAGCACACCAGAGTTGGTGGAGCTCAAGTTGCAGTTGCAAGAGTGGATTAAGAAGGGATATATCCAACCTGGTGTGTCCCATTGGAGAGAACTGATACTTTTTGTAAAGAATAAGGATGGTACGATGCGTAGTGTGCATGGATTACCGCCAATTTAACAAGATGACCATCAAGAACCAATACCCACTCCCTAGGATCGACGAATTGTTCGATCAATTAGGAGGAGCTAATATATTTTCAAAGAACGACCTACGGTCTGGATACCATCATGTATGGATCCACGATGAGGATATTCATAAAATTGCCTTTCGTACGAGATATGGCCACTACGGATTTGTAGTAATGCCATTCAGGTTGACTAATGCACCCACAAACTTTATGTGTATGATGAACAATATCTTTAGTAAATACCTGGATAAATTTGTATTGGTCTTTATAGACGACATCCTTGTTTACTCTAAGAGTAAAGAGGAACACGAGGAGCATCTACGCATAGTACTACAGGTGTTACGGGAACACCAGCTCTACACCAAGTTTAGTAAATGTGAATTTTACAAACAACAGATACAATACCTGGGTCACATCATCTCCGAGAAGGGGATAGTCATTGACCCATAAAAGATTAAAGCCATAGAGGACTGGCCTACCCCTACTAGTATCATAGACATTAGGTCTTTTTTGGAATTATTAGGTTACTATTGAAAGTTCATTGAGAACTTTTCGAGGATAGCTTGTCCCATGACTGGTTTGCAAAAGAAGGAAAACAAGTTCTTATAGATGACCAAGTGTGAGGAAAGTTTTTAGAAGCTTAAACAACTTTTGACGACTGCACCAATACTACGAAATGCGGATCCCAATGGGGATTTTGTTGTTTGCATGGATGCAAGCAAGGAAGGGGTTGAAGGAGTCCTCTTGCAAAATGATTGTGTGATCTGTTATGAATCACAGAATTTAAAGGAACACGAAAAAAACTACCCCTCCCATGATCTTGAGTTAGCAGCCATCATCCACACTTTGAAGATGTGGAGGAACTGCCTCATGGGGAAGAAATTCTTCTAAAGACATACAATATGAGTCTGAAGTATTCATTTGAGCAACCAGATCTAAATTCCAGGCATGCCAGATGGTTGGCTTTCCTTAGCGAGTGCCATTTCGATTTAAAGCATATAAAGAGAAAGGATAATAAAATTGTTGATGCTTTAAGTCGACAGGCTCATATGATATATGAGGTGACTTTAAGTCAAATCGATTTGGATTTACACAAGAAGATTAGAATAGCCAACGGAGTTGACCCTTTCTATTTTGAAATCCTTAAGAAGGTCCAAGAGGACAGGTTGTTTCAACAACGAAAATAGTACAAGGTAGATGAAATTGGACTATTGTGGTCCAAAGAAAGATTTTATTTTTTGGAAGGAGGGGACACCAGGTCCAACATCCTCATGAAATTTCATCGAAAACCCTACTCGGGGCATTTGGGATATCAAAATATGATATCCGCAATAAAGAAATACTTTTTCTGGCCTAAGTTAAAGGCTGACATAGCGTTGTTTATTGCGAAATGTCAGGAATGTCAGCTGGTCAAAGCTGAGCACCATCATCATTTAGGATTACTGCAGCCGTTATCCATTCCATAATGGAAGTGGGAGGTCATTAGTATGGATTTTGTCATGGGTCTACCAAAGAGTAAGAAGAAAAATGACTCTATATTTGTAGTAGTTGACAATTTATCAAAAGCAGCACACTTAATTTCGGTGAAATTGACCTACAAGGAAGTTCACATTGTCGACATATTCTTAAAGGAGATATTCAGATTACACGGGATACCCAAGGAAATCATCTTGGATCAAGATACAAATTTTACCAAAAAATTTTGGAGATCCTTATTCTCCGGATTGGAGATGCAGTTAAAATTTAGTACTGATTACCACCCGCAGACAGACGGGCAGACAAAATGGGTAAACCAGATTTTAGAAGACATGCTTAGGATGTATGTCATGAACAACCCCACCAAGTGGGAGGATTACTTGCATCTTGTAGAATTTGCATATAACAATGGATACCAGACTTCCACGAAGATGTACATGATACTAAACATGTGATTGATTGGTCCTTGTTACAGGTGGAACCTAAAGGGACGTTTGTACCTGAACCCCTTCATATACTGGACAAGATGGAGGTGCAACTCAAGAACCGCACCATAGTCCAGTTGAAAGTGCAATGGAAGCACTTTGAGGTCGACGATGATACTTGGGAGAATGAAGCCACCATGAGAGAGGCTTACCCTACCTTTTTTAATGATTTCATTCCTAGTCCCTAGAACACTAGGTATAGTGTTGTTCTAAGTGGGGAGGGATGTAATATCCCAAATTTTTGACCTGACACTTATGGGCATAAGTCCCATTTCATGTGAGGTTGCTTTGATGTTTTATTTGTCTATTGGGAATAAGACCCTACTGCACATGAGAATGATGTTTTGTTTGATATATTGGGCATAAGCCAAATGCATATGTTTTATGTATATGATTTCATGTGTTGGGCATGGACCTTGAAGCACTTAATTGATGAGATATTTGTGTTGAGCGTGAGCTCTGAGGCACATAACTATTTGATGTTTATGTTGAGCGAGAAGCTATGTAGCACATGAGTGTTTGATGTTTGTGTTGAGAGAGAAGCTCTGGAGCACATGAGTATTTGATGTTTGTGTTGAGCGAGAGACTCTGGAGCACATGAGTATTTGATGTTTGTGTTGAGTAATAAGCTCTGGAGCACATGAATTATGAAACCTTTGTGTTGAGCATGAGCATGAAGTTACAATATTTCAACACTCCTCCTTAACGAGAAGGGTATTTTACTGAAAAAAATATCATCAACTATAGGAGTAATGAGAGAGAGCATCTTCAACAATATTAAGGTAATACATACATACGTCATAGGAAGTTTTCAACAATCATCAACAACTCGAACAATTACTGGAATATCTTCAATATCTTCAATACTGGAACACCATCTTCTACAACACTGAGTCTTCATCTTTTGCAGCACTCGATCACTTTATCTTTTGCAGTAACACTTTGGTCTTTTGATCCCATGTAGCAGCACTTAGATCTTCTCTATCCTTTGTAGCAACACTTCGATCTTCTCGATCCTTTGCGGAAGCACTTTGATATTAGAGGAAATTTGAGGTCTAAAATGGGCCTCCTAAGGAAAATGATAAAATAATAGTTAAAATAATAAAATAATAGTTATTAATTTTGGAGGAAGAATGAAAAAAACTACTTTTTTTGTTTGTATTTTCGACATATCTCCCTGTGTTTTTACTCAAATTCCGAGCGGGAGAGCTCGTTGGATGAATAATTTAATTCCGCATCCAATGAGTACCCGCACTGCATACTTTTGATGGACCCTGCTACCCCAAAAACAAGAAATTCCTAAAAAAAAGTGATGATGACATCATCATCACATTTTTTCAGGCATTTCTTGTTTTTGGGGTAGCGAGGTCCATCAAAAGTATGCAGTGCGGGTACTCGTTGGATGCGGAATTAAATTCCACTTCCAATGAGCTCTCCCACGTGAAATTTGAGTAAAAACACAGGGAGATGTGTCAAAAATACGAACAAAAAAAGTAGTTTTCTTTTATGACAAATATGTCAATTCAACCATTATGGTTGACTCATTTTATTTAAATTCTATTGGTTCTTGAATTCCAACTCACAAAATTTATTGTTGGCGCGTTTTCTTATAAGGCCCATTTTAGACCCCAAATTTCCTCTAATTCTTCTCGATCCTTTGCAACAGCACTTTGATCTTCTCGATCCTTTGTAGCAACACTTCAATCTTCTCGATCCTTTGCAGCAACACTTTCAATCTTCTTAATCCTTTGCAATAGCACTTCGATCTTCTTGGTCCTTTGCAGCAACACTTTCGATCTTCTTGATCCTTTGCAGTAACACTTTGATATTTTCTATCCTTTCCAGCAACGCTTCGATCTTCTCAATCCCTTGCAGCAACACTTTCTATCTTCCTGATCCTTTGCAGCAACATTTCGATCTTCTCAATCCTTTGCAACAACACTCCGATCTTCTCAATCCATTGCCGCAACACTACCTGTAGTACACATGATCTCTTTGCAAGATGATCAATCCCTATCACTTTAGGACATATATCCAAGGATGATGCAATCCTCATTATCCTAATCCCCCTTAACGAGGAGGGTCCATAGCATCGACCAGCTAGATTGTTCACAAATAAATGTAGGACCACATCATCTACAACTGAATGTATATCTCATCAGCAAATGAATGTAGGACCTATCGTAGACCATCCTTAGCCTTTTAGAGCTAGGATCACTCCAAAGCGAGTGTTATTTTCTATGACATCTAAAATTGAATGTAGGAACACTCTCCATGTGAGAGTATCATCTGCAAGTGAATGCATGACCTATCGTCAGCAATTATTTACAGGACTCATCGTAGACCATACTTATCTTGTTAAAATATAGGACCACTCCCAAGCGAGTATTATTTTCTACGACATCTACAAGTGAACGTAGGAACATCAACATATATAGGCACACTTGGCCTCTTTTGTACTGGAACATCATTTCCATCCCATCATCAATGACAGTCTCATCATCACTCCCCCTTTCCAGGGAGTTTCATATCATCAACTTGCTCCCCCTTTCTGAGGAGGGTTCATATCATCATCGTTCATTCTTGCAAGGAAGGTATGTAACATCAACATCATTGTTCCTCCTTATGAGGAAAGTCTTTTAGAACTACACCAAGCTTGTCATGGAAGTATTCAAACTTTACTCGAGATAGAGGCTTGGCCAACACATTAGCAACTTGCTCATTGATACTCACATACTAGGGTTTTATATCTCCCTTATGTACCATATCCCTTATGTAAAAATATAAGATCTATGTGTGCTTTGATTTATCATGGAATACATGATTCTCTGTCATCTTTATAAAACTATAGTTGTCACATAGAATCACTGTGGTATCCAAATCCATGTCAAATAGACCTGACATCAACTTCCGAAGCCATATGGATCCACAACTAGCGGAGCAAGCTGCTATGTACTCTGCTTTAGCTATGTTGAGAGAAACACTAGATTGTTTCTTGCTATCCATGAGATCATGGCGGATCCCAGACAATAACATCCACTTGAGGTGCTCTTTCTATATGCGGGACTTCCTGCCCAGTCTGAATCCATATTTCCACAGTTTGGCCCATTGAAGAACAAAATGGATCATTCCATTCCTCCTCCAGCAAGAAGAGACAAAAGAAACATTCAACAGAACAAAAGAAGATGGAAAGGTTCACATGCACAGTCCCAGGATGATGATGAAAAGAAGAACCATGATCCTGCATGGCTGCTCTACAGAGCTGCACATTGCAGCAAAATTTTATAAGTTTTTTCCCAAAGAGGAAAATTTCCTCTTAAGTATAGCTTATTTTGCCTTATTTAATGCTTATTTTGAGGGTTTTTTTTTCATGAGGTTTTCCCCATTTCCATTAGTTTATTAAGCAACTTCTTAATTCATTAGATTATATGGGTGACTTTTGGCCTAGTTGTCAAGGCCCAAGTTGTCCAAGTTTGGATTAAGGGGGGGTGTTGGGATTATTATAATCCCCCATTGTCCATTTATAGTCTATTAATCATTTTGTATAGCATAGGGAGACATATTTATTGTACTAGAGTATGGGGAACACATATAGAGGTTAACTACCACTTACTAAATGTTCATTCATGAGTTTAAGTGCCTCTGAGACCATTCCCTACATTTTAGGAGCCACTCTGAGTGCCACCAGCAGCCTCCATCAATTGGTTGTGGTAGGTAACCAGTTATGCCGAATTTATCTTCAGTTACATTTAGTTAGATCACTTTCAGTCAGTCTAGCACCAGTTATGCATGGATACATGGGGAAGTGGTGCCTTTTTCTACCTACCTTGTCAGTTTAACTGTTTTCACTAGATTAACTGATTATCGGACTAATTTAGTTATCATGAGTTAGACTAGTGCCTCACATGTAGTGATTTAGACACTCATAGTTATCTAGTCAATTAGGGTTGAGTTGGTAGATTCGAATATTATCCACATGATTCGAATTCTCTTTATTATAACTTGTTGTATACTGTTGGAATCAATGAAGATTAATGTTGTAATTTATTGATCAATTCTTATCAGTTTTCTCTGAAATTTGTCTTTTTTAGTGTACATTGTTCTTACTATTCCACTGCACAATTATACCTTTCAATTGCTCTCATTGCATGTAGATAAATGGTTCAATAATTCAAATAAAGGAGGGATGTCAAAGTTCTTGAGCTGATCCATTCAGATCTAATATGGCCTCTTCCAACATCCTCATATGGAAATTCAAGGTATGTGTTGACTTTCATAGATTATTTCTCAAGGTACTGCTGGGTGTATTTTCTCAAGCTAGAATCTAAAGTTTTTGAGGCTTTCAAAGTGTACAAAGCTTTAGTTGAGAATGCATGTGGGAAGAAGATAAGGGTTCTTAGGATTGAAAATGGTAAGGAGTATGTCAACTAGAATTTGCAGCAACTTTGTGAAGAATCTGGCATCCAAATGCAGCATTTGTGCCCTACACACCACAACAGAATGGTGATGCAGAGCACAAGAATGGAGCTCTCAAGGAGATGTCAACATGCATGATGGAAGAAAAGGAGTTGAATCCTAAGCTATGGGATGAAACTATCAATTTTGATGCATATTTTTAGAACAGAGCTCCACACAAAGCATTGGAAGGAAAAACTCCATTTGAGGCTTGGAGTGGTCACAAGCCCAATGTTTCTCATTTCAGGGCTTTTGGCTCAAAGGCTTGGGCTAGAATTCCTCTCGAGATGAGAAAGGCCTTGCAAAATCAAATAAAGGATTCCATTATGGTAGGATATATTGAATATGTAAATGGATACAATCTTTTTGATCCCTCATCTTAGAAAGCATTCATCGAAAGGAGTGTACAGTTCCAAGAAGAGCCCATGCAGGATATCGAACTAGCTCAAGGGGAATGCTCACATCCTCCACTCCATTATGATGTAAGTGATGATTATTCCTATGGTTTTTCTTATTCTGATGTTGATAATGATGATTATGACATGCATTCATATCATGACTCACCCATTCGTCCAAAGTGGGCCGAGAAAACCATTCAAGCAGCTGGTGATCTTGTTGGAGATCCACTATACTCTAGGAAGACTAGATCTCAATTTCACAATGCTTTATCCACTTGTGAATTGAATGTTCTAGAGAGATACTATATGATGGTTGGATCTAATACTCATACATGACAAGAAGCATCACTTGACCCAATATTGAAAACATCAATGCAAGAAGAGTACAAGTCTTTGCAAGACAATGAGACTTGGGAATTAGTTCCCTTCCCCTCCAAGAGGAAACTAGTGCAATGTAAGTTGGTCTATAGGACCATAGCGGTTGTTGATGGTTCTGATATCAAGTAAAATGATAGTTTGGTTTACAAAGGCTTCTCTCAAGTCCAAGGAGTGGACTATACATAGGCATTCACACCGGTAGCAAAGATGAACTCAATCAGGCTAGTTTTGGTCATTCCTGCATCTACGCGATGTGAGGTTCACCACGTGGATGTGAGGAGTGATTTTATTCATGGTGAAACTCATGAGATGATCTCTATGCAACATCATGAAGGTTTCATTCATGATCCTTTACTTGTGTGTAGGTTGAGGAAGTCACTATATGGCCTCAAGCAAGCCCCCAGTGCTTGGTATGCCAAGATGGATAGCTTCCTTCTTCACTACTCTTTGAGCGGTGCAAATATTATCCTAATGTATATTTGCAGCATAATGGTGATTTATTGCAGGTCATAGTGTTTTATTTTGATGACCTTTTGATTACAGTAAGTTGCATTGATTATATAGGATCAATAAAGTCATCTTTGCATAGTGAGTTTTCTATGACATACCTTGGATTGTTGAAACAATTTCTTGGATCGGATATTGAGCAATATGATGCAGGAATCAAGTTCAGAAAACCAAAGTATGTTGATGTTGTTATTAAATTTCAATATGGTTGGATGTAGGGAATCCAAGTTCCCATTCCTTTCAGTAATAAAACTAGGTGATTTTGGTGCATCTCCATTCGTGGACAACTCATTGTACACACAACTAGTTGGGAGCTTATTGTATATTACACACTCTCAAACTGATTTTGCATATGTCGTAGGTGCATTTGCAAGATATATGCAGGAGCCTCATGAGATCCATTGGAAGGATGCAAAAAGAATATTTCAGTATGTGCAAGGAACCAAACACTTCGGGGTACAATATATTGTTGGTTCTCCACTAGAACTAGTTGGATTTACTGATTTTGATTGGGCTAGATATTCCATTGATAGAAAGTCCACTTCAGGTTATGTATTCATGATTTCACATGGTCCCATAGGCTGGTTAAGCAAGAAACAACAAACTATATCTCTTTCATCACATGAGGCTGAGTACATAGGAGAAGTAAACGCAACTACACAATGTGTGTGGTTACAAGGTATTCTTGGGGAACTTAGATTTGCATTTGATTTACCCAAAGTCATTTGGTGTGATAATAAAAGTGCAATCAAGATTTACACTGATCCAGTACAGAGACAGAGGACCAAGCACATAGAGATACACATGCACTACATTATGAGCTTGGTGCACAAGGAGGTGATATTGTTGCAGTATTTCCCATCTACAGAGCAAACTATTGGCATATTCACCAAGAGATTCACAAAGTATACATTCACCTATCTGATATCACTTCTTGGAGTAGGGTGACACATAGTTATTGTTCATATTCACTTAGATTAGCTCCATGTCCATTTTTTGGGGGAGATTTTGTTCCCATGAGGTTTTCCTCTTTACCTTCGTTATATGGACAAATAAACTTTTGTAAGAGATGACTTGAGACTTAGTTGCCAAGGCCTCAATAATTTTGTGATGTATTTACACTAATTCATGCTTAAGGGGGGGTGTTAGAGCATTATACCACCTTAGTACCATGGTCATACACCTAGGACACATTTTCATTAGTTTCATACTTATGTTATATGGTCCAAAACTAGGTTGTCTTAGTCAAGCAAGGTCCTTTTGTTGTTTTGGACTCAGATTAATGCACCCAGGAGACCACATTTGATCATTCTGGTTACAAATGCACCATTATTTATGAAAATTTAGTCCTTGGTGCACTCCCACTCCATAAAATAGGGAAACTGGTTGACCAAAGGCACCCATGCATGGTTTTTGGGTATGTTTTTGTCCTTCTAGACCATTTATAGTTTCCTAAAGCCACTCCCACTCACCCATGCACTCCACCACGCCTACCGTACCTTAATTTATGTCCTAGCATGCTCTAGCCACGTTCATACTAGCATTCATGACCATGACCGTTTTAGATGGTTAGAGAGCTCATTGGTCCACCTAGGGGGCTTTTGAGGTCCAATCTAAGCCTACCACATGTATGCATCCAAATGGCCTCCAAAGGCTAACGGTTTTCTCCAAATATAATATAAACATGTTCCAAAAATATTTACAAGTTGGAAAGTGATAATAAACTCTGTTATTGGCTCCATTCTTATGTGTTAATTTTAGTATTTTCATTATTTTTCTACATATTCGTGAACATCTTGAATTGTGAGGATTCCCTTACCTCCTAGATCTTGTTGTGAATCATATTTTCACATGAACCCAACATAGTAGTCAATATTTTGGCCAATGATGGGGGAAACCATGGAAATGTGGATCTAAACTCCAATTGGCACGATATTAGTTCTTCTCGGCTAAGGGAATATTTTATTAATTTTTCCAAAAAATACCTTCAAATCTCGGGATGAGTGGCCAATGGATGTGATATGAACTCCTTGATGTGCGGAAAATCTCTCAAAGAGGGTAGGACACCTGGGTTCATAGGAGTATGAATATAGGTGGAGGTACTTTACTTGCATTGCAAGAGGACCTCCCACGCACATGAGGCTAAAAGCTTGAGCATGATGAAGGATAATGTAGGCAAAAAGGCCAAGTAGTGGAGACTCGATGGGGGAAGATGGGACAGTTCATCGGTTGAGGGAGAAATTATGGACTTAGCTAGGAAACTAATGGGAATAATCAAATGATTTGATGAGGATAACATGAAAATGTTTATGGAGGTCCTTTCAGTTCAATGGAATGAACTATTGGTAGTGAACCTGCATCGATTACTCTTGAGAGAGGTTACTTATTTTTTCCTTTGTTGAGCTTTGCTTGGATAGGTGGATTTTCAGATAATAGGAATAGGAAAGGCCAGATTGCAGAACTCAAGCTAATTTTTCCTCCCTATTTCGGCATCTATGTTCTCACTACAATTGATAGTTGGCGTCGGGTTCCTGCACATAGTGTGAATTAATGACTAGGATTCTACAAGATGGTTAAGGTAAAACAGTTGAAAAATAGTCCCCATAGAAGGAGTCCATGCACACATGTGCCCCGCATGGTCAGGGAACCAAACTAGCCAATGAGGATTACATGGACATGATCTTTGTGGAGGTTTAAAATAAAATCAAGGGAATGGAGATATGCATGGAGAAAATAACTAAGGAAACCACTCTACTATAAATTCAGGTGGATCTGAGGAAATTGTAGAGAGAGTGGGTTCATCCTGTACACGGGATACAAATAATATGAAAACAATGACGTTGTATTGGTAGATGAAAAATCTCTTGGGAAAATCCCTGATGGAAATGGTTGCAGAAAAGGACTATGCTCGGCTTTAAAAGCAGGAAGCCCAAGCTAGGATGAAGAACATGGAAGACACTCTTAGTTTTGTGCTTAAGTCACATGTTGAAAAGGGATCCAAGATGAACATGTTGGCCAACGATACAATAGGAAAGGTGTTTAGAAGCAGTCCATCACCCGACAAGAGAAGCAATGCAAAAAATCCGTCTGAGATTCCCACAGTTATCATTATTGATGACACCACAACATGATTTTTTGTTTGATACTTGGCTATCGTTTAGTCAAAATTAGAGCTTGCTTGTTTTTTTCATAGGCATAGGGTTTTTTCCAATCTATTAATTTGTCGTAGTTTAAGGTATAGATTTAGTTATCATTTTTTGTATATTAGTTTTACAAGTTGGTTGGTTTCTCCAATGGAAAACCAACAACCACATATATATGTATGTATACTTGTTTTGTTGATAATATAAATTTAAGTCAAACTTAAAAAAACAAAACATTATATAAATTCTAATACTTCGCCATTTAAAATAGCATATAATTTATCATGTAATGAATTCTAAATTAAAATTAATTTTTTCATATACTATCAATCATATCTCTCCAATATGTTTAAAATTTATAAAAGAAAATGCAATTGATATTTAAAAACAACAAAACAAAATGCATTTGGTGTATAGATGAACCACTTTACATATATGCCCATACAACTTGTGTATTATGAACATTCTATATTGGCAAACAACTTTTGTATAGCATTTTAATTTTTTTTCTACACATGTGAGATGAGATGTTTAAATACATGGTAAGGGAATAAGAAGATTAGGAAGTATTATATTATATTACTAAGATTAGGAAGCATTATGTTTAAATACATGGTAAGGGAATAAGAAGATTAGGAAGAGTTATTTTTAAATGGAGAATTACTAAGATGATTAGAAAGCATTATATTAATAATATGGTCTTGGATTGTAGCACAATCGTTAACTAGTTCTCCCACGAGCTAGATGTCTTATTTCACACCATGAACATTCATGTGTTACACATTTTACATATTAGACTTGCTTGGCATAAGTGTTTCCTATTTTCCCAACCCCATTCTTCCTTGGATGGTGTCTATTTCCATTTCCTATGTATATATGTTTAAAATATTAACTTCAACACTTCTAAATTAAGCAATTTTCAACTCTATAAAATTTTCTTTAATTAATTAAATTTATATATATATATATGATCACCTCAATATTGCAAAATACATCTCAATTATTATTTAAAAACAACAAAACAAAACAAAATGCATCTACTAATTCAATATTGCAAAATACATCTCAATTATTATTTAAAAACAACAAAACAAAACAAAATGCATCTACTAATACTATACAAATTAACTGATGGCCATTTTACATCAGTGGCATACGATTTGTGTATTATGAACATTCTACACTTGCATACAATTCGTTTCCGGCATTATTGTATTTAAAATACATGGTAAGTGAATAAATTAAAAAAATCATGACCAATTTTTGGGATAACTTGCATACAATGTGTATCATACAATTCGTTTCTGGCATTATTGTATTTAAAATACATGGTAAGTGAATAAAGAAATTAATAAATTAAAAAAATCATGACCAATTTTTGGGATAACTTGCATACAATGTGTATGGCATTTTTTTTGGTGAATGTGATATGTTTAATATACATGGTAAGCTCACAAAAGACATGACCAATTGTTGGGATAACTGGATACATTAAATTAATAATACTATACTAAATTGTAACAAAACCACATAAATGTGTTACACATTTTTACATATAACCAACTACCTTTACATAGATTTTCTGTGGCATAAGGATTTATTTTTAACCAAAACGTTCTCAGGGACTGGTATTTATTTTTAACCAAAATGTTCTCAGAGACTTCATCATCCATTTTTCCTTGGAAGGTGCCTATTTCTACTTCAACCCAACCCCAGTCAAGACAGCATTAAGCATCATCCATTTTTTCTTGGAAGTTGCCTATTTCCACTTCAACCCGACCCCAGTCAACACAGCATTAAGCAGGAATGCAGAAGAGTACACTAGAATGCCATGGTCAATCCACTTGGCAGAAGAATAAGCCAATGTTTCAGGGGAGGTATCCAACTTGGCCCTTCTGGCAGGTCTGTGAACATATTCTGGTGAATACTCGCCCTGCTTCACCCAAACCAGACCTTGCCGACAACTATATAACCATCTCCCAAAATCCTTTTTACCCAAAGCTCCTGTTACTATGCTGCATGATACAATGCACACAGTCTCCAGAACTATCACTGCCCAAACCATAAACCTCTTCCTTCCACTAATTTTCTCTGAAAACAAATCCAAACAATCCATTCCTATGGTACAGAAGGCGGAATCGAGAGTTTCTCATATCGTTCGTAACCGCCTCCATCAAATGCAAGAAGCACAGCCCAACTAATAGAGCAAACCAAATTGACACAACCCACAACAAATGCAAAGGTTTTGAGGGTTAGAAGAGTACCAGTTCTGAAGCTCAACACTTGACAAACATTGGTATTACTTCACCAGAGCGCTAGTTATAAAGGTGTTGGCAACAAACGCATTTCCTTTGCTGTCCACAATATAGTTTCTTATTGCCCTTCTTGCAGCAAGAGAGCTAGAGAAGCCATCCTGAACCAAAAAGTGAGTATAAGGTTGATTAATACTTCAGCCCGCCTTGGCACAATTAAGGAGGCAGTTTTGTAGAATACTTCTTCCACTCTATCTCTTTTGCTCTCTGCCAAGTAATTTTCTAGGGCATCGGAAGCCATGACTATGGCTCTTCGGTCTTCCTTATCTTTAGACTTGAAAGATGTGACCATCATCTTTGTCCAGTCATCACTGGATGGCGGACGAACTGGAATGCAGATGCAAATAGGGTCTTTTAGGATGGCTGTTGTAAATTTAAAGTCAAGGGCTTCACAGACTGCAGAAGTAGGTTCGTTGGGTTCGTTGGAATCACCCTCTGTCGACGTTAATCTCTGCTCCATCCCAGTTCCCTCAACAAGCAACACGCCTTGCTTGCAGCCATGGCAGCCATTTTTCTGGCACTGAAGAGAAGGAAGTAGGCATAGGGAATCATACAATGATTTCAGAGTTTTGGGCATCCTACGAGCGAGTATAATTGTGATATCTTCCACTGTCTGGAATACAATACAGTTGCATACATGGGCATAGATTCACAGTTGCATGCACGGATCTGTCCAGTGACTTGTGGAAATGAGTCTGATGAAGCTAATGGACAGCAATTCAAGACGATGGAGTACACATCATGAGCAGTGGAGATATATTTCATGAATTGCCTGAGAGAAGAAGAATTGGACGTATGGTTTGACAGCATTACAACAGAGGAATGCTGATATTTCTTGTTCCCACCACTTGTGGTTGTGACTCCAAACCCGTTTATATTCTCTAGTTTGGGGTTCGTTATGATCGCCAGAACATCCATGGCACCCATCTCCAAGTAAAGCCTTCCCCTTAGCAAACTCGTAAAAAAAAGAGCTAGATTGGCTAAGCAAGCAATTCCTACATCAGTCTAATTAACAGATCCTGTGACCGTTTCACTTAATTCCACTTGTGCGAAGGTAATAGCAGATAACCATCCTAACCAAACAACCAGCTTTATCATTAACAGATGCGTCTTCATGTATATGCTTCCCTAAAAATATGTGAAGACACCCATTTTATCTAAGCTTAAGTTTTAAAAACCTCTGAGAAATAGGCACTCTTATTCTTCTCTTCAATATCAACTTTCTCAACTTCTTAGCCTCTTCTCACTGATATTGTCATACAAACTTGATCTACGATGTTGTACAAATGAGCCTCCTACTTTGTGGGAAACAAAGCTGTACAAATAAGCCTCCCAAATAAGCCTCCCACTCTGTGTGAAACAAAAAACGTTGGACTGTTATCATTCTTAACACAGTTTACTTCAAAATCTCGCCATTGGATTATAAACTACAATTGCAAAGTTGCAAAAATAAACCTCTGTTAAACGCATTTCTTTTTCGTCAACTCAATTGATCATTCATGGAATGATTAGGGTAGGATCCACAGTCTTCTTTTTATGACAAAATGGGATAGATGGTATTGGTTGGGATCAAGTTTTTCCTCTTAGTGCTCGTTAAAAGCTGCGTTTACCATGCTTTACCATGCTTTATTTACCATGTTTTATTTACACGTGTATTAAATTATGTTGAAATCAGATGTGGTCACTTTCGAAAAATAATAAAAAATTGTAAATTGCGAAATAAATTAACAAAATAATATGCAGACCACGGTGCATTTTGTGTAGATCATGCCTATATATATTTATATATATATTATTAATGTAAGATTGAATTATTGGGGTGGGACACAAGCCACTTATTAACTTCTTCAAAATTTTAAGGTCACACAGTTCATTAAAGGCAAAATTTCGCACCTTAAATGACATCGAAATATTTTTTTTTAAATATCATTGGGAAGCCAACATAATATTTTAATTTTTTTTTTTTTACTAAGAGTTGAAATTCACATGGTATATATGTGCTTCGAGGGCTTCAATCTAGCACATGAGTAAAAAGTTAGGTTTTCATCGCCAAATTTGGCCAAACAGTGTTACCCACCTTCATAGAATCACCTTGAAGGGATATATGATATAAGTACATCATCCAAAAAGGTAGGACGAATGGTGCTTCATCATATACCTTTAGCAACACAATTTGAGAGGTTATTTGGATGTAAACGAATGACAAAGCTCATGGATTATCATGCGAGGTTAAGGAGCACAAATGGTGTTATGAAGATGTGAGCTGATTGAGTTGCGTGGGGTAAGATAGAGGAGCAGTGGTCAATGTTCAAAGATCAACTAAGAAATGCAAGAAAGTCACTAGATTTAGATGGTGTAAATCCTTATGGAACTCAAACAACATAATGGTCTACATGTACAGTAATTGCCATCAACAACAACACACCCCCATGGTTTTCAACAAAAAAGGAACACACTATGTTGACATTGATCATACAAGGTAATACATCGGGGACATCTATAATATTGATTTAATGTATTAATGGTAATAAATTTCATGGTGTATTTGAAAAATTGATGTGAATGCCAACTTTACAGGGCCAAATCAACCAAAGCGCATCGATCCATACTTCAAGCCTCTAAAAGATGAGTTATTGATGTTTTGGCAAGGAATGAGTATGAAGGATGTATCTTGTCTTATTGGTTCAAGGATATTTTGTTTTCATGCAATTCTTCTTTTCACAGTTCATAATGCCCAAGGTTATCAATCTGTTTTGGTGAGTTATAGTCAGTATATTAATGATTTTATATTGCATTTATTGATTTCATGTCTTTTATAATAATATCCTAAATTGCTACTTTATATTGTATATAAAAATCAAAGGTCTTCAAACTAAGGGATCTTATGGATGCCCAACATGTCGACCTTACACCTCATCCAGAAGATTAGCTCATTTGGGGAAGACAATATATGATGAATATAGAATTTTTTAAAATCCTAATCATCCATATTGTGTACGAGATAAAGATGAATTTGGTGGGAAAGAGTGCTTTCTCAGAGAACCTCCAAAGATGAATCCTAGGAGATGGATGCATGCATATAGGAACACAGAAGGTAATTCTTATGTCCACCTTCCAAATGTTATACAATAGCATTTTTAACTAACATCACATTTGGTATTAATTACAAATTTTTATTTATGTTAGGATCCCTTCCACCAAGAATGACTCATAAAATGATATTTTTAGAGTTGCCATATTATGAGGGATTGCAAATTGTTCACATGTTTGACACAATGCACATAGGGAAGAATGTATATGTTTTCTTATACAATATGTTATTTGAGAAGAGCTTAGTACATGGGAAACAACTAGACAAGATAAAAGTAAGGATGGACCTTAGAGAAGTAGCCTAGAATGCCTAAAAGTAAGGATGTACCTTAGAGAAGTAGCCTAGAATGCCTCATCTTTGGCTAGATTATAATGGTAACTTTGTGGATGATCCATGGTCCCTCTCAAAGGAAAGGAAATTGTAGGTGATTAAATCCATAAAATCAGTAAGATTCCCAATAGGGTTTGGAGTAAATTTCAAGAAGGCATTCTCAAAAGAAAATGAATATATTGGAATAAAGACTAATGAATGGCATAATTTCCTTAGGGTACGCATGTGCACATTGGTCAACATAATTTATATTATTTATTATACTCCTTTAAAATGTTTTATATTTTATTTATTTATTTATTTATATTTATGGAGTTATTAATTAGTTTGAGCGTTCCACATGTAGTACCTGTCAGCCTTCCAAATAATATGGATCACAACATTAGGAGGACAATATACAAGTTGAGTGGATTTTTAGGTAAACTACATTCCTTGTATATCGAAAAATGTGTCCATGTAGATTGTGAAATATTTGGAAATGACTGATCTATAATAGTTATTTATATTTACACAAACCTTATGTTTAAACAAATCAATGTTATTATAGGTGGGTCACTTCAACGGAGATACCTAATAAAGACTTAAAGATGTGGAAGAAAGAAGTACCCATCTTGATGTGTGACATGCAAAATAATTCCCAACAAGTTTTTTCAATGCACAAGAACACTACATTGTGCATCTTTTATATGAAATAGAAATGTGTGGACTAGTTCAAACAAGGACAATGTTTCCCATTGAGCGTTATTTAAAGGTTTTGAAAATATTTGTAAAGCAAAAGGCTCGTCCTAAAGGCTCCATGCTTCAAGGGTACATTTTGTTCAAATCAATAGTTTATCTTACTAAATTGTGCAAAGAACTAAATATTGAAGGGCCATGACTATGGAATTAAGAACAAAGTGCAAATGTTGAGGGACATGTAGTCACTGGAAAAGCAAAAACTAAAAAAATTAAAGATGATTAAACTTATACCTATAAATATCACGAGAGTTAGATTTCTACTTAGGTAGTTTTATATATTTTATGTTTGTGATTGCATATGCTATTGAAATGGAGGCCTTATTATTGTATGTTGCAAGAAACACCAACCACACAAAAGTGTGGAGGCATGATTATCAAAGGCATCGTGATGCCCAAAAAAGACATTGCTTGGCATATGTATCTCGAGGTGGTCATACTGCATCTTCGTATTTAACAATAATGAATAAATTTGAAAAGGATTGGCCTCGAGCTATTAGTTTGAAATATTTGAGGGATAAACAAACGAGGGCATGCATAGATAATGATGACAAGGTCACTTCACATGCATTGGACATTATAAAGGGACCAGAAGAGAATAGGGTGGCTCATTACAAGGGGATGTGGTTCAAGGGTCATCACTATCATGTACATAAGGTAGGTCAAAATAGACAAACATTTGATTGTGGTATTGCATCATATTTTACAGTAGATTGCCAGTCACATGTTCATGATGAAAACATAAAGCAGACACTACGATACTATGGATTAGTGGAATATATCTTAGAGCTTAATTTCAGATCATTCAAGGAGGTATTATTTAATGCTAGGTGGTTCAGAAACATTGTGGTAGGAAATCATCCAACAACATACATACATGAAAATGACTGTTGCATCATTAATCATACCAGGTTTGAGAAAACAAGTGAACCATATGTTTTTCTAGACCAATGCGAGAAAATATTCTTATATCACCATCCTACAGATAAATCAAAGTCTTTTGTCATTGAATATAACCCTAGATCAGTAAGAGGAGTGCAACCTTCAAATTATGACCAACCTAACCTAGAGAAGATGACATCCGATGGTGGCATAGATGATGAGTTCAACAAATAAGAAAACACTATTTAATTTCATTGTAGAGTCTACTTCTTTTCTTGATTATTGAGAAAGGTTATGAATCATTCTACTGGAAAATGTAATTGTCTATTTGTTCCTAACAAATGTTGATTTTTAAATTAAATCCATTACATGGATATGTTTAAAAAAATGCTAAAAGAGTTATTTTTGACATTCTTAACATGTTAAAAATCTTTATTTTTAAATTTTTTAATTTCTTTTCATATTTTCTTCTAAAAATGTTCTCTTATGTTTAAAACATTGTGTATTTATTTTTTTAATATCTATACTTAATAAATGAAATCATATTTTTCCAATTACAATTTTAAACTTTTGAAAATAAAATACTTCATTTTTTGTTATAAATAGATGTGTGTGAATTCAAATATAACTAAAAAGAAAAATGTTTTTTTTTTTAATGTTTTTATATCTTTTAAAAAGAAGGCAAGGAAAAAAATTCAAAAACTTAATAATTAGTCGAATTATTAGGTGGGTTAACAATATTTTGCTTAAAATTTGTTATTGGTAGAAAAGTTAAGGGTCCAAGGTTTTTCAATTCTAAGAATATAAATCTATCTTTTACAAAGAAAAGATGGCTAGACATGTAGAGGTACTATGATTTATGATAGACATGTAAAGGTACTATGATTTTTACTCATCATAATTTTTATATTGAAAAAATATGTTTTATTGGATTTATTATAACTAAAATGTTATTTAATTTGGTGTTATATTATAATTTATATATATAATTTTTGTTTTATATTAATTTTTAAGTTTACTTTTTATTATTAGATAATTAGAACTAAAAAGTTATTTGATTCAGTTATATATTATAATTTATATGCAAAATTTTTGTTTTATATTAATTCTTAGTTTATTTTTTAGAATTAGATGAGTGATTTTTTTATTATATATAAATTACATGTAATTATTTTTTGATTACGACAATCAAGTGTATAAAACTAATGCTAACTTGAGACAAGTATTAATATTGAATTAGTTTTTTTAATATGAGAACAAAAAGGAAAGCAATCGCTACTACTACTGGTACAAAGAGTTTAAGTGATGTGTTAAGAATCACACATTTTGGAGTAACAAATATCAATGAATTCCCTTCTAGGGGAAGCAATGTATCTATAACCCCATCTTCCACCTCAATGTTTGTAGATGATGTATACATACATGTTGTAAACTATACTTGCTATAATGTGGATATGAGAACAAATAATGGAGTTGAAATTAATAAGTTACAAATATATAGAGAGTGGATGGATAAGGAAGATGTCAATCCATTGGGAAGAGATGCAATTCAAACAACATACACCAAAAACCATGACATAGACAAATGATACTAGAAGGTAACTATATAACATGCTATTCTAATAATATATTCTACCATGTTTCTCAAGAATAAATAATTTCCATGTTCAAGAAGAAATTAGTCACAATAATGGAGAGAAAAATATATCTCCTTTGGTTGATGAACGAACTACCCTGTTTGTAGATGGACCTCTTGAAATTTCTTCCAAACATCGACATGAATATGTTAGAGGAGATGCAACTAATGGTATGCACTTCACGACCACTTTAAATGCGAATGAGAAAGTATTAAATAATGAAGCTGGAAAACAATGAAGAAAAATACTCCATCCTGAAGCACTTAGATTATTTGGTCCTACAATTACTAAAGATTTTCTTCATTAAGGTAAAACATATGTAAATTTAGTTTTACATAATATATCTTTATAAATTTAAGAGCTTTAATTAATATTTAATGTTTCTTCATAAATTTAGATATTTTAGCCAATCATTGCATTTTAGTAATTTATATACCATAGAACTTAACATATTATACATTTTAGGATGCTTTATATAGATTATTGACTTCTAATTTTTTCTAGAGGACTTTAAGAAGGATGAGTTGTTATCTCATATGAATTAGATGTCTACAATTGTATCTCCCCAAAGCAATTCTTCCTAGTGTGAGTGAATATATGAAAAATACTAGAAATGCTTTGAGAGAAGAATTAGTAAAAAATAAAAATCTAGTCAAGCCCCACTTTATAGAAGACAAAGAGTGGAAGAAGTTATTGGATCTAGTGGTTATTAAGAAAAATAGAAAAAGTTGAACCTTGGTTGGAAATGACATATATGCCCACACCCTATGAGCCTCTATCTTGTCTACACATCATCCTTTGGGAAAAGGAGACATATTATCTCCAGAAGCAAAAATTATAAGCTTAATACAACTTTATGCTTCTTACATAAATATTATTTTTTACATATTTGTTTTTCTTAACTATTGTATTGTTCTTATAAATTATAGTTGCAAATATTCAATGTTAAAATGTCTGAGGATGATAAATTTTTTGCTTCATGCTATGGCGTATTTGTTCTCATAGATCAAAAGGTTAAAGATGGATTTGAACCTATTGCTCCTTAATAATGATGTAATTTTTATATTAAAAATACTTATTTTTAAATATAGGTTCTTAATAGTAGTGGTACTTACATGAAAAAATAATACCAATTAAAGTTTCAATTAATACAATTTCTAAGTGTATTATCTTACCATTTATGCATGTTATGTAATTGTTTCCAATAATGAAGAGGACAAAAATGAAATTTAAACTATCCTTCAAAGTTATCATATGATTATATGTGGAATACATCCTTCGAGTATCATAAGTGCTTGTCCATATGAACCACCACTAATTTGATTAATTACTCTACGTGCTTGTCCATATGAACCACCACTAATTTGATTAATTAATCTAAGTGCTTTATGAGTAGACATACCTATATTTCTCACCAAAGCTGGTATCTCTGGACTGGACTATTATTTCCCATTAACTACATCCTCCCCAATGAATGAAAAATATCTCTCAATTAAAGTTTCAAAGGTTAGTTATTTCTTTTAATGTTCAATACAACTTAGTTTAAACTACTATTTATAGTTTTTATTGTTTCTTCTTTATGTTTTGTAAATTTTAATTTAAATGTGAATATAATGGTAGCTTAAAAATTACATACATAAATGCATAGGATTTCATTCACTGATTTTCCATTTTTATTTTTATTTTTATGATTTTGGCATGCAAGGGATAACAATTTGCAAAAAAATCTTGAGGAAAACTGGTTTTTCAATAACTAAATAAATAATTGAAAAATAATTATTTTTTGGGCCACTTTTCTATATAAAAAACAATTCAAATTTCAACAATGAACATTGATTTTTTTTTATTATATTAATATTATTATTATGTGATGAATAAGATAAATAAATTTATCAAAAAAATAATATAAATGATTTCTTGTGAGAATATTTGTTCAATTTTATAATTTATAAATGAGTTAAAATAGCATTATGGTTTTTTCTTCATATATATATGGCATATTATTAAATTTTGATCATGGATTAAAATCAAATATGTTTACATTATCAATTTTATGTACACTCTCGTAATAATATAATTACATAATGTTTATATTTATTAAAAATTATGTTTGGATTTTGTTATTAAAAAAATATTCACTTTTTTATTAATAAAAAAATTTCATTAAAAAATTGTTGATATAGCTATTTTGTATTTTGTATCTTTTTTTATAAATAACAAGGGGAATTCACATTGAACATTAAATGACATCCATAATAAACCTCAATAAAAATACCACCAGTTTACTAAAATTAGTTTGATTGTGTTTTTTCTACTATTTATTTTATAATGGTTTACACATTATATATATATATATATATATATATATATAGAGAGAGAGATCAAGAGAGAAAACCACCATAATAACATATCCTTGCTAATTATGGCATGCAGCTTTTGCTAAAAAACATTAATATCATTTGTTATTTTGTGGTGAATTACACCGCATATGTAGTGTAATTCACTACAAAATGACAAATGGTGCATAAAAAAATAGCAAACGCTGGTGCTATCTCTCTCTCTCACTTTCTCTCTCTCTCTCTCTCTCACACACACACACACACACATATATATATTTTGGTGGTTTGCACCAAAATTTTTCTATCCATGTAGGATTAACTTTGGTGTTTTGCACCACAAACTTCAATCCATCTAGGATTGGTTTTGGTGGTTTGCACCCCATGGAATGCCACATAGTTATTTATACCATAATTAACATTTTTTATAAACTCTATTTTTACACCATAAATCTTAGCACAACATTACCACTATTTAAAAATTGAATATTTTATAAATAATTGTGTTAGTATAAAGCCAAAAGGTAAAATAGTTTTTTTTTCCTTGTAGTGTAGATAGCTATCATGACATTAAAGCTTATGCTGCAGATTATTGATGACTGTACGAAATTAGACAAGTGAATAGGAACCTTTCAAACTCCATGTAGGTGAAGTTCTTGATCATCGTACGAAAGTAGACAAGTAAATAGGAATCTTTCAGACTCCATGTAGGTGAAGTGGCTGTTTAATTGCGTGAAGGCATCGACAGAAAAGCACATGAGTTTAGGGGAATCTTTCAAAAGCGTAAAGCTTTTGACAAAAAAAAGTACATAGCTAGTAGGGTAATCTTTCAACCTCCATAAGGGTCAAGCGACTGCTTAAGCCACATTTGAGTAAAGGCATCAACCAGAAAGTAGAGAACTGATGGGAATATTTCAAACTCTATGTGGGAGAAGTCATTGTTTAACTACATGAAGATGAAGATGAAGATGAAGATGAAGATGAAGGTGAAGGTGAAGGCATCAATAAAAAATTATATAAGTAGTAGGAGAAATAAGAGCTATTTGTTGAGTTGCAGAGTATTTAGTGCAGTTGTAGCAAGCATGATGATTGTTGGATTTTGATCTCTGTCATCCAAGTGTCATCAAACAACTACATTAAATGCTTTGCAACTCAATAAAGAGCTCTTACTCTATTAAAAAATCTTTCAAAAACATTTTCAACTAAAAAGTACATAACTAGTAGGCAAATATTTCAAACTCCACGTGGGTGAAGTGACTGCGTGAAGGCATTAACAGAGGTTGAAACCACTCTCAAACATCTCGAACCAATTAATGGTAATACTAAAACATTAATTTAAGAACAACATTGTTATTTAAGTTCGATTTCGAGTCACTGGGTTTTTAAACACCGCTTCAACATCTTGGAAGTCTTTTCATTTAAAAATCAAATCTTTATGGGATCAGTGGGTCACAAAATCCTTGAAAGTTTCAGGATCTGTTTGAAATTTTGTGAATTTTTTTTATTTTGCACAAGATCTATTTCCTCCACCAGAGGATCATTTTCCATGACAGACCCTCCATGGATCCTACACACTAGGTGGTGGATCTGGTAACACAACACTAAGGATAGATTAATAAGTAGGCTGAGAAGAGTTGAACTATCAAGTGGAAATTGAGAGGTGGTGGGTAGGTGACAAATGGTTCCATGCAGTAGATATCTCTTTTAAAACCTTTCCTATGGCAATCAGTGGCGTCGAATAAAGTCGAGTTCGTTGCAGCTATATGAACTTAATTTGTATAATTATCCCAAAGGAATTTACTAATATGTGAATGTACTACAGATGAACCAAAGAAAATCTATTGTTGTATGAAGAAGAAATGAAAACCAACCTATAATAGCTAAATAGATGAGATGTTTTCATAACAGGGGTGCCAGCTGAAATATTTGATGGTAACCCCAAGGGAATCAATGGTATTTGATCCCATGACCTTCGTGAACATTTTCATAAGATAAACTACCAATCAAGAGCTAACCCATGTTTCTTATTGAAGTTTAACATATATGAATGTATGGTGCTTTTTATTACTGGTATTATGGCATGTATGTGGGAGAATATTAAACATTGTGTATTAGGTATGGAATATGGATTCTTGAATACACATTAATGTATGTATTTTGATTTAAATTGTTTTTCTTTATCTCTCATATGTGTACTTGTATTTGTGAAGATATGGACATTGTTGATTTCCTTCTTCAAAATGTTTTTGGGTCTATCCCTTATACTTCTATTGGGGTGGCCATCCCTATCTCATGTTCAACTGCTCTTGAATCCTACCAATGCCTATGCTTCTAATGAGTTATGAAATGTGTTTTGATGTAACATTGCTAGGAGACAAGCAGTAATTTGAGTTTTTCTCTATATGAAACTCAATTTTTGGCATCTTGTTTTCTTGATATGCTTCTTTTGTGGTCCTGACCATTGGAAACCTCAGGGAGGTTATTTTAGAGTTCATAACTCTGATTAGTTATCACTAGGGTTGGTCATTCTGTTTATAGATGCACAATACTTGATAACATAATGAAAAACAAATCATACAATTTCTTGATAATTAGATTTTGTTATACAACTTGCGATAAAAATTTATGTGCTCTTTATTAGTTGATCACAATTTGTATTGCAAAAATTATTAATAATTTGAATTAGAATATTTTGTAAGCATTTATCACATCAATAAAGTGCTATATATGCAGGGAATTCTCGTTTTTTCTTCATTCATGGCTACATTGGGATTGCATATCTTGCTGGAGTCTATTTGATAGCTTATGTCCAAGGTAAATATCTTGACCTTATTTATTTTTAGAACTATTATTTTATTAGCAGTTGACAATAGGCTCTCCATTTGTTTCTCTATATCATTCTTTTATTTGCATTCAAAATAGCATCCATGATAAACATTGTCCTTGTTTAGTTTTCCATTGATTGTTTTAGGTCATCTATGTACATAATACATTTATTTTTTCCTTTATATTTTGATTGTAACCATGCACATGATGTCATGAAAATTTTCATTGAGTCCTCCCATGTTTTATTTTTTTGCAAAAATAAACTCTTCTTGTCTATATAATATCATCTGAAATACAATGATGGACCATTTTTCCATCTTTCCACATGCTGATCTTAGATCCCGTGGGAGAGAGTGATTTGTTGGTCTTTTGACAGCCCTAATCAACAATTGGCTCATGAAGAGAGAACATGTCACAAGTGGGGTTTAAATTGGGTGTGGAGGGTAACAACTCTTGACCACTTGAGCTAGACCCAATTGACAAATACAATGATGGACCATATTTTATTTCTTCCTTAAATGAACCACCTCATGCTTCTCTATATTTTGGGAGATTTTCATGGCCTCCCTTAATTTTTTTTTTATGGAATTAAAGTTATTATTTATTTGAGCCAATAGTTCCTAGTTTGCATGGACTTTGAAGCAGGCATAGTTTAAAATTCAAATAGTCAAATATACCTCTGGAATTGGGCTCAGGTTCATTCTCATTCTTGTAATTCTCATGATCTATCTCTTGGACTTCATGGCACTTTTAATTTTGGTGAATAACTTAGCCCTATGAGACTAAACCTACATACCATCTGTTGAGTCCTAATTTTACCCCTTTTTGCCCTACTCTCTTTCATCGTTTTTCGCTATTTTTGTCCCCATTTTGTAGTTGAATCCTTATCTTTCTCCTACAAACAAGCATGAAAGTCCCAGGTATAAATAATTATTCATTATTTCATTTTATGCTTGGTTTTACTTACAATTATGAATTTTACCTTTCATTTGTGTTGATCTGTTAATGACTTGAAAGAAGGATTCAGAATCAGTATGTGGCGCAACTGAAACAACTTTTCATATGTGGAAGTTAGTCCCGCTTGGAATCAACTACCTGCTCAATGACGTAGTCAACATTAATGCAAAAGGAATATCAGATACTCACTCACACTTGCAACTAAAACTCCCCAAGAATCTTCTACAGTTCATCGGGCATGTCAGTTCACAATATAGCTCGAAGTAAAAGCCTATTTATTCTTGAGTTGATTTTATGCAAGGGATTGATAGTTGTAACTGTCTTGATGATTTGGCAGCCTGAAGATCAGAGATATTCATGGATGCCTGAAATTTATGTAACAGAATATCTTCGCTCTTGTATAAGTATATGTAGGAAGGGAGAGCCAAGGGTTAACAAATTGTAAGAGATATATCAGAGTGATTGTAACTGTAACTGCAATTTTATCAAATTAATAAAGGAGTAACAATTCTCAGTATTTCTCAGTTGCGGACTTTGTGAGCTTTCGCTAGCATCTCTATTTCAAGGCCAAGGCCCACCTTCCAATAGAGTTGCTGGTAGTTTAGATACTTTAGTTTATTTTATTTCTTTTTAAGTGTGGAATTTCATTTTGATACATGTATATGGTTAGGTGCAACTACATTCATTCAAGGATTGCATTATTTGGTTTTCTTTGGCTTGTTGTAGGTGGTGTGGTGTGACAGTCGACTGTGTATTTAATCTTTCCTTTTATGCAGAAGTGTGTTAGTAGATGTTACAGACTTGCTCAACTCCTGTGTTGTGTGTGTTATTTATCTTTCTAGAGTTTTCATGATTAGATAAGTCCTTTGCTTTGATGAGTTTGTTGTTTGATTAATGAGTAGAGATCTTTCAAATTTGGTAAATCAGACTTCCATTTTATGTACAGTAATTTCAGGTGTATTTCTCCTTATATCATAAACCTTAAGCTTAGCATGATAGGAAATAGAAGTTCTTTTAAATTCCTAGATGGGTAATGTTATTTTGGTTTCTTATAGGGAGTTGAGTTGGATGAGCAGTAATTAGAATTGAGTGGTTTTCATTTTACTTATCAACTACTGAAAATGTTTTTGCATATACTTTGCTAATTTCCTTTGAAATAACAAACTTCCCTGGGTTGACAAATAAATATTGAAAACTCTTCTTGTTAAGTAATTAATGAGTATATAGAGTGCCCAACATTTTGGCGTCGTTGTCAGGGAAGGTCATTGATAGGCATAGTTAGTAGTTGAACTGGTTCATTTTCTTTGGTAGGCCTAATTCTCGGGCACAGGAGCAATAAGACGTAGTGAAGAGTTGCACATCCTTCACTAGACTGAACAGGTTCCTAACCCGGGAATCAAGTATGATTTTTAATCTTGCATGATTTATAGGTCTACATAAATATGAAAAGAACTCAACAAGATATTCCCAGAACCCCCCAAAAGACTAACTTGGTAGGTGGAAGAGGTCGTGGTTGTAGCTCGGGATTAGGGAGAAAGAAATTCGTTGATGAATTAGTTGTTAGGGTTAATTCTTTTACTGGGGCTTGAAATAAAGGACCATCATCTATGAGAAGAAGCCCTATTTTGGTTGGAAGCATCAGTGTCCACTGTCGAAAGAACAGTAAGAGTTGCGAAACCATCTGTTGTCCCTATGGAAGGAAATCCAAGAAATAAGGGTATTTCCATGGGATTAGGTGGACCATTGGAGGTCAATCGGATCAACAGAGAGGAAGTTACAAAAGAGGAGTCATTTCAGTTTCAATGGGAGTTTGAAGATCAGAAGAATCGAGAAAATCTAGAGGAAGAGGCAATTATGAATAACGAATGTCACCATGAAGATCGTGAAGAAGAGGTATGGGAAAACCATAACAATAATGGTGACCTCCAGCATGAGGAGAAAATCGCCACACTCCATTTCCCTATTCAGAAACCATCTAGACAGTCCCCCATGAAAAAATATTTCACACTCAGTGTTACCTCACCTTCAAGGGAAGTCCACAGAAGATCCAGATGAATTCCTCTCTGAGTTCGACATTCTCTGTCAAATTTATGACTACATCTCCAGTGAGTAGAAGATGAAACTATTTCCTACTACCTTGAAGGATAATTACTTATGCTAGTTTATGATTTTGGGTGGCGAAACTGTAGCAACCTGGGAGCAGATGAAACAGGTGTTCCTCAGGAAGTACCAAGAATATTGTAGGATGAAGGATAAGAGAGAAGAGTTATTTAAGATGGTGCAAAAATATGATGAGAGTTTGGAGGATTTTGTGGAAAGTCTTATTTATAATGTGCAGAGGTCAAGTCAAACCACTATTGGAAGGGATGTCCTCAAGATCATTCCTTTGTGAGGAATAAGAGAAGAATATCTGCACATGCTTAAACTGTTAGGGAAGAGAGACATCTCCAAGGAGTCCTTTGACCATATTGTGGACTTATTTCGACAATACTCCAGGCGATCTTCCAAGAACCACCACAAAGGATTGAGACATTTTCTTATAGGAACAGAAGTCAGCTGGCGGAGGAGCTACTCGAGTAGAGATTGTCAATCTCAAGAATTTTAAAACTGACATGATGAGTTCCATCTCTTCACAACTGGATGTCATGAGAGAAAAACAGAAACAAGTTGGTGAAGATCCGGTACTTGGGGTGTTCTGCCCTAAGTGCAGGAAGAAGCACCCGTTGAAAGAATGTCCACTTGATAAGGTGGAGGTGTGTGGTCTTTGCGAATTGGAGCATGATACCAAAGAATGCCCCTCACTTCCAAAATCCAAAGAATTATTTCAAGCATCCACTGTAGACACAGAATATGCATGTTTTATTGTGCAGAAGAATCCATGGAAACCTCAGGTTCCAGGTATGCGTTCTGAGCCTACTCCTTTCAATTCTTGGAATAATGTTAATAATCAATTTCCTCCGCCATACTCATATCCTAACATGTAGTGACACCAACCTTCGCAACCTGCAACACATTATCTAAACCCTTGGACTTCATGGGAGCCACATCCAAACCAAAAAGCTCCTTGGTCACCAGGATGGATAAATCCTTATCTAGGGAACCAGTTTTCTCATAATCATCCATCCTATCTGTAGTATTAGCAGCCTCAACTGCAACTCCCAAATAATGCTACACCAATTCGTGCACCACTCCATCCTCAATTTCCTACTCAACCTAACCCCAATCCCAACAATAAGGTGGTGCAACAATTCAAAATTTCCAGCATGCCAACTTACTCCATTTCCCCTCTCCCTTGCAATAATTTACACCTACGATCGAGGAGGTTGGTGGAACCATGGTTGTTGAAGATGTTTCATCCTCTGTGACTGATGAAGGAATGAATCCACCATTTGGAAATTCATTTAGTTCAACGATCCCCATTATTGAGGACGATGAAACACCAGTTGAAACACAGATTGAGATACATGACGAAGCAGCGGCTGAAACACTTGCAAAGACACGTATTAAAACACAACTTACAGAGTCTTCTAAAGAACCATTGTATCCTGATGATTAACCTTGCAAAAGGTTGTGGAACAACCTAGTTTCAACCTCCTAGGAGAGTTGAAAAATATTTAGGTAATGACTCCACTATTACAAGCCCTACACGGTGTGCCTATTTATGCCAAAGCTATTAGAGACCTGGTTGTAAAAAAACTAGGAAGGAAATCGAGAGATCCCCCTATAGTGCATGTGGTAGGAAAGTTATCTGAACTAACGATGGGAAAAGTATCATTGTCCAAATATCCAGGTAATTCCATTGTCACAGTATGTATTCGGCAGATTCAAGTCTCTAATGTTTTGGTTGAATTAGGTGCTTCAATAAATGTTATGACTATTGAGACCTTAAAACAACTAGGACTCACTAATATCAGGCCTACCCCAACCATACTAGAGATGGCTGAAAAATCTACTATTAAACCAGAAGGAGTTGTGGATGACCTAGTAGTCTCTGTTGATTCATGGGAGTACCCTGCAGACTTTGTTGTTTTACAGCCTAAGTCACAGCTGGGGGGACACCCATTGATCTTGGGAAGACCATGGATGGGTACAACGGATGCATACATTAGTTGTAGATCAAGCTCCATGACAATTTATGATGGAAGTACCAATAAAAATATGAATTTATATCCTCAAGCTAAACCAAGCCTAGACATTGAAACTTCGTTGTGGATGGATTTAGATGAAGAATAAGATATTCAACCTTTATTAACAATTGGGACAACCTTGACCTTTAAGACATAAACTGAATATGATACCATCTGTAATTTCATTAGCGAGCCTATGTTTGTCACTAAAAGAGCATATCAAATCCTAGATATCACACTAAAAGAACGAGAACAGGAAGAACTCACAGAAGAAGCCTTAGTCAGTAATACTGAATTTATTCTAGTAATTGATCATTCCAAGAGTGTTCTAGTAGAAGTTGACTCAGGGAAAACATTGAACATCAACCCTGATCTCAAAGCTGGGGAACTGGAACATCTCATGACACTGCTGAAACAACATAAGGGGGATTTTGCATGGGAGTACACAGATACGAGGGGAATTCCCTCAGCTCTGTGTACCTATCATATTTACATTAAAAAATATTCAAATCATGTACGACAACCTCAGCACAAAATGAAACCGAACATGAGAGATATCGTGAAGGAGGAAATCCAAAAACTTTTAGAGGCGGGTTTTATTTACCCAATTGCAGACAGTGAGTGGGTATCGCCACTTGTGATTGGAACTAAAAAGAACTGTAAATGGTGAATCTGTGTAGATTACAGGGACCTCAACAAAGTGACACAAAAGGACCATTTCCCTTTTCCTTTCCTCGATCAAGTTCTAGACACCCTGTCTGGGAAACGGTTCTTCTCTTTCCTGAATGGTTTCAGTGGATATAACCAAATTTAAATTGCCCCTGAAGACCAGGATAAAACACCTTCACATGTCCTTGGGGAACCTTCGCATACAGGGTGCTTCCTTTTGGGTTTTGCAATGCGCTAACTACATTTCAGCGAGTTGTAATTGGAATTTTCTCTGAAATCGTGAATGATTGTATGGAAGTCTTTATGGATGACTTCACTCCTTATGGAAATAGTTTTGATGAAGCACTGGAAAACTTGAAAAAAATTCTGAAATGCTATGAATAGACACACCTATCTCTGAGCACCGAAAAATGCCACATGATGATGAGTGAAGGTGTGATTTTGGGACATTTTATCTCTGTTTCAGGTATTCAGGTAGATCCAGTCAAGATAAAGGTAATTTCAAATATTCCTATCCCTGGGTCACAGAAAGAGGTAAGAATTTTTCTTGGTCATGATGGTTATTATAGGAGATTCATAGAATTCTTTTCCAAATTGGAATCTCCCTTATTTACTTTACTAATGAAAGATTCCCAATTTGTGTGGACAGATGCAAGCCAAGAAACATTTTCAGAACTAAAGAAGAGGATATCTACATCACCCATCTTGAGGGGGCCTAATTGGGCCCTTTCTTTCATATATTTTTCGATGCTTCAGACAGCCATTGGAGTAGTTTTGGGACAACAGGAAGGTCACATCTCGTACACTATCTATTATGTTAGTAAGAATATGGCTCCTGCCAAACCAAACTACACGGTAACAGCAAAATAATTCCTTACTATCGTTTATGCCATCAATAAATTTAGACATTACATTACTGGATACTCTACATTTGTGCATACTGACCACTTAGCTATTAGATATTTGATGAACAAACCCATTACTAATGCTAGAGTGACTAGGTGGTTTTTGTTACTCCAGGAATTTGACATCACTACTATTGATAGACCAGAGAAGGAGAATGTAGTTGTAGATTTCCTTTCTCGACTGACTAATAATGATGATGATACACCTTTCAAAGATTCATTTTTTGATGAACATTTATTTGCAGTCTCATCCTTTTCCCCATGGTACGGTGATATTGCCAATTACTTGGTTGCAGCTAAACTTCCATCACGCTTATCCAAATGAGAAAAGAGGAGAATTATATAACAAACTGTGAGGTACTATTGGATCGAAGGCCACCTCTTTTACACAGGACTTGATTTGGAAATTAGGTAGTGTGTGAGAGAGGATGAAATCCACATTATTTTGAAGCCCTACCATGATGAGCCCTATGGGGGGGATTTTGTTGATAAAAGGACAGGACATAAAGCGTTAAGGATGGGATATTTTTTTCCAACTATATTTCAAGATGCAAGAAAGTATGCTCAGGCCTATGACAGCTGCCAGAGAAAGGGTTAGCCAAACAGATTAGATGAAATGCCACTTCAACCAAAGTTGGTGGTTTAACCCTTTGATAGATGGGACCTAGATTTTGTAGGGCCTTTCAACCCTCCATCAAGATAGAAAGCTTACATTCTTGTTTGCACTGACTATATGACCAAGTGGGTAGAATCTATGGCCTTAGTAAAGGCCAATGATGAGGCTGTAATAGAATTTTTATATGCAGATATCTTCACCTGCTTTGGAGTACCCAAGGAAATTGTGACAGATGGAGGACCATAGTTGGTGTCCTGAAAGATGGAGTCCTTCTTTCAGAAGGATCGCATTCAACTTCGAGTAACCTCTCCATATCATCCATAGGCCAATGGGAGGTGGAAAGCATGAACAAGGTGATCGAGTCAATCCTTACAAAAACAATTCAGAGTCTTCGCAAGGATTGGGCTTATAGGTTTCCAGGATCATTATGGGCCTACCGTACAACATCGTGCAACACTACAGGATTATCCCCATACAAACCGGTGTACGGTAAGTGTGTTGTTTTTCCAATTGAATTTGAAATTAAAACTCTGAGAACATCCATAGAGGCAAACATGGATTTAACAAAGGTTCAGAAGAACCGGGTAAATCAACTGAATGAATTAGATGAAAAGCGCACTACTACTGTACATCACAGCAACGCTCCAAATGACACGATAGATTTATAAAGAAGAAGATATTTTACGAAGGAGATTGGGCTTTACTGTATGATTCATGGTTTAAAAGGGATTTTAAAGGAAAGCTATGCACGAGATGGTTGGGACCTTACATAATAGATAAGGTATTTGACAATGGAATCGTTCAGTCGACCACTATTGACGAAAATCAGACACTTCTGTTTGCAAATGGTCATCGATTACGACTTTATCATAAACCTATCTTGAAGGATGCATTTATCGCAAAGGTCGCAATTGATCTAGACTTTCAACTGGTACAGGAGCAGGGTTGTTCCCATGTTTCTAAATTTTTTTAAGTCTGCTGCAAATTCCACAAAATCTGTATATAAATAAAATTGTTTAATTTTCGCTATGTACTTTTATTTTTTTTCAGCTATGATCGGGTGTGTTTTTTTTAGAATTGTGAACAAGAATTTGTGAGAAGGTTCAAGCAGAGGCAGTTGCGACGGGCCAAGTAATTGCAGAACTATGGATGATCCTTCTTCATTGATACGACTCCTTGAAAGAATGTATGGATAAGATTGCAGATCTTTAACGAGAAATTTATCATTTCTCATATTTTCACCAAGCCCTATCAATTTTTTTTTAGAAAAAATTATGTTAAGTGTTTAATTTTTAGTCACTGCAACTCTGCTATTTTTGGCCAAATCCCGCTGCAAATCCGTTATTTTTTTTCCAAACTCCGCTGCAACTCCGCTATTTTTGGCCAAATTCCGTTGCAACTCCACTAAAGTTTCTCGCTATTTTTGGCCACATTTCGTTGCAACTCTACTAATTTTTTTGCTATTTTTGGTCGAATCCCACTGCAACTCTAGTAATTTTTCCGCTATTTTTTTGGTCAAATCCCACTACAACTCTATTAATTTTTTTTCACTATTTTTTGGACAATTTCTGCTGCAACTCCATTATTTTTCCTCCCAAATTCGACCATTGTCCACTGCAACTCTGCTACTTTTCCATCAAAGTTGGTTGTTTCATGCTACAACTATGCCATTTTCCACCAACTTTTTCCTTAACTCCATCGATATCATTGTTGAAAATCTCACAGAAAATCCGTTGTGTTTGGGGAGGATTTTCAACCGAATCTTATTGTTTCATGATGAGATATTTTACACTCCTTCCACATGTTCGGGAAATCAATGCTGATACGAGCGTGCTCCACCTGATTAATGCTTGATGACAGATTTATTCTCAATTGTGCGTGTGAAATCATCTCCCTCGTGATTGCTTAGCATCGAAAGTTTGAATCATACCGGGGAATTGAAGGCTCAAGTAACAATGATCAGGTATGGATTCCAATTATATGTATAATCAAGTATTAAATGATGTAATAGTAATGATTATACAGTTTTTACTCCTGACAGTTCTCCATAATTAGTTAATGTTCATTTCAAAATCATCTCTCCTGTACTTCTAAACAACCGTCACCTATCTCCGATAATCTATAACACATCATGTTTCTAATTTCACCAAAAACTTCAAAACACCCATACGGACCCCTTCTATCCAGTGACTGTGTTCAATTGCTACAACTTGAAAGACTGATTCTGTCAGTTACTACACCATCCTATCACAGCCAGTAAAGAAAACGCATTATGGGTCCTCTAATCAGGTATGAACCTAGCAATCTAGACTCTCTGTCTGCAAATTGAGAGGTATTTGACATTTTTCATGAAGATGGATGGATTGGTTATTCCTAGAGATTGAATGGTTTACATGAGGAAAAAACACTCCAATTGGCTTTGAATTTGACTGGAGAATACTTAGATATCAGAGGGTTGAGGATATATGCATCGAAACGGGCTATAGCAGAAGTCACAGGACTGCCTCGGATTGGAGAGCGTTGGTTTTTTCGGAAGAGGCACAATTTGAGAGAATCCAAAGAATTTCTAGCAGCAGGGGAGCAAGTGCAGAGAAGGGCTAGAGGAGTGGCACTAGAGACATTACCAAGACCAAGGGACCAAGTCCCTAACTTCTTGAAAAGTTACATTACATGTGAAGGAAGATATAAGGTTGTTTACATTTACAATTTTGTCCTATTGTCTCACTTACACCATCACATACTTATAAATATGCCATTTTATCTTTCACAAACTTTGCAAAACATGGTGCATTATGTTAAGAACTCTAGACACCCACTCTCCTCTATCACAAATCATGGGCTAATTAAATTATTGGTGCAAATACATTTGGCACAAAATAACTTAACATGGAACAATTTGTTGGAGATGTGGTGGATCACACACCTACAATAGCACACATTGGGGATAGAGAAGTTGAACAGAGCTCCTTAGATTCAGCTGGGGGGAGGGATGAAGAGTTGGAAGAAGGTGAAGATGAGGAAGAGGAAAGTTCAAGGGGAGCTGCAACAGTAGATGATCCTATGGAGGAAATGGATGGAGCAATAGAAGAAACAGAGGGAGCATCGACAAAAGAAATAGAAAGGGGAACAACTGCAGAAGCATCGACAGTGGAATCTGGAGCTGTGAATGCAACATGAGAAGAAGGAAAGGTTGTAGAAACTGAGGAAATAAGGCCTCAGGTTGTCGAGATCGAAACCTCCTTGGAGATAAAAGGAACTGCAATAGAGGATGAGGAACTTTTAGTAGAGACACAAGAAGACTCCACCTTTGTCACACCATAGAGGAAGAGGAAAAGATCAAGCACCGGAGGAGAATCATCCAGAAGGAGAAGAACTAGGGTTTCCTAGTACAAAGAAACTGTCAAACTTTAAGAAGAGACTGTGTGATAGGTGGGAGTCAGAGTTATTTACTCTTTTGGTTAGAAAACTTATCCAAATTGAAGGGTTTTGAATAAGAAAGTTCTCAAGATAAGGTGATTTGATAGCTCTTTCTCCTAGGTTAAATTTGTTAGAGAATCTGTATTATATGTACAAATGCAATCTATATACACCATGATTCTATACTTTTACACTCTTTGCCACAAGGTTATAGCCAATAATCATGTGTTACACACATTGCAACCCTAATTTCCAAGCATTAATTGACAATCACCTCTGGTAAGCTGGTAGCTTGGTAGAAAATAAAGAATTAATTGTCTGGTAAGCTAGTATCCTGGTAGAAAATAAACACATCAATGATGGTTGTGTTTTGACAAGCAATCACAGTTGAAAT
This sequence comes from Pseudotsuga menziesii, assembly GCA_001517045.1. Lineage (NCBI taxonomy): Eukaryota > Viridiplantae > Streptophyta > Pinopsida > Pinales > Pinaceae > Pseudotsuga > Pseudotsuga menziesii. The sequence goes on from LPNX010189962.1 coordinate 79,271, forward strand.
CAGCTGACAACATGCTTCAAATGCTCAACACAACTTGACAATTATTACTTCTCAAATCCCAACTAGTCTATGTGTAAGGTGAATAAGTAATCTAATTAATAGTGAATGCAATTGGCATATCCATAGTTAAATTGTGCAACATATGATCATATATTATAATTAGAATCAATTCACCATATTTTGCATTGGTTTATAATTAATGCAGTTGAGTGATTGGAATTAGGGAATAAAGATTCAAAACTATGGTTAATCAAATCGTTATTAGATTTTGGAAACATGATTAGGAAAGTTGAAAATTTGGAACTAAAGTGGTTTTAAACTTTAAAATTTTGTTTATCATTATTCCATTTTCCAAACCCGTTGGCCTTGTTTAGGTTGGGGCTACTTCCATTGTCATTGTCGAGTCTAGAGCCTATTTCAATTTCATATTTGTACCTTGTTTCTTGTTTTAGTATATGTTAGAGTTATGGTAGCCAGATAGGGGGCAAGTGATTATGCCAGGGTGTAGGTAGCTCTAGGATTCAATTGAGACATGACAAAGTGAGTTGGTCATGTAGGTGAAAGAACACGATTATCAAGGTTCTTATTGGAGCAAGTGCCTTGATCACTTTTTGATCAATATTTACTCGGGTTTGTTAATTCTTAATATGGAAACTCGACCATAATTGATCATCCATGTTTCTTGAATTGCTTTGTTGGTATTTACATGAAGACACCCCAAACATCGTAGGAGAAAATATTTACTTATGATTGGATATCACTAAAAGTGTTTGGAAGATTCATGATTAACTAAGCTTGGTATTTGTCTTGCAAATTAAGATTCAAGGGGAAGATGCATTTTAAATAATTCCTATTGAAATCATAATTTCGAATCAAAGTGACTCTTTACCCTTTCTCAGGTTACTTCCATTGTCGAGTTTGATCCTTGCACATGTTGTTTCCATCGTCACCGTCGGCCCCTACTCAAGCTAATTCCACCCTTTTTTCCTTATTCATTCATAGGGTATATCATACCCTCTTTAGACTCCATGGGCTCCTCCTAAGCAAAGGAATAACACATTTGCACCATCAACAATTATACACCACCCACCTGCATAAGTGCACATCGCCACTAGAGACAAAAAAAAGACACCTCCCTAATGATTATTTACTCTAGGGGAGTAGGTCTCTCCTCTGGTTTGCAACGCTAAGAGACCAAAAACATATATAAAGGGATTCCTTCCCTTAGTGGAGCTCAATATTGGTTGGGTTGTTCATGTGGTTGAATGATTTTTTAGGTATGTGCAACATGAGAACGTTTTTTTGTTGTGTTATTTTATAAGTATTTATTTGCTTCTTCTTTGAAAAGAGTGAAGTTTGTTATTGAAGTGATTCAAGATAATAGCTTTGATATTCATGAACACATTTTTTTAGATTCACTCCTTCTTTCGTATATAGCAATCTCTATGTTCATTGGACATTCTTTAGATTGTATTTCATTTTCATCTAACCTTGATTTTTTATTAAAATTTTTATCACTTGTGATTCAATTACCATTAATTATAATGTATTGCAATTGATTTCTTCATATTATTAGGTATTTTCTACTTTTATGAAAAAAAAAATTATATAAAATTTTGAATTATTTAAATTTAAACATTGTATATTAAAAACTAAAATAAAAAGATGTAAATTTTATCACCATATTGAAGAATTTAATTACATTATTTTTATATAATATTAAATATGATATCTTATAATATCAAATAAATTATTAACTAAATTACATTGTATTTATATAATATTATATATTATTATATTTTCAAATAAAAATAATAATTTATTTTAACATGTCAAAAATATATCACAATGTTAGGATATCCTACAACAGTCATATATTAGGACATGTGATATATTTTTGACATGTTTTGTCCTAACATGTGACAGTGAAATATGATCTTACCACATTGGATCCTTGAAGTGAACACTTTCATGTTCATTATTGGTTTTCTAAAAAGTTATTCCATAATAATAGCGCCATTGATGTGTATGGGTGTGGAAATGGTAATGGCATATAAAAACTATGTTTCATTAGCTAACCTTCTTTATTTTGACCATTACTTTTCAGACAATTATTCAAAAAAATAGCACAATGAGATATAACTTTTTCCTTTTTTTTATTTTGACCATTATTTTTTTGGACAATTATTAAAAAAAATCCTATAACATGTCGGCCATGTTAATGTGATGAAATGCAACTTTTTTTAGTGGAAAAAACCTTTCTTTTTTTTTCCCAAAAAAGATCTTATATATTATATATAATAAAATCTTTCTATATATTATTATTATAATAAAACCTTATATATTACTATATTATATATAATAATAAAAAGATATTTTTAGTGGAAAAAACCTTTCTTCTCTTTAGCACTCTAATGCGCATTACAATAACCCTTGTCGATACCTTCTCAGTGGCATCCGATTCATGATAAAGTTTGATGGACTAGCGATGTAACATTATTTTATTCCTCTTAAATAATTTGTAATAACAAATGAGTCACGGGAATATAATAACTATATGGATACAAGGGCATGGTTTATTGGGATAAACTTTTTTTTTTTTCTAATGAATTCTTGTTTTTAAAGTGCAATTTTAAAATTATAAGTTTTGATTGTAATTTTTATGAAAATTGCAAATGTATATTTAGAATTGTATAATTTTAGTCAATTTCATAAAATTAACTGGAAAGATCTAAAATTTGGAAGGTTTTACCAACTTCCTTGTAACAATTAATCAACTCTTTCGTTTATTTTATGGAATTCGATCTACGTTTAAACCTTGGATTCTTTATTCTTTATGATCACGGAGGTTAAAGTTTTAAACTAGCATACACACAGAACATTGGGGTTATCAAATCCATAACAATTGAATTTCAAATTACAAGTTTTTAGAACACAATTTCAGATTAGGTTTAGATTGGTTCAGTCAGTAGATTCAATTAGATTTGAAATTAGTATTTTTCATTATTGCATTATACCGAAGTGTAATAATAGTTTGTTGTAGAATTGATCTGCAATGAAAATGCAAGAAAAGAAGCAAGAATTTGTTGTTCTTGGTCTCACTATCACAGAAAGATAAGAGAGTAATCTATTACAAGACAGAGTCAAGTGGGCCCGAATGCAAATGGTTGGATAGATAGCTTACTCCTACTCAGACGGCCATGTGCAACATGATGTTAAGGTATTCCTCGAACTTTCACTTCCAAGTTGAGTTTTAAGCATCTGCGTCAAATCGTTAGACAAATGCACATGTAGAGACTGAGGAAACAACAATGGGATGATGCTCTGCTCCTAGACTTTAGACTTTATAAATCATTGGAGAGAATTCAAATTTAAAATTGATTTGCTAGCTAAGATTGTTTCATTTTAAATTTTAAATTCAATCCATCTACCAAAATTAAATGGAATTTTATTGAAGTTTGTACAGCTTCGTGATGCATGCCACCCCAAACCATTGTTGCCTTTAAAAAGGCAAAGATGTATGCATTAAAATAAAAATAATAACGACAAAGCACTATGATCTCGTTATAGATTCATTAAATTCAATGAACATGTTAAAAGTATCTAGAGTTGTAAATGTGCATGTTGACAAAATAAGGAAAAAACAAAACAAACCATAGTCATAGTCATGCCACCCCAAACCATTAAAGTACTTTTTAAAGGGAGCGGAGAAGGTAAGGGTCGTTAAGAGTACACAAAATCGTCGAAGCGTTAAAGTACTTTTTTAAAGGGAGCTGAGCGCTGAGAAGGCTAGAGCTAACCATTAAATGCAGAGTCATTAAAACTCTGTCAGCTTAATGAGTCCATGATCCATCCATCCATGTATCATGAGCGCCGCCTGCATAATCAGCCAAGTCGTAGGTGGCTGCAGAAACGAGACTCCATATCCTGCCACCGGAAGCTAACCCCTACCTGCCTACGGTCCCATGCCTTCACGGCCTTCGTTTACTGGTCCATTACCAGTCCTCCGTTCCGGCCTGGGAGGTTTTCGTCCATTTAATTCAATGTAATACAAATACTATTTGTACATTTAATAAAAGATATTTAAATTTTTATATTATTTTAATATTTTTATATAATTATATACTTTTATTTATTAATAAATATAATAAAAGTTATTTAAATTATGTATTTTTAATTTATAAAAGATAAATCAATAAATCATTACAGGTTTTTTGGTTTCTTAGTTATAATATTAAGTTTTGTAAATAATTATAAGTAATTTTGCTTCTTTATAGTCTTCTATCTCTTGATTTAGGTACTTAACTCAAGGTTTTGACAAACCTCCCAAGGCTGAACAGAGGACAGTAATGGAGCAGTAAACGAGGGCCGTGAAAGCATGGGACCAAAGGCGGAACGGAGGACAGTAACGGAGCAGTAAACGAGGGCCGTGAAAGCATGGGACCATCGGCAGGTAGGGGCTAGTTTCCAGGTTACCGGGTATGGGGTCTCGTTTCTGCAGTCACGTACGACTTGGCTGACTTAGATGGATAGATCATGGACTCATTGAGCTGACAGAGTCTTAATGACGCTGCACCTCAATGGTTAGCTTTCGCCATCTTTCAAACTCCATGCGGGTCAAACGACTGTTTAAGCCACGGGCTACATGTGCGTAAAGCCATCGAACCAGAAAGTAGAGAAGTAGATGGGATCATGGGAATAATCTTTCAAACCACTCGATTTACGAATGGAGAACTCAAAAAAATGAAAGATATTTTTTAAGCAACCTGGTGACTTTATGCTTGAGATTTATTCCATTTTCAATAGTATCATGTAGATTGAAGCTGTTGTGGAGAGCAGAGTGGTGTTTCTGAGCAAGGAATCTATCGCGCTCATCAATCACATGAGACTTTAACACACCGTTGTGGCAGGGTGAAAACATAAAATTTGATTAGATTTACGCTTCTTTGATGCGCTTCTTAATTCTGACGACTTGAGGTATGTATTAAAGCTTGAAATGTCTTGATTTTATGATGTGGAAGTCCCGTTTAACTTCATTGTTTTGGTTATTATTGGATCGTTTGGTTTAGATTGTGGCCAGATTCTTGAAATCTTGCATGACATCTTTTTGTCTATGGAAGCTTATAACCAATATCACAGGATTATTTTGTTTCTCTTATTGATTGTATTTCTAGCATTGAAAGTCTCGTATAGACAGCTTTTTGGCTTTGTCAACTTGGCAACTGCATATTATCTTACAAGAAAAGATATTATCTTACAAGTTTTCACGTGGACTCAAAGGCCAGTGGCCTTTTGGTTTTTCATTATGTGCTTTATTTCTAGTGAGAGAAAAACATAAAGCTTTCCAATTTTATCAGCCCTTGGCTTTCTAGCTTTAAGTAGCCTTCAGATTTATCCCTTGCGATTCTATGAGTTTTCTTTATAATTCTAGAATTTGCATTTTCGATGCTTTGGTTACACATTTCGAGCTGAGCTGTTTGCATGAGGTTTGACATTAAAATATGTAATAATCTTTGAGAATTTGAAATTCCAAACTTGGTTGGACTTTGAAATCCTATCCACCCGAGTTTGAACAATAATATTAAACGTTTCGAGTATTTTTACTGATTTTTGACTTGATTTATCATTACCTTCGATGTTATTTAAGGGGCCTGCTCCTCTACTGATTTCTTCGACAACTTGATTTATCATTACACCGAAGGTGTTATTTAAGGGGCCTGCTCCTCTATAGATTTCGTCGTCGTCGTCTTTAGGAGCCTCCCCGTGTCCACTCTTTTATGACTGTTTAACCATGTAGACAGTTTATCCATGACGACAGGGTTGACAACCCATGGCTCCACTTTGCAACCACGCGGCACGCAGGTTTTAGGTATGGTTGTGACCTCACTCGGGTTTATGGATTCTCTTTCCTCGAGGACTGTCCATCCCGATTCAAACCTCAGCCTGCAGTCTTAACTAGTGCGTGGAATAGCAACAAGAGATTTCAAACTGCTGGATCAAAGAAGCCATCGCCCATGTACAGTGAGAAGAAGATGCAGCAGCCAGGCTCCCCCTCTTACTCTTGTCAAACCTGCATGCCTGTAATCCCCAAAACGGGTGAAAGTGCAAACATGGAAGGAAAGATTTTGGGGTGAAAGTGCAAACATGGAAGGAAAGATGCAGCAGCCAGGCTCCCCATCTTACTCTTGTCAAACCTGCATGCCTGTAATCCCCAAAACAGGTGAAAGTGCAAACATGGAAGGAAAATTGGTTGAGGATGATGATCCAAACGGTGACTTTAATCCTCTTGGATTTAATGAAAATAGGCTCTTCAAATTGAATGGTGAACGGAACCTCTTGCTCCATCTGAAAGTCCTCCTGTATCTCCATGGCGATGCAATACTATCGATAGCAGGCAGAGAATCCAAAAGATGGGCTCATTCCCTGAAGATCCAAATGAATATGATCTTGATAAAGTGGCCGATAATTCAGGTAATGGCCGGTTTTCCATTATTGGGTCTCCCTTAGCACCTGCGATAGATTCATCTCCCCCTACTTCCAATATTATAATCCTGTCATTAAGCCCATCAGCATACTCGTTAAAGCCTTCAGTTTCTAAATCTAAGCCTGAGCTTTGCAGTCCTGTGTCCCCACACTCTTGACAATCCAGATTATTCATGTTTTTTCCCAATATTTCTAGCTCCAGTGGCACCTGAGTCTTCTGATCTAAGACTATGGTGCACAACCCCAACCATCCCATGTTCCAGGACTTATTCGGGACCCATGGCGGACCCATGGCGAAGACAAAGCGTTTCCTAAATACACAATACACAATATTGGCTCTATCAATGCAGTTAACATGGAATGAATGGCTGCATTTGGGAAAAGCCTAAGAGCCTGAGTCTCCTGAAACTCAACCACACAAACTGCACACTCCATGCTGTCTATCTGCACAGAGGAATAGATCTGATGACAGCTTAATCCAGGCCATATGATTGAGTAATTATCTGCCAGCCTTCTCGGTATTGGAATCCTTCCAGTAAATAAGCATCGACTTGTATATTCTCTTTAGAGTCCAAACTCCTACGTCTCCTCGTGATAAAATATTTGATCCCCTAAAACTTTGTAAAAATCTTGTAGCTACCGTAGTTGTGCTTGGTGGACCCTTTACTTATGGCTGCATCTGGTGAGGCTTCCATCCAAACTCATATCTACATGCTAAAATTTCCCTTTCCCTTGGACGGGAGGCAAACTCATGGCGAATTTCTTTGACAGATCTACTTCAAACCTATCAATTTGTTGAAAATACATAGATCTAATTAGTTACTATGTTCGTGGATAATGAAGGATGATAAACCTTACAAAATTGCTGAGAAAACTGCAAATCAACTTATAAAAAGCGTATTCATGGTGTGCTAAGCTCTGCAAAATGATGGAATAGCAATGCAATGCAATTGGAATGTGGCAGCATTGACCCTGACCTCACACAGAGAGAGGACAATTCAGGGGAAGCGAAGTTTAGCTTTTAAACCATACTATGAACACAATCTTTTCAGCTTTTCCATGCCAAAATATAAATCTATGATAAAATAAGACTTTTTCTGCATATAGAATTTGTTTTTTATAATTCCAAATCAAAATTATTTGAATAAACATAGATTGTTTTTATTATTTAAATTTTTTTTTATTTAAAAGAAATTTTTGTCTTAGATAATGAATTTTAGTTTTAATTTTTTCAGAATTTGAAATTTTGTTTTAAAAAAAATACAAAGAATTATAGCCTTTTCAGCTTTTTATATGGTAATATAAATCTATTTAATTTTTTCAGAATCTAATTGAATTTTTGTTTCAAGGAAAAAAAAAGGATTATAGTCTTTTGAGCTTTTCCATACCAATACAAATCCATAGTAAATTACAATTTCTTTTACATATATAACTTGTTTTTTATAATTCCAAATCAAAATTATTTGAACAAACATAGCTTGTTTTTATTAAATTTGTTGGTTCTTACCTAAAAGAAATTTTGTTTAAAGAAGATAAGAAATTTATATTTTATTTTTTTCAAAACCTAATTGAAATTTTGTTTCAAGAAAAAGACAAAGGATTACCGTCTTTTCAGCTTTTCTATACCTGTATAAACCCATGCTAAATTAAGATTTCTTCTGCATATAAAATTTGTTTTTAATAATTCTAAATCAAAACTATTTGAGTAAACATAGATTGTTTTTATTATTTTATTAAATCTGTTGGTTATTACCTAAAAACAATTTTGTTTAAAGAAAACTTGGAATTTATATTTTAATTTTTTTATAACCTAATTGAAATTTTGTTTAAAAAAAATACAAGGATTACATTCTTTTCAGTTTTTCCATACCCATATAAATCCATGCTAAATTAAGATTTCTTTTCCATACAGGGAATTTATATTTTAATTTTTTCAGAACCTATTTAAAATTTTGTTTCAAGAAAAAAACAAAGAATTTATATTTTAATTTTTTCAAGAATAATAATAAATCAGAGTTAAAAGCTTAAAGTAGAATGGATGGTATTTGGATCTCTTTTATGTTATAAATCTATTTTTATTTAAGTGAAAAGGATTGAATCTAAAGAAGCTATGATCGGGATACTAGGGCTAACAATCAATTTTCTTTCTTTTCAAATAGAAAGTCAAAACCATTCTTCACACACCGAGTCAAGTGTTATTGGGATCTACGTTTATGTTTTGGTCATGTAATTATGTGTAAAGAGAAAAGGTAAATTTTTTTTTAATGAAATGGTTAAGTCTCTCAAAACTTGTGCTCCCTGAAATTGTTAAGTCTATCAAAACATATCAAAGTTCTCTTTGGTGTTTCATTTCCCCGCTTTTGAGGTAACAAAAGGGCCCATTAAAAGGTAACTTGCAGATACAATTGAATGTAAGATGTGATTGGAAGTTTCCAAAGCCTTCTATTTGATAGCATATTTCCTGTCACCGGAAACAGGTAGGAAACAGCTACAACCTACCAGTATCCATGGAAGCAATAGCTCACAAAAACCCCTCAACCCACCTGAATCTTGCATACCAATTCTTGTCTAAATTGCAATTTAGGGTGTTCAAATTTCAATTTAAGTTATTTAAGCAATTTTAAAATTAAGAATTTACTTTAATACAGATAAATATAATTACTAAAATTGTAAAACTATAAAAATAACAATTTCTCAAAAACAAGTTTAATTAATTTATATAAAAAATATTTAAAAAAAAGTTGTTGGCTTTTATCGTGCTACCTATTTATCCCACTAGAATGACAAAAAAGCCATAAGCAAGACTATTTATCCTACTAAAATTATCCTTAAATCTTGTATGAATTATTTAAAAAAATGTACTTAAAAAGTGAAGTTGAAAATTTTGAAGTGCTCACATTATAATGCATTTTGCAATGACTTTACACTTGTAAGTGTAGTGCATAAAGCATTAAATGCTTCATGGGTGATATATAAGTTATTAATGATAATTGCTTCAAATCCAACATTGTTAGTTTCATTGTTATGTTGCAGGATGGACAAAGTGATCAATGATTAACTTTCTTGGTTTCGTTGATGGGTATCAATGCTTCAATCCAATTACTTATATAGAATTTCATGAAGCATTTAATGCTCTGTTAAGTGGATAGTGTTTGCTTCTCATGGGATTAATAACAAAGTCATTGGTTAACTTTTGTTGCTTTATGAGACTTGGGATTAGAGTTGCATTCAGTTAACTTTGCTGGGATTAGAGTTGCATTCAGTTAACTTTTGTAGCTTTCTTAGACTTTGGGATTAATAAACTTTGATTTTTTAAGTCATATTTCTAAACTTATTGCTTTCCTTGGCAAATGACATGATACAGGAAATTGGCCTGAAAAGAAGGTTTTCTAGTAGATTTGCATATCTATAAACAAGGTTGGAAGGTTTCTAGGTGAAGATGGATATTAATGAAGTAAATTCTTTCGCCAATTCTTATATTGGATATGAGTTGGCCTCGTCATTTTGTGCTCTTTCATTTATTATTTTGGTCTCATTGGATGTGTGGAAATCATTCAAAAGGAAGGCTAGTTGGATTCCTGGACAAGCTCTTGTTCTCAGCGCTCTCACTATCCAATTGCTCCTTTTTATTGATCATTTGGATGTCAATATACATTCAAACAACGACACTTTGAAATACATCCAATTGACTCTTTTGGTGGAGGAGCAGCTCCTTATTGACAGCAGGAGAGTTATGATGTGTGTATTTATTGCCTACTTGCTTCCTGGAATGGTCACTGGGCGCTTGAAAACTGTATGGGGTAATGTTGGAACATTGGCATTAGCTGTAATAGCCCATATGGCGTATGAGGCTTACTTTCTTCTAACAATTGATGCATGGAAAGTTTCTAAAACATTTGAGTCATATGATAGATGGCTGCAAAATTGGAACCTTTATGGCGTATGGTTGATACCATCTTACATCGTCCTATCGTTAGCAATGATATTGTTGGTTGTGCTCTTGAGTTGTGCGGTGATAGCAGGTAAAGGCATCCGAAACATCGTGTCTCAAAAGGTTCCACTGGCACTCTCTTCTTGTTGTAATTCAACTGAAAACAGATCGTGCAAGAACATTGAAGATCACGTCCTCAGATGTTGGATTGTGGTTCGTGTCTCCCAACCTGATTACTGACACAGGCCGTGAAGAACCTCAGCAAATCAATAATTTATTATGTGAATGAGTGTTACATATAAAGGAGATCAAAACCGTTATCTACAGTTAGATAACGAGATTATTAACTAGATTTTACTAACTAATAACTAAAATATTATTTACAAGTAATCCCGAAGGATTATTCAACAATTACATCATGGCCAGATCCGTGTTCAGTGCATTCGCTGGCGTGGTCGTGACAATTTGCGTTGTGTTATTGGTAGTTAAATGGATATGGGTTCCACTTCCACCTTATCCCGAGGATATAACCGTTTATGCTGTTCAGTTTGCCTTCCTCGTAGTAGGAAGCATAGTAGTCGTATTCAGATGGTTGACAGCCGTTTTCTTTTTCCCCAAAGATGTGAGGTGCTTGTTGTGCTTGGAAGATTTTTGGACAAGGAGACTTGTTCAGCAGAAAGTCGATCTCCGTGGAAGCCGATTGTATCTTTCCTTAACGCTTACAGCGTTGCTTTGGGTGCAAAAACGCATGGTCTTGCTTAGCAAAGTTTGTTGGAGTCTCTCCCAGTTTGTATTCGGAATAATCAGACCTTTCATAATGTGTAAGAAGAAGAATTCTGATCAATTTTCCAAATACGAAGAAGTTTTGGAGCTTATACGAATGCCCGGAGAAAATGCCGACAGCCTGTGGAGAGCAAATGAATCTGCATTTCAGAAGACACGGAATCATTTCAAAAAAGGCATTAAAGATGGTGAGAATAATTCAAAAGAATTGATCGATTTAATTGGTCGCAAAACAGTGACCCCAGAAGATGAAACTCCAGCATCTCTCCCATGGACCCCAGAAGATGAAACTCCAGCAAAAGATGAAACTCCAGCATCTCTCCCAGGGACCCCAGAAGATGAAACTCCAGCATCTCTCCCAGAAGAAAAAAATTTCATTGCAGTTGGCAAAAATTCTTGGAAGATGAGAGGAGTGTCATTGATACATTTTATGATCCACTTTTGTGATGAAACTAATTCTGATGTGGTTAAGGATTGTATGGAAGGTTACCGCCAAGCATTGTGTTTCATGGATATGGTAGACAGCTCAGATCCTGAAGCCAAATTAGTGAGTCAGGCAGCCGACAATGAATTCTACACTCTTGAAAAAGTTTGGAAGAAGCAATATGGTAAGAAGCATGATTCTCCTAAAAATTCCAACCACGACCTACTACAAAGTGAACGGCCAAACAAGAAACAGCTGGAACAAAAGATCAAGGATGTTGACAAGCTCTGGCTACAAGATGGGAGAGAATTAGGTGACATAGAAGGCGGCAGAAAACCTCCCTGGTCGCTGCACGACTCGCACGATTTGAAGACAATTGCTGCAAGAATCAGTTTATATAAAACATGGAATTCCGGGAATCTTAAATCTATTTCAGAGAATGCAATCCAAACATGGAATTCCGGGGATGTTAAATCTATTTCAGAGAATGTAATCCAAAATTTAAGATGCTTATTAGCTAACGTTATTTCTCACTGCCTTGAAGAGATGGTGCTAGACAAAGCTATCACAAAAAATTGCAACAAGTGGGCAGAGGAAGGCAATGAAAATAAGATATTTAATGCAGCTTATATAGCAGGAAAAGCCAAAGGAGTGCGGCCACAACAGGTACAAATTTATCGATCTGCTTCCATTAATTTTAGTTAGTTTTGATAACTAAACTTGATGTTACATCATCCCCCTTACATAGCTTGGTGATTTTATTTGTTATGCAGATGACAAGTGCTTAGGCGCGCGTTCTAGTTGAAGGGGCCAAAAAGGCAATGATCCCGTTTAAAGCCAGTCTATTATTGATCAAATCAGTATAATCTAAATCTTAGGGTTTTTTTAAGACTCAAGAGAGCTCAAATCTTTGGAGATGCAAACTTTTTTTTAAGTATTGTACTTAATTATTAATTTTGGTCTCATTTAGACCAAAAGACATGCCATCTAATATTTTATTATTAATAATTAATACTATTTATTGTCGACAATATAATATTTTGTATTATTTTTTATTATATTAGGAAAGAACATTATGACATCTCCCCATATAAGGTTTTAAAACCATGTGCAATGCCCTCCTAAAACTATGGATTGCTTAAGAGGCCTTGCACATGGTCTTAAAACCATTTGCAACAACCTCCTAAACCATGTACAATAAAATCATGGAAAGAGTTCAATATCTTCCCTACAATAGTGCAATATCTTTTCCATATTAGATTGTTTTTGTGACGAACATTTATTTTAGAAAATAATTAAAAAATATATTTTTAATAACCAATATTTATAAAAGAAACGCCTCTCAACACAACAATACCAATTTTCAATTATAAATGAGTCCAAATAAATGGCATAGAATTTTCAGTTGTAAGTAAGTCCAAATAAATGTCGTAGAATTTTCAGTTTCCAGCATAGTCAATTTTCACCATGGTATTCATGAATTCCGTTGTTTAATTGCTAATTATTATTTTCTTGTTGTATTAATACTTAATTATTATTTTCTTCTTGTATTAATAATTTTTTGGCTACATAAAAATTTAAGTGGTTAATTTTGTATATATATATAATATGTGAATATAAAAGTCTTTATGTATAATTTATTTAAACTTGTGTAAGTTTTGTGAAAATATATTTTATATTAAAGAATTTGATATTTGAAAATAATTATATATTAAAGGATTTGATATTTTAAATTATATTATAAATTTATAATTAAAACGAATTTAGATTATTTGTAATCGTTGGCGACCATGTGAATTATCAATATTTAGTTTTGTGTAATGCATATTACATTTCTAAAATGAAAACTTTTGGTATAATGATTCTATTGGATTATTTTGGTGATACTTTATAAAGTTGTAAATATAAGTTTTTGGTTTATTTTATTTGTAATATATTATTATATTTTATTTGTTTTTTTAAGTTGAGAAATGAGGTGTTTAATTTTTTGAGCGTTCATTGTGGAGGTGATATGTGTTTTTATAAAAAATAATAAAAAATTATTAAAATTAACATCTTTGCTCAAATTAAATTTAAATTATTTATACCTATACATATATAAAACTACATAAATTAGATAAATTAAAGCCATAAACATTACAAACACTTCCTCAACATTTTCACTCTAAAAATGATTTGCGCCTCCATAAAATTGATCTTTATGAGTGTTTGGTAGATCTCATTTTAGATGTATCTATATTGGTTTATTTTAATATACTTAGATTATTTTAATTACTTTTCATTTGGTTTTATGAGGTGACATGAATTATCTTACCTACTATTTTACTTTTTAATTTTGGTAATGTAACATTACTTCACCTGGAAACATCTCCATCTCCCCATACTAGACTGCAAAGCACCTAGCTACTCTCAGTGCAAAAAACATTACAAATTATTGGTGGAACCATGAACATTTAGTAGATAATTCATGAGTAGTGTCTATGGAACCTTAAACAAAGTTAGTGGAACAATGTATATTTTTGTAATATCCCAAATTTTTTACATGACACTTATGGGCATAAGTCCCATTGCATGTGAGGTTGCTTTGGTGTTTTATTTTGTATATTGGGCATAAATCAGATGAGAATGATGATTTGTTTGATATATTGGGCATAAGACAAATGCATATGTTTTATGTATATGATTTCATGTGTTGGGCGTGGACCTTGAAGCACTTTATTGATGAAATATTTGTGATGAACGCGAGCTCCAAGGAACATAAGTATTTGATGTTTGTGTTGAACAAGAAGCTCTGTAGCACATGAGCATATGATGTTTGTCTTGAGCGAGAGGCTTTGGAGCACATGAGCATTTGATTTTTGTGTTGAGAAATAAGTTCTGGAGCACGAGTTATGAAATATTTGTGTTGAACATGAAGCTCTGAAGTGAAAAGATAAGAATTGGAAGTGTTGGGCATAAGCCCTTGAGCATTCCAAGTTGATGTTGAGCATAAGATTTGGAACATCAGATTTTTTGCCATTGTATCCCTAGTGTATCTTACAAATACACCCTAACATTAGTGTTGAGGAAGGGGCTCTAGAATTGCACTAAGTTGTAACTCTCTATTTCTTAGCATTGAGTATGGGCTCTGCATAAACGCTAGGAGTTACTAAAAATTTAATAGGTTGAGTGAAAACTACTTTGATTAAACATTGATTTCATTTTACTTATTTTGAAGTGAAATTTTGAATTTTTGTATCTCATTAAGCACTGAAGAACTACCATGTTATACGAGGTAATCCAACATGCAAGGAGTTTCAGAGTTGCCTAAAGTAGTTAACCTAACCCCTACCTAAAGGCCTTAATAAAGAAGTGACTATAAGTTAAAAAGAAAAGTATCATGTGATTCAAGATCATGCTATATGATACCCAAAGTAAAAATGTTATATGTGTATATAGTTTATATATACTGTGAATAAAAGAGTAAGCATTCCTATTAATAATAATGACTACAAATAATAATAAAAGAATCTATGTATTATTATTTATTACTAATATTAATTAAATATTTAAATACCTAAAAGAGTCAAAATAGGAACTAGTCAAAGCGTTCCTAAGTTACAATAAATAAATATTAATTTCACCTAAATTAAGTAAAAAGGGTTATTTCAAGAAAAAAATGATTCTTGATTTAACTGCCCATTTTCCTAAAGTTTGTCTATGAAGACCAATGCCAAAGAAAGGCTTGGGGATCTTTTGATTTTCTATCCTGATTATTTTCTCAAGAGAGTTATTGGAGAGCATTTTTTCCTAACACGAAAAGCCAACCGGTACATAACTTGTTATCCTAGATAGGGAAGCCTTACCTTAGGAGCTCTAAGCTACTTGCATGTTACAACTAGCTCGGGGGGATCCAAATTGAAACCAGGAACAGTTCCAGGCCATGGTTGGGTGGAATGTGGTAGTTCCCTAGTTAGGAACAGAGGTCAAAACTGTCTATATCCTTGTTAATGCTGTGTGCTTAAGTGTGCAAGGTTTCCAACCATTAAAATAGCTTCAAATTGTAGGTACGAGGTTTCTTTTTCTTCTTTATAGTCTATACAATTTTCTTATTAAATGAAGGGTTTATAAGCTGGAATGAAAAATCTTTATATTATATGCTTGTTGTAGTTAGGTTTATTTTATAGAGCCTTAAAGAGAAGCTATGTTTATTTTGTTTATAAAACTTAAAACATGATTTTATGAAGTAGATATTATGCTACAAGGTGTTTGGTTTACTTAATCATGATTACCTAGTTAGAAAAATATAGGTTATATTTCCTAGTATTATTTTAGACCGTCACATATGATTTTATTAGATTTCAAAACCATAGGAAAAATATGGTCTCTATTCTTTCAGTATTACTCTTGTTATCATTCATATCTTAAATTTAGTCTTCTCTGTAATGGTTTAATTTTCTAAACATAGTCTAGATTATTTAATATAGCTAGCTTCTTGGTTATTATTCAAACTTAGATGCAAAATTAAAACAGAGGTTACTTAAAGATAAACAAAACTAAAAAACTAAAACCATAGGTCAAATCTCTCACATCCCTAAACAATTTCAAAACTCTAAAACTTAAAATTATCAAGCAGTGGAAGATTTCATATCACTAGGATATAAGATCATTCCATTTACTTATTTCTTAAAACAAAATTATCAAAAATGCTTTACAGCCTTCAAACTAAGCATTAAATCTATGTTAAACTCAAATATATCCTAAACATTGTTCACAAACTTGAACATAATTAAATACCATTCCTATACTAAAACATAAATGATTACAAGTCTTAATAAAAACCCATACACATTCCAT
This sequence comes from Pseudotsuga menziesii, assembly GCA_001517045.1. Classification (NCBI taxonomy): domain Eukaryota; kingdom Viridiplantae; phylum Streptophyta; class Pinopsida; order Pinales; family Pinaceae; genus Pseudotsuga; species Pseudotsuga menziesii. The sequence continues at coordinate 95,728 of LPNX010189962.1, forward strand.
TATAAAACCCTCTACACAAGAGCCAGCCATCGAAACCTGTTAAGGTTTGGCTGTAGGAAAAAGTAACATTTCGAATATCTCAACTACTATAAACANCGAATCGTGTAGGCATCGTTGCTAAAATAAAGCATAACGTTGCGTTAAACACCAGTATAAGCATTAGGATGACCCAAAATAGAATCATGTAGGCTTATAACATAACAAACATAACGCTGCGTTAAACACCAGTCCAAGCATTAGGACAACCCAGGATCGAATCTTGTACGCTTATAAAATTAAAAACAAAACCAAATCGATTACATGCCCAAGATCGAATCCTGTAGGTATCAATAATAAAACATAAACGTATAAACTCTGCAACATACACAGTGAAGGGTTTTCATCGTACGGGCTGCCCACTAAGTTTCCATTTAAATCATCCAAGTTCACAAAAAAGAGCCATGCTCTACCCATTCATTCCAACGTCATATAATTTAAACTAACAAACCAAAGGCCTCGTATCCATATAAAGGTTGATCCTAAACCTTCCAAGCTCACGGTTGTAAAGAGAAACCCCAGCCTTAAATAATTGATTAAACTCTACTATTAACACATGCATAGTCACGACTTGGAATAACATAGAAATAATATGTGCAAGTAACATGTTCACATAAGGCTCGAGCCAAGCTCATGGTCGTAGAAAGAAACCCCAGCCACGATAATAATCCATACATTCAACAAGTATAATGCATCAAAAGTAAAATAAACACAATCATGATTTACATAGTGCCATTGCTTACAATGGCACTATAATGCCAAAGTATTCACATCAATAAAATCCAAACATAGAGCTCTTCCATTAAAACATTAAACCATACGTTGAAACACAACCAAAATTTGTTTACAAAGGAAATTCTTCATCTGTACAGACACGACTCACCCCAAAGTCTTTACACTTAAAAATTCATAGGAAAATTTAAATACAGTCGCATCCCTTGGATTCCCAAACCATAAAAAGGACCCAAACCAACTATCAACTAGTAATCAAATCTACACAGTGATAAACCCTCCCAAACCAAAGTTCCATACTCTGTCAAACATACGCGTAAGAGGTAAGTGCCTTTGCATTTTGCAGGGCTTACCCACTTAAAGGACTGTGCAGACCATCTAAAGAGCCACCGTCAATCCACGTTTCGAATTGCCCCTGTCACCTGCAAAACCAAACACACAGAGCTATGAGGAGTATGTTAAACCTCAATAGAAGAAAACAAACAATACAATGTTGCAAACCCAAGTTAAGTGCATAAATGTCGGTGAAAGGGAAGATTGTTGCTCGATGTAGCATAAACACCCAAGAGCCCAAAACCACATAGACAACCAAAGGAAGATCCAAATGAATTACACAAATGACCATACCATCGTATGAGGCTTGATTCCCATGCTTTCCCAGTAGCATTAAAAGTGCCACCCCGTCCTCCACTACCCATGAAATCCATACCCATAGTTCCATAGTCAAGTTCATTATAATTTCGTATAGTCCACCACCCTAGCATAAAAACCCTAGATAAACCCTCCATTGCAATGTTAAGACATATTTTTATGGCATATGAAATATGCCATAAATAGTTTTTACATACCCCATAGATTTTCCAAGGACTTCTCACAAAGTTTTCCATGACATATAAATCAAGCCTTAAAGCCTAGGATTTATACCTTAAAAGTTACATGTTATAAACTGAATATAAAAGTGGATAAGGTTTCATAACCTAGGCATAACAATAATGACAACCGTAATGATTTAAACCCTACACTCTCAACTCTGCATAAAGGTAGAATGTAGGCACTGCTAGGTCAAGACTTTAATCCTCTTATCTTCAGTTATGAATAGGGTAGTGTAGCATAGTTATCACATCGTAGGATGTTATTATTTTCCACAGTCGTAGATAGAATTCGCCAACAAAGTCATATGCACAAAATTGGAATTTTGTGTTAGTTCACAATGAACTAAGTAAACCCCATAAAGGAAGAAGGAACCTCTTTACCTCTTCGAGTGATCCCTCAAGGGATAAAAACCCCGCTTCTCCACCCCTTGATAGTTAAAGGCAAGTCAGATATTCTAATAAATAAACTATACACAAAGTACAAGACGTATACATATGAAGTAAGCCATAACTAAACCAACATATGCAATGTAGCTTAATAGTAAATACTAGCAGAGTAATCATATAAACATATCCAAGTAACATAACCATAGCACATAAACATATCAAAATTACATAGGAAAATACATAAAAAGGGAAGGGCAGCTTATGACACTTAGATCTAGTAAACAACGACCGATACATTCTGCAAGAGATAAATAATGTTCGTGAAAAGTAGCATTTAACTAGCCTACATTTTTTTTTACAATTTTTAGGGACAATACAAGTGGTATCAGAGCCCAGTTTCAACACTAAGAGACCTAATGGGTGTGCCAAACATTCATTGTAGAAAATAAATTATGTATTTGAAATTTTGTTAACTAACAAAAAATTTCTTGTTATTTAAAATTTTACATTGCAGGATTCAAAGAACAGTTCAGATCATGAACACGGAAGAAGACAACATCCGATAAGGAAAACTAAATACCCCCAAAAGGAAAGAAGAACTGATGGTTGAATTAAACTATGATATACCGAAAACCATACAAAGTCTGCAAGTAGACTTACAAAGTTTCAAGGATGATAATACGAATGAAAGAAAAGAGTAGCAAGCAATTAATGAAGCTTTACTGCGGAACATGATAGGAGGAATCCTGCATGGACAACCCGCTCATTCAACCAACAAGTTCAATAAAGAATTTTATCATAAACGCTTCAGCAACCCAAAGGAAGAAGGAAAAGAAGAACACAACATTGAACCTCCAGAAAGATATTATCACAGTTTTTCTAGTGATAACTCCCTTTCTCCTTGCAGAAAGAAACAAAGGAATGATGAGAACCTCCAAGGAGAGTTCATAAAGATAAGAGCCCCAACCTATGAAGGGGAGAAGAACAACGGGGAAAAGATGAAGAATGAAATCTCAGTATGAGCAAATTCTTCTGAGCGCACAACTACTCTAGTGAGATGAAAGTCTGTCTAGCCATCTATAATTTAAATGGAAAATAAGCTATATGGTGGAGAGACCTAAAGCATACCAAGAAAGAGGAGGTAAAAGAAATATGACGGAGTAACTTTCGCTAATTTTTCAGGAGAAAGACATGTTTGAAATATTCTTTGACAGGAAGGTGAAATAATTTCACAAGTTAAGAAGTGGTTCCATGCCCATGGATGCTTTCATCAACAGATTTTTGGATCTGTTACACTACGTACCTTGTATAAAGGATGAGAAAGTGAAAATACAACAGTTTTTAGGATTTATTCCACCCAATTTTCGAGAGGGAATTGAATTTGACATGTGTAAGACTCTGGACACTACCCTACACAAAGCTAGGCTTTGCTATGAGCATCGAAAACTGAGGCAGGAAAACATCAACAAAAGTAGAGACAGGTCTAGGACCTTCTTGGACAATTGCAAACCGGGTTTCAACCCACCGCCTTACAGAACACCAATTTTCCATCCAATAAGAACTTCAACAAGACATGTACAAAGCCATATGTACCAGCACCAAATGCGAACAGACCGACAACAAATGGGGGAGCCAATGTTGCCCCGCTGCAAATCAAATGTTGGAAATGCCAAGGGACCCATTATGCCCGATACTGTAAGAACAATACCAATGAGGTCTTGCACAATTTATAGGAAGAACCAACAGTAGATGACATAGTTGGAACACTGAGGATTTATGCAGCCTTGGATGTTTGACATGAAGAACATTAGGCTACTATGGATGAAATAGAAGGTAAGGTTTCCAACACTTCTATTTGAATATTGATTGACCCTGGTGCTTGTCGAAGCTATGTATCACCTAAAATTGTTGATTTGTGTAAACTAGACAAATTTAAACATGAGAAACACTAGATGGTGTAATTAGCCATGGGTACGAAATGAAAGGTTTCTAAAATAGTTAGAGATTGTGAGGTAAACTTGAATGGTTTCCCTGCTAGGATAAATATGATTATTTTACCCTTAGGATCATATGATGTACTTATCGACATGGACTGGTTGGAACAACACCTTGTCATGCTCGATTTTCTACACAAGTCAATCTTGTGTACAGATAGCCAAGGAAACCAAGTAAAGATTCAAGGCATACCTAAAAAGGTTTCCATAAGGAAAATATCTACCTTACAAGCAAAGAAGTGCATTAGAAAAGGCTGCAAACTATTTGCAGTAAACATTCAGGATGTAGAAGCTGAGAGAGAACAACACATCGAGTACTTTCCAGTTCTCATTGACTTTACATGTGTATTTCCTTAGGAAATACCAAAACTAGCACCAAAACGAGGCTTAGATTTTTCCATAGAACTGACACCAGGGTCAGTTCTGACTTCGAAAGCCCCTTACCAGATGAGCACACCAGAGTTGGTGGAGCTCAAGTTGCAGTTACAGGAGTGGATTGAGAAGAGATATATCCAACCTAGTGTGTCCCATTGGAGAGAACTGATACTTTTCGTAAAGAAGAATGACAGTATGATGCGCAGTGTGCATGGATTACCACCAACTTAACAAGATGACCATTAAGAATGGATACCCACTCCCTAGGATCGATGAATTGTTTAATCAATTAGGAGGAGCCAATATATATTCAAAGATTGACCTATGGTTTGGATACCATCAGCTACGGATCCACTATGAGGCTATTCATAAAACTGCCTTTTGTACGAGATATGGCCACTACGAATTTGTAGTAATGCTATTCGGGTTGACTAACGCACCCAAAACATTTATGTGTATGATGAACAATAACTTCAGTAAATACCTGTATAAATTTGTATCCGTATTTATAGATGACATCCTTGTTTACTCTAAGAGTAAAGAGTAACATGAGGAGCATCTACGCATAGTACTATAGGTGTTACGGGAACACTAGCTCTACAGCAAGTTTAGTAAATGTGATTTTTACAAACAACAGATACAATACCTGGGTCACATCTCCGAAAAGGGGATAGTCATTAACCCATAAAAGACTAAATCCATAGAGGATTGGCCTACCCCTACTAGTATCACAGACATTAGGTCCTTTTGGGATTAGTTGGTTACTACTGAAAGTTCATTGAGAAATTTTCGAGGATAGCTTGTCCCATGACCGCTTTGCAAAAGAAGGAAAACAAGTTCTTGTAAACGACCAAGTGTAAGGAAAGTTTTTAGAAGCTTAAACAACTTTTGACGACTGCACCAATACTACAAATTGCGGATCCCAATGGGGATTTTGTTGTTTGCACAGATGCAAGCAAGGAAGGGCTTGAAGGAGTCCTCTTGCAGAATGATTGTGTAATATGTTATGAATCAAAGAAGTTAAAGGAACACGAAAAATACTACCCCGCCCATAGTCTTGAGTTAGCAGCCATCATCCACACTTTGAAGATGTGGAGGAAGTACCTCATGGGGAAGAAATTCCTTCTAAAGACATACAATATGAGTCTAAAGTATTTATTTGAGCAACCAGATCTAAATTCCAAGCATGCTAGATGGTTGGCTTTTCTTAGCGAGTACCATTTTGATTTAAAGCATATAAAGGGAAAGGATAATAAAATTGTTGATGCTTTAAGTCGACGGGCTCATATGATATATGAGGTGACTTTAAGTCAAACCGATTTGGATTTACACAAGAAGATTAGAATGGCCAACGAAATTGACTCTTTCTATATTGAAATCCTTAAGAAGGTCTAAGAGGACAAGTTGTTTCAACAAAGAAAAGAGTACAAGGTAGATGAAATTGGACTATTATGGTCCAAAGAAAGATTGTATTTTTTGGAAGGAGGGGACACTAGGTCCAACATCCTCACGAAATTTCATCGAAAACCCTACTCGGGGCATTCGGGATATCAAAATATGATATCCGCAATAAAGAAATGCTTTTTCTAGCATAAGTTAAAGGCTGACATAGTGTTGTTTATCGTGAAATGTCAAGAATGTCGGCTGGTCAAAGCTGAGCACCATCATCCTTTAGGATTGCTGCAACCGTTATCCATTCCATAATGGAAGTGGGAGGTCATTAGTATGGATTTTGTTACAGGTCTACCAAAGCACAAGAAGAAAAATGTATCTATCTTTGTAGTAGTTGACAAGTTGTCAAAAGCAGCACACTTAATTCCAGTGAAATCGACCTACAAGGAAGTTCACATTGTTGACATCTTCTTAAAGGAGATATTCAGATTACATGGAATACCCAAGGCAATCATCTTGGATTGAGATACAAATTTTACCAAATTTTTTTGGAGATCCTTATTCTCTGGATTGGAGATGTAGTTAAAATTTAGTACTGATTACCACCCGCAGACAAACGGGCAGACAAAACGGGTAAACCATATTTTAGAAGACATGCTTAGGATGTATGCCATGAACAACCCCACCAAGTGGGAGGATTACCTACATCTTGCAGAGTTTGCATATAACAATGGATACCAGACCTCCACCAAGATGTATATGATACTAAACATGTGATTGATTGGTCCTTGTTATAGGTGGAACCTAAAGGGGCATTTGTACCTGAACCCCTTCATATATTGGAAAACATGGAGGTGCAACTCAGGAAGCACACCATAGTCCAGTTGAAAGTGCAATGGAAGTACTTTGAGGCTGACAAGGATACTTGGGAGAATGAATCCACCATGAGAGAGGCTTACCCCGCCTTTTTTAATGATTTCATTCCTAGTCCCTAGAACACCAGGTACAGTGTTGTTCTAAGTGGGGAGGGATGCAATATCCCAGATTTTTGACCTGACACTTATGGGCATAAGTCCTATTTCATGTGAGGTTTCTTTGATGTTTTATTTTGTATCTTGGGCATAAGACCCTACTACACATGAGAATGATGTTTTGTTTGATATATTGGGCATAATCCAAATGCATATGTTTTATGTATATGATTTCATGTGCTGGGCATGGACCTTGAAGCACTTAATTCATGAGATATTTGTGTTGAGCGTGAGCTCTGAGGCACATAACTATTTGATGTTTGTGTTAAACGATAAGCTATCTAGCACATGAGTATTTGATGTTTGTGTTGAGCAATAATCTCTAGAGCACATGAGTTATGAAACCTTTGTGTTGAGCATGAATCTTTGAAGCACATGAAAATATAAGAATTGAAAGTGTTGGGCATAAGACCTAGAGCATTCCAAGTTTATGTTAAGCATACGCTCTGGAACATCGAATCCTTGGCCATTGTATCCCTAGGTGTATCCTACAAATTCATCCTAACATTAGTGTTGAGCAAGGAGCTCTAGAATTTCACTAAGTTGTAACACCATGTTTCTTAGCGTTGAGTATGGGCTCTACATAAACGCTAGGAGTTACTAAAAAATTAATATGTTGAGTGAAAATGACTGTGATATAACATTGATGTCATCTTACTTATTTTTAAGTGATTAAATGAAATTTTGACTTTCAAGGAGGTAATCCAAGTGAGGTAATCCAACATGCAAGGAGGTTTAGAGTTGCCTAACCTAGTTGATCTAAGCCCTACATGAAGGCCTTAATAAATAAGTGACTATAAGCTAAAAAGAAAAATATCATGTGATTTGGGATCATGCTATATGATACCCAAAGTAAACATGTTAACAATGGTATATGTGTATATAGTTTATATATAATGTTAATAAAAGAGTAAGCATATGTATTAATAATAGTAACTATAAATAATAATAAAATGATCTATGTATTATTATTTATTACTAATATTAATTAAATATTTAAATACCTAAAAGAGTCAAAATAGGAACTAGTCAAAGAGTTCCTAAGTTAAAATAAATAAATATTAATTTCACCTAAATTAAGTAAAAAATGTTATTTCAAGAAAATAAATGATTCTTGATTTAACTGCCCCTTTTCCTAAAGTCTGTCTACAAATACCTTTGCAAAAGAGAGGCTTAGGGATATTTTGATTCTCCATCTATGTTACCTGATTATTTTCTCAAGAGATTTCTTGGAGATCATTTTTTCCTAAGAGGAAAGGCCAACTGGTACAGAACATGTTATCCCTGATAGGTAATCCTTACCTTAGGAGCTCTAAGCTACTTGCATGTTGGAACCAGCTCAGGGGTAGCCAGATTGAAACCAAGAACGGTTCTGGGTCATGGTTGGGTGGAACGTGGTAGTTCCCAAGTTAATGCTGTGTGCTTGAGTGTGCAGGGTTTCCATCCATTAAAATAGATTCAAATTGCAAGTATGGGTTTTTTTTTCTTCCTTATAGTTTATACAATTTTCTTATTAAATGAAGGGTCTATAAGCTGGAATGAAAAATCTGTATATTGTATGCTCGTTGTAGTTAGGTTTATTTTACAAAGCCTTAAAGAGTAGCTAGGTTTATTTTGTTTATAAAACTTAAAACTTGATTTTATGAAGTAGAAATTATGGTACAGGGTGTCTGGTTTACTTAATCATGACTACCTAGTTAGAGAAATATAGGTTATATTTCCTAGTATTTTTTTAGATTGTCACATATGCTTTTATCAGATTTCAAAACCATAGGAAAAATATGGTCTTTATTCTTTCAGAACTACTCTTGCTATCATTCATATCTTAAATTCAATCTTCTCTGTAATGGTGTAATTTTCTAAGCATAGTATAGATTATTTAAGATGGCTATCTTTCTGGTTATTATTCAAACTTAGACTCAAAAGTAAAATAGAGGTTACTTAAATATAAACAAAATTATAAAACTAAAACCATAGGTCAAATCTCTCACATAACTAAACAATTCCAAAACTCCAAAACTTAAAATTATCAAGCGTTGACAGATTTCATATTGTCGGCATATAAGATCATTCCATTTACTTAAAATTCATTCTTAAAACAGAATTATCGAAAATTCTTTACAACCTTCAAACTAAGCATTAAATCTATGTTAAGATCAAATATATCCTAAACATTATTCACATGAACATAATTAAATACCATACCTATACTAAAACAAAAACGATTATAAGTCTTAATAAAAACCCATACAAATTCCATTNCCAGGATCAAATATTGTAGGCATCGTTGCCAAAATAAAAACAAAACGCTGTGTTAAACACTAGCCCAAGAATTAGGATGACCCAGGATCGAATCCTGTAGGATTATAACATCAAAAACATAACATTGCATTAAACATTGGTCCAAGTGTTAGGACATCCCAGGATCGAGTCATGTAGGATTATAAGATTAAAAACAAAACCAAATCAATTACATGCCTAGGATTGGATCCTGTAGGTATCAATAATAAAAGATAAACGTATAAACGTTGCAACATACATAGTGAAGGGTTTTCGAATTATAGGATGCCCACTAAGTTTCCATTTAAATCATCCAAATTCAAAAAACAGAGCCACGCTCTACCCATTCGTTCCAACTTCATATAATTTAAACTAATAAATCAAAGGTTGTGCATCCATCTAAAGGTCGAGCCTAAACCTTCTGAGCTCATGACTATAAAGAGAAACCCCAACCTTAAAAATTAATTAAACTCTACTATCAACGTATACACAATCACGACCTACAATAACATAGAAATTATATGTGCATGTGTTGCACTTAGAAATATCACATTGCTTGCCAGCCTTCAGGAGAATTTCATGTCGCCTATCAACCTCCCAGCAAACCTAGTTTGAGTCAACTTGGTCATATTTTTTCCCATACCTAGAAGGGACAATGCCTTCATTTTCTTTGCATAGAGCGCTGGAGGCACCTGCCTTAGTTGAACCATAAGCGTCATTGTCTCCTTCCTTTGGAAAAAACCCTAGATTGGTGCCTTTGTAAGTTTTGCTAAGAGCGTTGATGGTTAGAAAATGAGAAAAAAGAAGCTTCTGGAAGCTTCCATGCGGAAGCCTCTGTGGGATTAGTTCCTATATGCCTGGAAGAGGTGGCATCTTACTTCCTCGCCTATAGGGATCTCATTCTATCCTTTTTCCAAGTCATCTCTTGAGTTCTAGGCCTATAAATGAAGCCTTCATGAGGAGAGTGGAAGAGGGAAGAAAAAAAATCCTTATGCTGCTAGTTTGAAGTCTGAATCAGAGGAAAAGTAGAGTTAGATTGTGGTTGGAGAGGTCCTCAGAGTCATAGGAGATTGTAGACATTCTTGTTTAGATCGAATCCATCGACATCAAGGATTTTTGTTTGTACTTCTTTCTCATCCATATATTAAGACAAAGACATTTCCCTTTCCTATATTTGATTGTATTGATTGTGATTAGATATTATTGGATTCCTTGATCACCAATATGAATAGTCAATTTATCATGATGCTCTCATCCCGTTTGTTTGTCTTGTGATCTATTTTTCAGATATTGGACCATTGCAAGGACTTTCTGGAGAGAAGACAAGCAGATCCAAGGTTGAGGTATATTGTGTTTCATGTTAATTGGTTTGATTATTCAAGGAAAGGATATGTTGATGTGTCTTTTTGTTATGTAGTTGTGTTTTACATTGCAGAGGAACAAGCAGCGTCCGCGCTGATTGAGAATTCATGATAACAAAATTGGCGACCATACTAGGGAGGCTTAATCCAGTCAGATCTGGGGAAGATCTAGTCATATCTAGTGCAAATCTAGTCAAATGTACAAACTTCGGTAACCATTCCATCTATGAAGGTTATTCTCTCTCCTTTCAGTTATGTCAGTTAACAAGGTAAGCTATCTATCTTATGTTTCTAATCTTTTTGCCTCTTTTTTGAGTAGTTTCTACCCTATTCAATTTAGCTCAGTTTTTTTGGTTTCTCATGTAGACCTTTAATTTTTTTGAATATATTGTTCGAGCGATGCCTTTCCCTTTGACTGACAGAGCGTTGATCCATCCTAGGGCACATTTTCCCTCACCTTCTCTTTCAACTGATAGAGCACCGATGGTGCTTGTGTGAAGAAATCAAGGAGCGCCGATTCAGCCTAGGACGCCCTGGTGCAGTGCCTTTCCAAGCACCGAGGTAGGCCTTCAGAAAATTTCCTGTCTAGAATTTTTTTGTTCGAAATCCTAAACTGCCCTGTTCTTTGAAGTTTTTGAGTGTGGTTTGCTTGCTTGCTTACTGTCTGATTTATTGGTTTTTGTGAGTCTAGTTCTCTTTTTGAGCTCAGATCCAAAAAATTTATCTTCTTCATTGTCATAAATGAAAGTGAAAACATAGTTCAATATTGGTTTTTTAGTGAAGTGTCTGAAACTTTTCCTTTTGAAAAGAAATCCTATAGCATCTTCCTAGAAGATTAGTTTCTTTTTAAAATACTGCTTTGTGTGCCTCATATTTTCTAGAAAAATACAAAAATAATCATATTACTTTCTTCTTGTTTATGCTTGCGACAATTTTTTATTTTTCGATTGCATGAGTGATCTATAAGGATAGGTATTTTTCACATTGTAGTAGAAATAAGTTTTGCATGCATGTTAGAGGCTTAGTTTTCATTCTTGCATTTTCAGAGACTTTAGAGTGCTTGATTGAAAAAGATTTGTGTTTTGAAAGAAATTTCTTTGCATTCTTTATTGGATCTGGTTCTGATTATTGTAAACAAAATTCTTTTGGTATATTGTTGAAAAGAAAAGAAAAAGGTTCCTTCCTTACCCTAACTAGTTCTCATCGAAGTAAAAAAAGTGCATTTTACATTTTGATTAATTTGCATGATTGTAGACAACATCTCACAAACATTCACCTAATGATCCAGATAAAATTAATGATAGCTTTAGGTCTAAAAATTGTATAGAAATTTGAGTGATAGGTTAGTGACGTGTTTGGGTGTTGTAAAACACAAAAGCTATTGTTATTTGTCTACACTACAACCCAGGACTCGTGCGGTTCTTCCACGTACCGTCGGTATATCAAACAGTCTTTCATGTACCCTTGAGGTATATAGAAAGGTACTTCATGTACTCGATTGTATATCAAAAGGCCCCTTGTGAACGGTTGTGCATTAGACAACACTGCTACCGATTTGAGATCCCACGTACCTTGAGTATATCGGGAGACCCCACTAGGATACCCTGGCCATCTGAGAAAAACCCTTTGGTCATCTTGTGTCGATCAATACACCAAAAACAACATTTGGGGATATTACTACACACATACCCCTAAGGTATATCACAAATTGCACCTACTTGACAATCTTGGTGAGAGATCGGTATTCTAAACTCATCCTATCACTTAAGTATTCTTGAGACATGTATCTATGTGTAGTTTTGTTTGTGTGCTTTTCCCTTTTTTGACCTATATTAGATAACTTCGATCACCACCATCGCTGAGCAACTTACAAGATGTCAATCTTGTAGATTGCAGGGTTTACCTCCTGACTCTCTTCCCACCATGGAAGGACAAGAAGGGGTAAACATGGAATAACCGGCTTCTGCTTATGTTCCCGTAGGAACTACCTTAGCTAGTGAAACCTAAAAATATTTCACTATTTATACAATTCCTTTGTTTCAACTTCCCCCTGCAGCCAATGCTTCTATGCATTCGTCGTTGGAAGGTCGTGTCAATACTCCTACTCCACCAGATTATGGCCTGGATCCTCCTTTTTGGAGGACTTCTATGGGCAAAGCTACTGCTGAATTTGGGGTTATTAGACCTTCACTAGGGAATCCTCCTTTAGGATAATAGGAAAAGAGAAGAATTAATGCATCTCTCGATCGAGCTCGTAACTTTTTAGAGAGAGTAGAAAGAATCATTCCTCCACTTGTGTCTCGTCATGAAGCCGTATCAACTTGTTTACCCCATAATATAGACCCTTGGCTTTTAGCTGAAATTAAAACTTCTTCTGATGTTCATCCAACCTATGGTGAGACTTCTCGCAACCCATGGCCTGATGGATATCATTCACTAGCTCAATTGTTAGGCCCTATTGAAAAAGTTCCATTTCAAGGTAATCCATGCCCAAATGACAATCCTACAGTTTCACATCCTAGCCTCGTTACGAGACCCTCCATACCTATCATGGTTGGGGGACAATCCACAAATCAAGCAATGTCAGCAAATTCTAACACCGGGGGGAAACCCCTGGTGCGAGTTACGTCATCTATCAGTGGAATTATTTTTAGTTCAAGACAAGTTGTAACTATAGCACAACCTATAGTAGTTATCCCTCCTACCAATACCAATGTTGTACCCCCTCGTCTAGTTCAGGCCAACCCTTAGGGGCACAACCTGTCAATAATCCAGCTTATTGGGGATATACTTATCCAGGAACTCAACCACCTACGGTTAATCAAGTTTATCAACAACCACCACCGATGGCTATTTACCCTAGAATACCCTACCCTGGGAATGCTTTTGTACCTTGGGGACAACCAAAATGGTCAAATATCTTGTCCTATAGAGTAGATTTTGTTAATACTATTGGAGGCTATGGTGGAGCACCACCGCGAGGACCTGGAGAACTCAGAGGACCTGGAGGTCTTGGTGGACCATTTGGAGGAACACCACCCAGAGGCCCACCACCATTTCCTAGAGGACCACCATCACCATCCATTGGAGGACCACCACCGCCTTCCAGAGGACCCCCTCCCTTAGGTGGCCCACCTCCTCATGTAAATTCTGGAAATCAACAAGCTTCAGGGGCATCATCCATACCCATCTATCAATTAGCATATGGTCCTACTAGTCGACAAATTCCATATCAGTACTACCAGTATTCACAACCAAATCAACAATTGCCATTTCTGGCTACTTTAGATTTGCTAGACTTGTCAAGATTGATAAATGATCCAATCCATCATGAACTCTCTTGGCCTACCATTCCTATAAAGCTGCCTTCAGATATACCCAAGTTTGATGGTAAACCCGGTGAAGATCCGAAAAACCATGTGATGACATTTCACTTATGGTGTTCATCCAATTCTTTGATGGACGATTCAATTCATCTATACCTTTTTCAAAGAACCCTCACTGGTATTGATGCAAAGTGGTACATTGAGTTACCAAAACACTCATTTTTGGATTTTAATGCCCTAGCAATGGCCTTTATAACACACTTTCAATTACCAATACGGTATGAAATAGGTACAGACCTACTGACCTCGCTTCGACAAACCACATCAACTCACATCAATGATCATATCCATGAATGGAGAAGAAGATGAAGGTTTATTAAGGCCTCTTATTCTTGATCAGTTGCTTGCTGATTGGTTTAAAAAGTCTTTACTTCCACCTATTGCTAAAGATGTTGCCATGGGAGGCACTGTTACTGAGGATAAATATATTAGCTGCGCTCAGTACCTAGAATTGATCTATTTGCAGTAAGGTACTTTATATGATCTGATTCCCCATGCTCCTCGACCTACGACAGATCCATCAAGACCCACAACTGAACCACCTATTGATGGCATACTTGGTTAAATTCAAATGCAAACGACGGCAAAATATTCTAAAAAACAAAATCAAACTGCCACTTCGTCCAATTAACCAGCACCATCTGCCAAAAATGCACCCTCTCTTGTTGCTCCCACTAAAGTAAATGCGATCCAATCAACTAAATCTTCAGGCGGAAAGAAGAAAGAAAAAACTAAATCTAAAACACCTGATAATCAACATGAAGGAAATAAAACACAGAATTCAGATGTTGATTCAAAAGTAAAGAAAAAGGTAAAGTAGCATTGTTTAATCTATGGAGGTGACCATTTTACAAAATAATGTCCTCGTCATGAGGAAGTCAGTAAGTTTTTGAAAACTTCACCCAACCCAACAATTCTAAAAGATCCTTTCCCTTCCCAATAGCAGTTAATTGATCATAAGTCCTTGAACGAAACTTCTTCATCCACTGATGAAGTTTGAATGATGTCTAGTGGAATGGTGAAATTGAACACAAGATCACAAAGTTATGACCCTCCTCCATAAAGAAACCTGATGATGTTCCACCCAAAAAAACCTCAGTTTCCACACCACCCCCTAATAATGGTCTTCAAATTGAAAAACCTATTCTATAAGCAATTTTCTGCCCACCCAAGGGTACTCTACATAAGTCCATAATCAATCCTAATTCTTGTGCCGCCCAACATTATAACATTGATGAATATTTGGCTCAAGCACCTTGTGCTATGTCGGATTTAGAAGTACTTCAAACTTGCCCAACCCAATGGAAAAACTTACTTACTGCCCTGGGATCCATGGATCCTGAGAATAGTAATATCATCACCTTCAAACTGGATGATTACAAGACAAGGCTCTCACATCAGTTGGCTTTCCAGATAGCTACAAAAATTGCTAGGAAGAGTATCCATCATATCATTTTGGACAAATTTGCCTCTACATCCATCATGTATTTATCTTGTTGGAGAGCCATTGGTTCTTCGAAAATCAACCCTTCACCTACCACCATCAAGGCTTTTGATGGTTGTGGTTTTCAACCCTATGGATTACTACCTTCCATCCATGTTCAACTGGGGGGCAAGTCAGTCTCCATTCACATTGAAGTTGTCGACGCTCCTTTGGATTACAACTTACTCCTAGGTTGTAACTAGTTTTATGCTATGGAAGTTGTAGCATCGACCCTTTTTTGGGTTGTCGAGTTCCCATTCCAAGGAAATATTGTTACTGTTGATCAGTTAGATTTCATCATGCCTATTGCCCTTACAAATGATGAAAATAGTGTTCCGCTCCTGAATACCCCATAGTATAAGGACATTGGAGTAGGCCTTATCAAATACTCTTCACTAATGGGAGTCTTTCCCTTATCCGATCCTCCTCTCGCTTCGCAAAATGCATCTATTAACATGATTTCTACCTCCCATGCAGACAAAGGAAAAGCAATTGTTGATGAATCAACATCCTTTTTTTAGAAAACAGGACCACAGAGCAATAACACATATACAGTTAAATCATTAAACAAGATGCAAAGCACATTAAACACATTACAGAGATAGATAGATATAACATGGTTCACCCAAACGATGGGCTACATCCACAAAGAAATTTCCAGTCCTTTTATTACAGTCCAGAAAGATGAAGGGATACAGCCTGCAGCAAAATCGTTGCACTTCCTCTTCATGCTCACACAGTCTCTCCCACACAATCATAGAGATTGTTTACAATACAAAATAATACCATACACAGTCATGTTACAATGCTTTCATTTATAGGGGAAATACCATGGGAAAAAACTACGATTAACCTAATACCATGGGTCCGCAAAACTGTTGGCCAACACGCATCCCAAATTTTTTTCTCAGGAGCTCCACCCCCAAACCTAATGCAGGGGGGATGAGTGTACAGTACTCCTGGGGTACAAACACAACTGAATAATATCTATGGATCTAGAAGATTAGGCTCCACAACCAACAATCTCCCACTTGGAGACTGATGACAACAACTCCACTGCTACTGCACTTGTTGGACTATGCTATGGACCTTGGACTTGGAAAATTTATAATTTTCACCTTCATCCTTGAAGGCCAATAGAAACCGAGTAGGAACTCAATTTCTCCTTGGTTACTCCCTTTGTCAACATGTCTGCAGGATTCTGGCTAGTATGTATCTTTTACAGTTTTAATAGTTCTTCATCTAGAACATATCTGATGAAGTGGACTTGAGCTGTATATGTTTATTCTTCGAATGAAAGGATGATTTCTTTGCAAGATGAATGGCACTTTGGCTGTCAGTGTACAACCTACTATTCTCCTGCTTCTTACCCAATTCTTCCATGAGCCTCTGCAACCATATCATCTCCTTATTAGCCTCTGTAGAAGCAACATACTTTGCTTTCGTTGTTGAAAGTGCAACAACATATTGCAGTTTTGAAATCCAATTTACTGTTGTTCCACCCATAGTAAACACATACCCCGTGGTGTTCCTCCTGCTGTCTTTATCGCCATCCATATCTGCATCAACATATCCTTGTAGAATAGTGTCTGAACCTCCAAAACATAATGCATGTGAAGTGGTACCTCTCAAATACCTGAGAATCCATTGCACCGCTTTCCAATGCTCTTTACTTGGATTATTCATATACCTACTTACAACTCCCATTGCATGTGCAATATCCGGTCTTGTGCACACCATGGCATACATCAAGCTTCCAACCGCTAATGAATAGGGAATCCTGGACATCTAATCTATTTCTTCTTGTGTCTTTGGACACATATCCTTACTTAGTTTGAAATGGCTAGCTAAAGGTGTACTAACTGGTTTTGCATTTTGCATTCTAAACTTCTGCAACACCTTTTCTATGTACTCACCTTGAGACAACCTCAATTTGCGACTTTTCCTGTCTCTTGTTATTCTCATACCAAGGATTTGGTTTGCAGCATCCAAATCCTTCATCACAAATGAATTAGCTAGTTTTCTTTTGAGCACATTTATATCCTGCATGTTATACCCTGCAACAAGCATGTTATCCACATGCAATAACAAGATAATATATCTTCCGTTATCTAGCCTTTTGAAATAAACACAGTGGTCAGAATGATGTCTATCATAACCTTTTTCTGTCATAAACTTATCAAATTTTAAATACCACTGCCTTGGAGCTTGCTTCAGGCCATACAAGCTCTTCTTCAACCTACAAACCAAATTCTCCTTACCTTTGACCTCATACCCCTATGACTGCTACATATAAATCTCTTCCTCCAAATCCCCATGGAGAAAGGTTGTTTTTACATCTAAGTGTTCAAGATACAAATATTCTACTGCCACTAGGCTTAAAATAGTTCTAATTGAAGTCATTTTAACAACAAAAGAAAATATTTCATCAAGGTCTATACCTTTCTTTTGTGCAAACCCCTTTACAACAAGTCTAGCCTTGTACCGCTTCTTGCCTCTATCTTCTTCCTTGAACCTGTAAACCCATTTATTCCGCAATGTCCTTTTTTCTGCAGGAAACTTAACCAGATCCCAATTCTGGTTTCTTACGAATGAGTCCATCTCCTCATCCATGCCTTGCTCCCTCTTCTTTCTATTTTCTATCTGCATTGCTTCTTCATAACATTCTAGTTCACTAGAATCGGTCATCAATAAATAATACACTGAAGGAGAGAATCGTTCAAGGGGTCTACTTAACCTCGTAGACTTTCTTACAGTTGCAGGAGTTTCAGGTACCTACTGCTACTCTTGATTTTGTTAGATTTTTATCATTCAAGCTAGCATTATGATATTAGGATCTTTAACTAAGAGAATAACATGCACAACAATAAAACACAAGAGACGAGAGACACAAAGAATTTTCCTTGGGGAAACCATAAAGGAGAAAACCCCGCAACTTCCTGAAAGATAGAATGAGCACCAATGGCAGCAGTAAAACCCAAAAACATAAAGATGATTTCCATAGCTTCTGTCTCTCTCTCTCACACTGAGAGAGCTTCTCCTCTCTCACTCATATGCCCCAATGAGTGAGTGAGTGTGTGATAAATAGAGAGGCTCACTCTCTATTTATATTCTTTCATTCACTTGAAGCACACACCAACATGTCAGCCTCACTTATCAATTACTTATGAGAGCTAACATCTCTAGGAGTGTCTAATAACCCTAGTGCCCCACAACTTGTGGGGACTTTTCCCTCTACTCAACAAGGAGGGTTAAGCTTGACTTAGATGGTGGGGACTATTGTCCTGACTTACAATGAATCACCTAGGGTCGACTTTACTAGGATAGTCTAATAACCCTAGGGTCCCATAACTGTGGCGACTTTAACCCTTGACCAATAGGAGGGTTACCCACAATGACTTGACATGACTTTTACATTACAGAAACTTCCCGATCAGAACATTGGGGCATGACATGACTCAAGTACATTATAGACACATCCCAGAATAAACATCAGGGTACAATACATAAGAAATACAAGTGAATACATTCTGAAGTTACAATTACATCAACACTCCCTCTTAACTAGGAAGGTATTCTCTCGACACAATTTATCAACACAAGTCTTCTTCTCTGTATCATCTGGATCATCATCGAGTTCTCTTCATCTTCATCTTTAGGTCATCTTCATCTTCAAGTCATCTTCATCTTCAGGTTATCTTCATCTTCAAGTCATCTTCATCTATAGGTTATCTTCATTTTCAAGTCATCTTCATCTAGATTTGGATCATCACTCAATTTGGATCATCATCACTGGATCTAGATCATCACTCGATCTGGATCATCATCACTAGATTTAGATCATCACTCGATCTAGATCATCACTGCTGAATCATCATCAAGTTTGGATCATCACTTGATCTGGATCGTCACTGTTGAATCATCATCAAGTCTAGATCATCACTTGATCTAGATCGTCACTGCTGGATCATCATCAAGTCTGAATCATCACTTGATCTGGATCATCACTAGTGGATCATCATCAAGTCTGGATCATCACTTGATCGAGATTGTCACTACTGGATCATCACTTGATCTAGATCATCATCAAAGCTGGACCATCACTGAATCATCATCATCATTACTGCTTCTGATATCTCAATCAAATGGTGCTATCTTCTTCATTCTTCTCATCACAGGAAGTTCTAGAGAGTCAATCCTGTAGGCCTACCCTTCATGTAGGTCTTCATTAGCACTTATATTTGACACTTAAGTCAGAATGGCCTGCCCAACTCTTACATCTAACCTCATCTTGTCAAAAAGGCATGCCCAACACTCACATTTGACCTCATCTTGTTAGAAAGGCCCAACACTCACATCTGACCATGTGTAAACACAACACACCAGAATGGCTCAGCACTTATATCCGACCATGTGCAAGCACATCGCATCAGAAAGGCTCTGCACTTACATCCAACCTCATCCTATCAGAAAGGCACAACACTTACAATCGACCATGCTCGAAAGCAAAGCATTGAAAGGGCTCAGCACTTACAATCGACCATGCTTGAAAGCACCCCATTGAAAGGGCTCTACACTTATATCCGACCATGCTCGAAAGCACCACATCGGAAGGGCATGCACTCACATCTAATCATGGAGGAACTAATCCTACCATTGCATTAGAATGGCCCCCAGTCCCAGACTGAGCTAGCTGGTAACTGACCTTCCTAGAATGGCAATTGCCCTTACATCTAACCTACTTGTCAGAATGGCCAACACTCACATCTGACATGGGAGGAACCTAATCCTTTAGCCATGACAGAATGGTTCATCCCTTACATCTGATCAAGTGGGAACACATCCCTCTCTCACATCAGAATGGCTTCTCAGTCCTAGATTGAGTTTTCCTGGTAACTGACCAGGCACCTCCATTCCTAGAATGGAAATAGCACTCATATTTGACATGGAAGGAACCTAAATCCTCTCACCATGACATAATGGCTCAACCCTTACATATGACCATGGAAGGAACTTAATCCTCTCCCATGTCAGAATGGATCTAGGTCTCATCATTTCCCTTCGAGGGAACCTCGATCTCGAGAACACCAAGATTCTCCATGAAGTACTCAAACTTCACTTTGGCCCTTTCTAGCATAGAATCACATTAGAGCGGATTATGTCCAAGGATGACCTGTGAGCTTCACTAGGACCGATTACATCCGAGGGCAACCTGTCTCATCAGCTATGCTAGAAATCCTTCTTTCAAGAGATCTCGATTTGGATCACTACTCCTCTTTGCATCATATAACAAAATACAAGTCAGATAAACCAAATCAAATAGTATTTTTCAAAAGAAACATACTACCTCCCAAATAGCAAGTGGCAACATCTTTTTCCTTAGTTGTAATCAGCGCCATGCAGGACTCCATCCTGCCAAACAAAGAGATCACACTTGATCCCATACTGAAGTAGCAACTCGAAGTGCTCTTCCTATCAATGGCACTGCCTGCCCAATACGAATCCACATAATCTTTTTATTCGCCTCATACTTGAGCCCATTATCAACTATACCCTTCAGGTACCTTACTACATGCTTTGCAACCATCAGGTGAACATGTCTCAATGTGTTCACAACAAAGTAGATATCTGGTCTCATATTCATCATGTACATCAAGGAACAAATCATATGACAATAGATCGTAGCATCAACCATCTCTGATGAAGAAACACTCAATAGCTTCAGGTTCGATGCCATAGGTGTGGTCATTCAGTCCATCATCCTAAAGCTCTTCAATATCTCTATTTCATACTTCCATTGTCCAAACCTCCATACCTAGAAAATAGTGCATAGACACATAACAGGAGCATCACTGGTCTTCCTCCTTCAACCTTGAAGCAAAGGTTGGAATCCTCTTTACTCTTAGTAAAGCCTAGAGTCATCAATAATCTATCCATCCTATCATACCATGTCGAACCTCAGGATCTTCTACAGTCACTTCCTCTGAAACATCATAATCCCTGTGTATTTCATACTCTATGCACTGAAACATTTTGTACTGAAGTGACAAGTAGCTTCCTCTGCTACTAACATTCTATGTATCCATATAGGTTCACTGGATACCAAGATCCTCTATCTTGAACTTTTTCAAAAGTTCTTCTTGCACCGATTTGTGAGCTTTTCATCCTCTATAGGATTTCATCTTCAACCTTGTTGCAAAGGTTCAGGTCTTCATCAAGCTGGCTGCAAATGTCTCTTTGTAGTTTATGCCTTCTTTTCATGAGAGGCCTCGTGCTACGAATCTTGCCTTGTATCCCATGATGTTTCCATCTACTGCATGATGGAACTATGAACTGCAACCTAGACATCATTCTTCTTGAACTGGTCTTCCCTTTATTCTTGGTTACTTCTTTAATGATGTCGCTGCATTTGTCATATTATTTTTCATCTTGAACTGTCGTTAATTGTTCTTTGGAACAAGTCTCATTCTTCTTTTCTTGTAGGCGATTATGTATGCGATATTTCCTACAAGTCAAATGCAGTTGTATGGTTAGAAACATTTCATAAGGTATATTCATAATGAAAAATTCTTATGCATAACTATATGATCATGCAACTACTTTAGCCAATACAACATCCATCCATATCTCATGGAAACTTTATAGATGCCTTCCATCTCTACCAGGACAACATTGAGATTGTGCACTAATCCAATATGTCAGCAAATAGGTTTCATTCTAGATAAGTAGCAATGGAGAGTTGTATAGCACCATGAGCTACTTACCCATCACATGCATATCGTAGTATACTATCATTAATGCAAACATTCTATCATGCATAATACATCGACTGAATATAACCAAATGCATAATCAAAACAATATCATGAAATGACAATTGAATACTTATCTTTATTTTTTTCGTGGGTAGACTCCTTCTTAAGCCTTCAACTTCATCGTCTTCTTCATTCATAATAGCATCGTTTCTTATCCAAATGCTAAGGTGGATAAGAGGTTCTTCAAGAGTTGAGATATTCATATATCTCATTGCTTGAGGGATCTTCTTTGGATGGTGAGAGCTTGATCTTCAGTTGCTCCCATCTTCTCTTCTCTTCTGATGAGTCAAGATTCTTCTTCTTCTCGAAGTTTGCTGAAATTAATCACTTCCTTCTAGCACACATTCTTCGAATGAATAAATCCCACGATCCTGAGAGGCCATTCAAGGTGGCTATCACCACTTCTACATTCTCCACTACCACTTCAAGTTGTTCTACATCCTGGATCTTCACATTCTTCAACTATTTTCTCAAATCCATCTTTTGATTTATGTTCTTCCCTTCAGATAGCTTGGTCAAGGAATCAAATATCTTCGGTGTCTTTAGGAAATACACTTGTGGTACAAGTTGATCTATGATTGAATCAACAATGATCTTCTTGGCCTTGACCAAGTTCTTCTCATGTAAGGCTTTGAGCCTCATCTCCCTCTAGAATTGGAACCTCTCTACTCATGTAGGTGTCTAATTCATTTCTTCAGGGAGATCATATACTTCCATGCTTGGAAGTTGTCAACTTCAACAAGCTTATCATCAAGCTGTGCATCTTCTAAGTCTAAAATTCGGACCACAGAAGTTAAATTCTATGCACTTTCTAGAAAATCTTCAGGTATTTAATTTGGACCTCTGTATCCCAAGATATAGCAATTCTCCCTAGATGTCCTATTTAGGGATGAATCCTGGAAGAGGATGGAACCCTAACCTGGAGGGAGCATATCTCCCAGAATATAGAAAATCTAAGGTTGAATTTTGGAAACAGTGTAAATAAATTTTTTATCTTCAGTCTATGCAATTTTCAGCTCCTGATCCTTCGCCAATATTAAAATATAGCGAATGTACCAAAACGTAGCAGTTTTAGTATTTAGGGTTTTTCTAGCTCGGGGTCAAACTAGGGTTTGAATATCCTAGAGTTTCACCCAACCAAAAAACTTGATCCATGTCTCTAAACTTATATTTTGATGAGGAGTTAAATCCTATTCTTGGCTCACTCAAAAATTACTCTTCTGCAAGAAGCCCTAATTTCCCGCAACAAAACTGAAAATCCTCAGAATCGAATTCCGCTTCGACAGAAAGATGCGCCATTCAATGGAGAGTCATCCTAGCATACTTTTGCTAACGGATTGTGGAGAGAGACCCAAAAAGTAAGAATCCCCAACTTCTGCAGCTGCACAATGTCTTCTTCTTAGGTTAGCTCTGATACCATGTTAGATTTTTATCATTCAAGCTAGCATTATGATCTTAGGATTTTTAACTGAGAGAATAACATGCACAACAATAAAACACAAGAGACAAGAGACACAAATAATTTTCCTCAGGGAAACCATAAAGGAGAAAACCCTGCAACTTCCTCAAAGATAGAATGAGCACCAATGGTAGCAGTAAAACTCGAAAACATAAAGATGATCTCCACAACTTCTGTCTCTCTCTATCACACTAAGAGAACTTCTCCTCTCTCACTCATACGTCCCAATGAGTGAGTGAGTGTGTGATAAATAGAGAGGCTCACTCTCTATTTATATTCTTTTGTTCACTTGAAGCGCACACCAACATGCCGTCGTCACTTAACAATTACTTACTAGATCCGACATCTCTAGGAGTGTCTAATAACCCTAGTGCCCCATAACTTGTGGGGACTTTTCCCTCTTCTCAATAAGGAGGGCTAACCTTGACTTAGATGGTGGGGACTATTGTCCCGACTTACAATGACTCACCTAGGGTCGACTTCACTAGGATAGTCTAATAACCCTAGGGCCCCATAACTGTGGGGACTTTAACCCTTGACCAATAGGAGGGTTACCCACAATGACTTGACATGAATTTTACATTATAGAAACTTCCTGATTGAAACATTGGGGCATGACATGACTCAAGTACATTACAGACGCATCCCAGAATAAACATCGGGGTACAATACATAAGAAATGCAAGTGAATACATTCTGAAGTTACAATTACATCAACAGATTTTTTGGTGCCTTTGGAACTTCATTTTCTTTGATTTCATCAAGCACTGTGTACTTTGTGTTTTCCTTTTCCACTTTCTTTCCATGTAACTGATCTTTGTACATGAACTTTTTATTGAATACTACATCTCTACTCCTAATTATTTTCTATTTTTTATAATCCCATAAACAATAACCAAAATCATCAACCCTATATCCAATAAAGGTACATTTCTTGGATTTAGCTTCAAGCTTTGTTCTATCATCTTTATCAATATGGAAAAATCATTCACAACCAAAATTTCTCAAAAATGAGTATTTTACCTATTTACCTGTCCATGCCTCCTCTAGAATGCCACCATCCAAAGCACTTGAAGGCCCTTTGTGTATTAAATAAACAACAATGTTTACAACATCAACCCAAAACTGTAAGGGCAACCCTGCATGCAATCTCATACACCTTGCATGCTCCATGATCGTTCTGTTAATCCTTTCTGACACGCCATTTTCTTATGGTGTTCTAGGGACCATCTTCTCTCTGCGAACCCCATTGTGTGAACAGTAACTATCAAAATCCTTGCTGCAGTACTCACCTCCATTATCAGATCTAAGACATTTCAACCTTTTTCCCATCTCATTCTCAGCCAAATCTTTCCACTTCTTAAAAGTATCAAACACATCAGATTTATGTCTAATGCAATAAAACCAAGTTTTTCTAGTTGCATCAGCAATAAAAGTAACATAATAATGAAAGCCACCAAGAGATTGTACTTGAGATGGTCCCCATACATCTGTATGGACAAGCTCTAAATTTTCACTCTTCTTTTGTTTCCCAGCCCTCAGAAAACTAACTCTCTTCTGTTTTCCATAAACACAGTTCTCACAGAATTCCAAACTTACCTGCTTCAGATCTGGAAGCAGTTTCCTTGAGTGGAGAATCTGCATCCCCTTCTCACTCATGTGGCCAAGCCTATGATTCCACAACGCTGCACCTATTTCTGTGGAAGCTACAGAGATAGAATAATCAGTATTATGTGGACATAAATATAACGTACCTATCCTATCTCCTTTTGCTATTACCATTGATCCTTTAGTGACCTTCCACCATGTTTCTCCAAACGTAGACAAACAAACGCCATCTACCAACTTCCCTGTTGAGATCAGATTTCTTTTCATAGCAAGAATGTGCCTTACATCTTTTAGCAGCCAGTGATTTCCATTATTTAACTTAATCCGTACCTTACCCTTTCCAACAATTTTACATGGTTCATCATCCCCCAATAGCACATGCCCAAAATAACCTTGAACATAATCATGAATGAATTTCCTATGGGGTGTAGTAAGACATGAAGCCCCTGAATCTACTACCCAATAATCACTACTATTATCTAATGTAAGAATCAAAGCATCTTGTAACACATCACATGCTACATTTGCTTCTTGAGTAGTCTCTTGATGTTTGTCTCCTTTCTTCTTTGGAGCTCTTCAGTCTTTCTTCAGATGTCCTTTCTTACCACAGTTGTAGCACTCTATTTTTCTGAATCTGGACATGGATCTTCCCTTTCTAGACTTTCCATGGTTACCTGGGCTCTTTCCTCTCTCCTTTTGTCTCCCTCTGCTCTCCATGGTCAATGCATTACCTGATGTCTCACTTGTGATTTTTCTTCGCATTTCCTTGCTAAGAATAACACCAACAACATCATCAAACTTGAGAGTGTTTGAACTAGGGACAGAGTTACTTACAACCATGACCAAACTATTCCAGATTTCTGGAAATGAACACAAGATTAGAAGAGCCCTAACCTCATCATCAAAGTTCACTTTTACAGAACTTAAATGACTGGTAAGTGTATTAAACTCATTTAAATGATCAGCAACAGATCCACATTCTGACATCTTCATATTAAATAAATGCTTCATTAAAAATACCTTGTTGGAAGACGAGAGTTTTTCGTAGAGCTTACCCAATGCGCTCATCATGCCCTCTGTTGTTTTTTCTTTTGAAAAATTGAAATCCACCGACGAACCCAGGCATAGCCGTGTTGTTCCCAGTGCCTTTCTTTCAAGAACCTCCCATTCTTCATCCTTCATAGTCGTCGGTTGTTTTTATTTTCCGCCCAATGGCAGGTACAGATCCTTCTGGTACAGATAGTCCTCCATTTGCATCTTCCATAACTTATAGTTTTGGACGTTAAATTTCTCGACCCTAAACTTTCTCTCTTCTACCATTGCTCCCACTCGAAATAGGAACCCATCTTTCTTGTGATTTTACCATCCAACAAGACCTTTTGGCTCTGATATCAATTGTTAGAAAACAGGACCGCAAAGCAATGACACATATATAGTTAAATCATTAAACAAGATGAAAAACACATTAAACACATTATAGAGAGACATAGATGTAACGTGGTTCACCCAAACGATGGGCTACGTCCACAAAGAAATTGCCAGTCCTTTTACTACAGTCCAAAAAGATGAAGGGATAGATCCTGTAGCAAAACCGCTGCACTTCCTCTTCACGCTCGCACAGTCTCTCCCACACAATCACAGAGATTGTTTACAATAAAAAATAATACCATACACAGTCGTGTTACAATGCTTTCTTTTATAGGGGAAATACCATGGAAAAAAACTACGGTTAACCCAATACCACGGGTCTGCAAAACTGTTGGCCAACACGCATCCCAAAAAAATTCTCAGGGGCTCCGCCCTCGAACCCCAACATAGGGGAAATGAGTGTACAGTACTCCTAGGGTACAAACACAACTGAATAATATCTATGGATCTGGAAGATCAGGCTCCACAACCAACACCTTTTCCCCTTTCGAAGAAATTTACAATGCAATCAAAGAGACTAATGACCTCACCATCAATGACCATTTGTTGGTGGCCTCAGATTGTTATCACATGCCATATTGGTTCGAAAACCCCTCCCCATCTCTGGATTATATTTCACACACTTCCTACAGACGAATCTATTATGGAAGTTATGTTGTTAGATGAGATGCCTTGGGAAGATTATCATCACCGATCTTCTTTCCTTCCCCCTTTCCATATGGTAAAAGACCACTTCATCTCCATGGTTTCATCTGATATATTCCTCAATCCTCAGTCTCTGATAATCACTCGTAGTGTCAATTCTGAAGGGAATTTGTGTAACATTACCAAAACTATTCCTATGGACATATCAGTGAAACCAAGTATTTCTGAGAACATTTTCATATGTCAGAACTCTTCACCTGAAGAAGTCCAAACATACACGGCCATTTTCAAAGAGTTTAGGGATGTCTTCACATGGACATATGAAGAAATGCCAGGGATTGATTCCTCTATTGTTCTTCATGAGATAAAAACTTATCCTACTGCCAAGCCCGTCCGTCAGAAACTATGACAGGTCCATCCAAGAAAAGCAGTCACTATTAAAGAAGAAGTTGAGAAACTTCTAAAGGCTGGTTTCGTTTACCTCGTACCATTAACTGAATGGGTGTCCAACATAGTCCCCATGAACAAAAAATAGGGCACTATTAGGGTTTGTATCGATTTTAGGGATTTGAATCGAGCTTGTCCAAAAGACAACTTTCCCACTCCCTATATTGATCAAATAATTGATAAATGTGTCAAAAGCGTTATTTTTTCCTTTATGGATGGCTTCTTTGGTCATAATCAAATTGATATTCTCTCGTCAGACGAACACAAGATGGCATTCATTTTCCCTTGGGGGAATTTTTCTTATCATAAACTTCCTTTCGGTTTAAATAATGTTGGTGCAACATTCCAACATGCCATGTCATATGATTTTCATGAAATTAGACATGTTGTGGAACCTTATCTTGACGACCCGCCTGCTCATTCCAAGTAGCGGTATGTTCATGTCGATCATCTGAGAGTTGTGTTTCTTCAATGTCGTCATTTTAATATTCATCTAAATTCCCATAAATGTGTTTTTGGTGTAGAATCTAGTTGACTTCTTGGCTTTATTGTTTCAAAATATGGCATTCATATAGATCCCTTAAAAATTGAAGCTATCTTGGCTCTACCTGCTCCCACGAACATCACTGAACTCCAAAGTTTGCAAGGGAAAGCAAACTTTCTACATTGTTTTGTCCGCAATTATGCAGAAAGGTCACATGGTTTCATGAGGTTGCTCAAGAAAGATACCCCTTTTGTCTTGGATGATTTCACGCGACATGCGTTTGATAATCTCAAACATACACTTACCCATGCACCAGTGTTGCAACCACCAAATTATGCTAAGGACTATTCCTTGTATGTGGCTGCATCCTTGTTCAAACCAATGAACATGACCAAGAACATGTGATTTATTATGCTAGTAAGAGTCTTCTAGATTCTGAAACTCGATACTCACATGTGGAGAAACTTGCTCTGGCCGCAGTCATCACGGTCTAGAAGTTTCATCATTATATTTTGCTCCGCACCACCACTGTTCACGCGAATTTCAACCCCATGTACTACGTTCTTACACATAAATTGCTTGGGGGAAAATACTCACGTTGGATTGTGATTCTCCAGGAATTTGAGTTAGAATTCACTAAAAGCACTTCTAAGAAGTCTCTTGTTTTCGCAGAGCTTATATGTGACCTTCACTGTGCTACAGAGAATACAGATCTCTTTGGTTCATTTCCCGATGAGTCATTGTTTCTCATTAGTACAATTGATCCATGGTATGGAGATATCATTTTGTACCTCCAGCCCTTACGATACTAGCCCACTACTTCCCAACATGAACGTCGTTGCGTGCGCCACCAAGCCAAAAGTTATCTTATTCTGAATGATACCATCTATCGCCGTGGTGTTGACTCCATATTACGACATTTCCTTACACATGATGAGGCTGA
The DNA here is from genome assembly GCA_001517045.1 of Pseudotsuga menziesii. Lineage (NCBI taxonomy): Eukaryota > Viridiplantae > Streptophyta > Pinopsida > Pinales > Pinaceae > Pseudotsuga > Pseudotsuga menziesii. The sequence continues at coordinate 124,885 of LPNX010189962.1, forward strand.
GATCATTTAAAAAGATTGCCATGTTGGAGCTTGAGGCAGTTGTTATCACTCAAAATATATCCAAGGTTGTGAAAAGAAATCTTCAGGTAACAACAAAAACCACTTTGGAAAGAAACTGGCTTTTCTTTCTGGAGAGGGATCTCTTAGATATAAATTTTAACAAGGCCAGATATTGAAATCAATAATTTAAGTTATGTAGATGGTTGAAACAACACATATAACCATTGGGAAATGGAGTCAAAACAGATACAAATAATGCAAAGCTTCATACATGGAATCCCAACAAAGGTAAGATAATCATCCAGTCACAGTCATTCATTGATTTTCAAACGATAGGAGAGAAACATGAACAGTCCATCAATATAGAGCATCACAAGATGAATTCTATATCAACTTTAGAATAAATATTTGTGAAATATCTGAAACAATAGCTAGAACATAACATGTATGAATTATGAAACTATTAAACACTACGTTCGGATATGAAAGAAAACAGAATGGAAGGTAAACACTTCGAAAATAATCACATGAAAAGAAGGCACAAACCGTAACATAAACGACACATGAATATTTGAATATCAACCAGCATTCGGCTCTATTATTTCATTAAAAAATCATAAGTTCTCAAAAACATCGGTCCAAACATATGGGTTCCAACCCCGAATACATCAAATAAATTCAAATATATACAAAAATAGTTTCTTCCCAAGAAGATCAATAATCAACTAATCTGTTAATCAAAGTTTTTGTAACCATATCCCTAATAACTAGGAATGATAACTACATGCTTTGATTCAAACAATAGATTGCTTGATTATAGCAAACTTAGTGACTGCAAGTTATCCCGAACAAACAGCTTCACGAATTGCAACACCTGCCTTCACGAATGAAGTATGTACTTGGTCTTTCCGAATTTATCCACGATCTTCCATTGTTCCAAATTTGGGGTGTTGTATTCTGTCATCTCGCTAATGGACACCTCCAAATCCACATAAGCTTCATAAGACATGACAGGAAATCCTTTCTTAATAATTAAAAACTTATCCAATATCTCAAAGTCCTCTGTCAATTTTTCTACAATGATATTTCCTATTAACCCTTTAAATAAATCTTTAAACTTGGAATGGTCCATGCGATTCTGTACTAATAAAATGTGATATTGCTCCTGGGAAAATAACCTTCCTTCGTCATCCGAAAAAGAAGGGAGACCATAATCAAATAGATCTTTAAAAGCAAGCCTGAAATCCTTTATCTATGAAGACATTGTATTCACCTTATCCTGCACCACTTTCATGAGTTGATGTTTGTTTATAAAATTCTTTGCTCACAACACAATTGCTACTTTTTCCTTAATCCCGATGTCCTGCAAATTCTAATATGTTAAAGAATTTAACAAATTCAAAGCGTTGTGAGTAGTATTCAAAGGCTTCTTTTCCATGGTTTCATTGGCCAACTTCAATCTTTCACTAGATAAATTGACTAGTGCACTTTCATCATCCATAAAATTTAAATAATGCCTAAACTTGGTGATTTCCACAGACTATGTATCCCAAATTAAATGTTTATCTCCTTGTAGAGGAGCTCTTCCTGTACTTCTTTCGTTTAACTCACATAACTTTTTATGCAATTGGCTTCTATCATTCAATGTTTTATTCTTCTCCTCGATGCTCTTAGCCAATTCTGATTTGATTTTTTCATTTTCCTCTTTTAATTCTTTAATCTCCACCTCTTTCAGACTTACCTGTGACATAGGAACTAATAGATCATTTGCAGAAAATTCATTTAATGGTCTTTCAATATTTACAAGGGGTAAATCAGTGTCAACAGGAGTTTGACTCATCAATTCTTCCATAATTTAGTTTTCATCATTTTGATCCTTTTTCAACTTCGAAATATGAGCCATCAATTCGGTTCTTTGTACTTCCCACTTGATTTTCTCTTCCTGCAGTTTCAATGATTTTCCTTTGTAGTGTATCATCTCTTGATAAATTTTCTCTTTTTCCTCCTGAAGTGTAAATAATTATGATGATTGAGCGTGTTCATCATTAGGGACTTTAAGCTTCTTATTCAATACTTGAATGGTATTGTCCTTCTCCTCTAGAAGCTTTTTGGTCGCTTGCATATTACCCGGTTCGGTCCCTAAGCTTACAACATCTCCCTGCAACTTTTTAATTTGATTCAAATTTGCTTTATTTTCCACCCTTTAATGCTTCAATTGAACCTCCATCTTATCTACAAGGGACTGTAATATATTAATTTTCATAATAGCATGTAACAAATCAGAGTAAATAGCATCTCCAATTTGTTTATGGAGTTGTATCTTATCGGGAACACTGATTTTGTCTAAATTTACCTCCATTTCAGACACTTTCTTGTCACTAACCACGACGAATTTCAGGGTATTCCTCTCTGCGTCTCGAGTAGAAATTAATGAATTCTTTTGATTGATTAAATTTCTAACTCGAGGAAGTAGATTCTTAGTTTCCTCTGATGATTGCATTTGTTTGTCAGCATAACTTGATACTAACTCTGTCCTGGAATTGAAACGAGAACTGGACTCTATGTTACCTTCTTCTCTGAAGGAATACTGATGCATATGTATAGACTTCTTCTGGAACAAGACCATCTTCTTTAAATCTTCTAAAATAGTTTGATCACCTTTGATAGGTATAACTCCCGATTCATATCTATTCCATTGACATATCATACATTTATACATTTCATGTGGCGGTTGAGAACCAACCTTTTCACCTTCCTATGCAACTATTCAAATTCATACATAACAATTTATTTATTTATTTACAATATATAATCTCGACGGATTATATTCTAACAATCCCCCTCTTAATCCGAAGGGGTGTTCATAAGTCCGAGCATGTTTCTAAATCTTTCAAACTTTTCTCGTCCAAGCGCTTTGGTGAAGATGT
>LPNX010189962.1:129021-147961 GCA_001517045.1 Pseudotsuga menziesii
TCTTTCCCGTCTTTCCAAGTTCATCCTGATGGACACTTTCAAGTGTCTTTGTGGCCCATTTAGGAATCTTCCATGATGGTCCTGGTTGATCAGCTGGTGGTGCATCATCATTGATTGAGAGTCTTTCAATTCTCTCAATCACATCATCCAGTTGAATCTCTTGATCAGGTGAAGTAGCAGGAATTTCTTCATGCGGGGGAGTTGGTGCTTCATATGGAAATTCCAAAGGTTGATCCAAAATAGGAATCCCCCCTTCAAGGTTTGGAATTTCATATTCATTTTCAGAATATGTCTTTGGATGAGGATAACTTTCCAAATGATCAAGCTGTCTCTCAACGGACTGGTCATTTTTATTAGTTTCAAGAAAAATGACATCTCTAGAAATAACAAATTTCTTGTTTACCTCATCATACAGATGGTATGCCTTGGAGTATTCTTTGTACCCCAGGAAAATGCATTTTCTGCTTCGAGCACCAAGCTTTTTTCTTTGCTCCTTTGGAACCAAGGCATAACAGGTGGAACCAAAAAATCTGAGATGCCTGACTGAAGGGAGATGGCCAAACCACATTTCATGTGGAGTCTTGTTATCAAGAGCATTTGAGGGACTTCTATTTCTCAAATAGGCTGCACATTTCATTGCATCGCCCCAAAACATTAGTTTTACATTCTTGAAAAACATCATTGAGCGAACCATATTCATTATGGTTCTATTCATTCTTTCTGCTACACCATTTTGTTGAGGATTGTAGGGAATTGTAGTCTGATGTGCAATTCCATGTTGGTGAAGATAATCTTCAAAAGCATTTGAAGTGTATTCTTTTCCATTATCAGTACGAAGTGTACCAATTTTTTATTGTGCTTGTTTTTCTATCAATGCATGAAAGTCTTTGAATGTTTGAAATGCTTCCGATTTTGTCTTTAAACAGTAAATCCAACACATTCTTGAGTAGTCATCAACAAATGTCATAAAATACTTATTCCCATTTGTAGAAGGGGTTGGAATTGGGCCACATAAATCAGAATGCACTAGTTCTAATTTCCTACTTGCTCTGAAATTAGATTCATGGAATGGCAGCTTACTATGTTTCCCTAATATACATGCATCACATTTGTTTTTCTCTTTGGGAATGGTGGGAAAACCAAATACACCATTCTTTCTCAACAAATGAAGACTGCTATAATTTAGATGACCAAATCTTGCATGCCACAATGAACTAGATGACAAATTACCTTCTCCATGCTGAGAGAGGTAGGCATAGTTTTGAACTCCTGGAGATGAACCCTTTAGCTTCGGCAGCTTCCCATCTTCGTATCCAGTCATGATGACTTGGTTGTCAGAGGACTTTCTTATTTCCACGATTCCATCAAACATGTGGATGGAATGGCCTCGCTGTCGAATCTCCACCAAGGACAGCAGGCTTCTCTGCAACTCTAGAAGATAGAGAACATTTTTCAATAAGAAATCAGGGAATCCAGGCATCTTCAGTTGAATGGTGCCCATTCCCTTTGGTTTAAAACTTGACATATTTGCAAAGTAAACTATGCCATCTATTGTTTCATTAAGCTCTTCAAAACAATCTTTTCTAAATGTCATGTGTGATGTTGCACTAGTATCAAGCAGCCAACAATCTTTGTAAGAAGAAAGTGAAGTCATTTCATTAATTCCAACATTACAATGTGCAACAATACAAGAATCAGAAGGTTTAATAGCATCTTGGTCATCTTTCTTCTGGTTATGTTTGTCTTTGATGGAGTCCCACGAAGCCCAACACTGATTTGATGCGTGCCCAGTCTTTTCACAACGCTTGCACTGCAGATCTGATCTTTTGTTTCTGCCGCCTCTGCCTCTGAAATTTCTTCTTCCTCTGCCTCTCTCTTTGCCAAAGAGAGTGGCACCAACTATTGATGACAAATATTGCATCTTTTACAGCTGTTAGTGTAATTTACAATAATTAACTTGATATGACAAAGAGAAATAGAAAAAATAATAACCTTGCAGGTCTACAGTCTCTGCCAAGGTGAATACAATGCATGCTTTAGGTGAGCATACACAAGCTTTTTCAATATACAAAATATATCAGTCACTAGCAATATATCAGTCTCAGTATATATATATTCTTCAATATATCAGTCAGTCTGCATGATATATATCAGTCACATCATACATTATTCTTCAGCATAAACGCAGCATACAAGAGTTTTTTTATACCACGCAGCATGTTCATTCTCCTTTATTTTTCAGGTGACTGATAGGTATAACACACAATTGAGGCAGTCTCCACACTATTACAGCGTTCAACGCAGTCTTCAGCAAGGCTTCACGCTGGTCTTCACGCAGGAGATGGTCTCATATATCACAACGCAGTCATCAATGGTATCATATATCACAACGCAATATATCAGTTTTAGTATTTAGAATTTACATAGGCTCGCTTGATTTCGTAGGTAGCTCCACAGGTTTAGTCTCATATATCCAAAATGCACCTCCAACGCAGCCTACAGGCAGGCAGCAGTCTCCACGCAGGTAGCAGTCTCTTCACGCACAATATATGGTGGATATATATCAGTCTTCAATACATATACCAGTTAGCCTTCACAAGGAATTCGTAGGTTGCAGCGCAGCTATCTCCAACGCATATATCAACGCAGTCAGTCTTCAACATATATCAATGCATATATCAATGCATATCAATGCATATATCAACATATATCAATGCATATTAGAATATGTACGAGCTGCGACGCAGAACCCTAGCAAAATGCGGGAACCCTAGCAAAACGTGGGAACCAACAAATGGTGTCTTCCCAAATCGGTGGCCACTAAACTTACACTGCTCCACAATACAACGTTTGGCTTCTCACAAGACTTTATGCACAGGCTCCCATTCACACAGGATGCAGATGCAACAAACACATAAGCCTCTGACCACACCAATCGGCATACATGGGCCTTTTCCTTACAGTTCTTCCTCCCCCATACACCAGCGATCTACTTCATGTGGTGAACGCAGTGAGAAAGGAAACCCTAATAAACAGTAAGTGGCATATAGATCATTTGATCATGTGATCTAATCACGGTCATACCATATCCGAAGTTAAAAGTCAGATGGGATTCTGAAGGTTGGAGTCGAGTCAGCCATGGCGGATAAGAGATGAGGCTGCAGCACTGCAATATGACTTGAATTGGGAGAGAATTTGAAAGCGTATAAAGAATGAAAGGTCGGGGACTGTGACAAGCACGTGAGATAGAACTGCAAGACAAAATTGGTGCCTCAGAAAGTTGTTTGAAAAGTTAAACGGCACGCAGGCAGAGACAACACAGGCAAGACATTCTTGCTGAGACTCTGCACTTGGGACTGTGGCCGAGAGACATCCAGGGGACATGAGGCAGACCTTGGAGGCCGTATGCCAGGTCTAGGTTACACTTAACGCATACAATGCATGTGCATAGGCTGGCAAAGAGAAACACATGCAAATGGTAGACTGATGGAGTAGGCAGTCTGGCAATGGACTGGCAAGCAGAATGCCAGGACTGAAATGCAGCAGACAGGAGTTATGGCAAGTATCCAAGCTCTGATACCACTGATAGGTATAACTCCCGTATCTATTCCATTGACATATCATACATTTATACATTTCATGCAGCGGTTGAGAACCAGCCTTTTCACCTTCCTATGCAACTATTCAAATTCCTACATAACAATTTATTTATTTATTTACAATATATAATCCCGACGGATCATATTCGAACAACCTTGAGAGTATGTTTTGATATTTTTCTGAGAAATATTTTCATCCACATCCATGCCATTAGTTTCAGAAAGACTCCTCTTATTCAAAATGCTGGAATTATCAGGCGTTTGAGCCACTGCAGTCAATTTGTTGCTCCTGTCTTCATCAACTTCTAAATTTTCTTCAAAATTGGCCAAATTGGCTATTTTATCTAGGCCTTCAATAGTTTGATGATCAAATGGTTTATTTTTGTTTAATTCCTTCCTGTGAGAAATAATGTGATGTGGATAATAATTTACTCTTTGCTCCTTCTGAAAACCCATAACTTCTAACAAATTCTCTATGACAAACAAGGCGCTTTTATTTTTGAAAAGGAATGGACCAAATTTGAGAGGAAATTTGACATTGGAAGACTTTTTAAATGCCCCAAAATGTTCTTCTTCTACACATAAGATCTGTCTCATAAACTCAAGTGCGAATATTCTTGGAGTTAGAAAAGCAGGTAACCTGTATGGTTCCCCAGTGAACCCATACACTCTCAGAAAAGTAAAATATTTATACAGGAACCAATCTCCTGTTTTGTCTTCTGAGGAAGACTGTAGCATAAGTCTCATTTCTTCTAACACCCTTGTCAAGACATCATCAAACAACAATTTAAAAATCTCAGCCATGATTGTATTTACAAACTCAAACATGTTAATTTGTTTTGGGAGATCCGGAGAGAAAATGGCGGACAAGAACTGCAACTCCAAAACATTAGAACACAACAGCATGTTCAGTAAATATGACTGATATCTAAAGAACTTGAATTTAGGGAATTCGACCAACTGGGCATGGATAACCTCCGCCAAATACTAATCAATATTAAAACAAAGGATTAAATGGGACTCAGGGTCAATTGAACCCATAATTAGTAAGAAATCTCAGATGACTTCACTGATATGAATATCATTATCTAAACCCAAAATTTGTCTGACCAGTGTCGTGACCAACTGTACTTCCTTCTTGAAAATATTAACATTGTATGGTAGAAATAGACCTTCTAATGACTGACCATCTTTCAGAATACTGGATAAAAACTGGCATCTGACTTCAGTTCTACAGTTTTTATACATTTCAATTAAGACCTGCTCATTCAAAGGCTCACAGCTATCAGGGAAATTATCAGGTAGACTCAATATCCTGCGAACAGTTTTCACGTCAACTTTACAAAGGGTTTTTGATGTGGTATGGCTCATAATAACTCTTTTGGAGGAGGAATAACTATTCGTGCACCATTCAACAAATTCGGGAAAAGGTAGGGTTTGTTCAATAGAAAAATAATATGAGAAAGAACTGCAGACATTCAGAATATCATTTTCTCGAGAATTATATTGTCACAAATGCTCCTTTGAAACTGATACACTACCAACTGAAAAAACAGGGTCACATACATTCCTCTCCCTATCAACAACCATCTCTTCTCTCTCACCCAAGACTCTACACAATACTCCTGAACCCTGTTCCTTCTCCATAATAAACAATGGCAACAATTATTCAAACAAAGTTTCAGTGTTTCAAGGCTTACCTGTAACTGTGGATACGTAGAAGTTGACTTTGGAAAAGATGGCGCACTGTCCACTTCTCTTTCACCTGCAGCATGCAATTTAAATGAATTTTACCTAGGTCAACTTCACTTTTTATACAACGGACTATTCTGGGGCCCTTACCAAGTGGTTTTTCCTTTACCGCTTTCCTTAGTAGAACTTGCCCAAAGTCACCACGTGGCAAGTGGTTTAAATTCCGCTACCACTCTTCCTTTTTAATCATCTCACAGCTTCACACTCTGGAATGGATAATGACCGTTGATAATATTGCACTTTTTGTATAAACCGTTGGATCAAAATCTGTTCTACGGAATCCGCTATCCTTTCTCATTTTTTCAAGCGTGCATCTTTAATCTGTGGATTGTCTGAAAACCGTAGATTTTATTTATTTTATTACTCAGCTGTTGATCTTCCTACCTTGTTAACCACTTCCGCTTCTCCGTCAAAACTTATCCCTTACGCAACTTTCCCCTAACGGATCAATTGTCAATCGTAGATTTTCATACTCGTAATCTATACCTTTGAATTTTGCAATGAATTAACCAAAATGCACACTTTTAATAAAGGGCTCAATACTACCAAGCTTTGCCAATTTTTATGTATCCTTTTATCATTTATCGACCACACTTCTTCCTGAACTGTTCAACATAGAGGTGTTAACAACTGGCTCCAATTGGGGATGGTATCCTCCCTATGAGGTATCAAAGAACTCGTAGACCAGGTGCTTGTTTTTAACTTTTGTATCCAAATCTTCAAAATTTTTACTTTTTCTCTGATATATCTTTTCTAAATAAATAAAAATGGCTAACCTCCTAAATCTTATGGCCTTCACTCCGGGCTTCAAAAATATTCGGTTCACCATCTGTACTACTTTCAAGAAAATAGATATTTACAAACTATGGTACAAATTTTATCCTCCACCTTAGGATAGGTAATGCTTCAAAAATCTTCCATTGACAGGGTTACTCTCCAATGAAACCCCATTTGGATGTTCTATAATAAATGCATTTTCCCCTCTGTGACTTGCAATAACGTAAGGACCCACCCACATGTGGTCAAATTTTCCATGCTTATCTTCCTTAGGAGCATCCCATTTTAACACCAGGTCATCAATTTGGAACTATTCTTCTTTCACCCTTTTATCAAAAGTATTTTTCATTTTTTCGTGGTGTACCTTTACTTTATCATAACCTTTATTCCTTTGCTCTTCTAATTCAATAATTTGGTTTATTATTCTCTGCGTGTGGTTTGGTTCCTCCTGTTGTTCCTGAAAATATTTCATAACTGGAACACCCAATGATGCTGGAAAAATGTATTCGGTTCCATATACCAATTGAAAAGGAGACATTCCAATCGCCCTTTTAGTGCTAATTCTCTCATCCCACAAAGCATACTTAAGCTTGGTGTGCCAATCTCTCTTGTTATCTTCTAACAAATTCTTAATAATCCTTACCAAACTCTTATTAGAAGAATCGACCAATCCATTTCCCTGTGGGTAGTAAGTAGTTGAATGATTTAAGTTGATATGATATTTATCACAAAAATTAATCATCTTTTTGGATTTAAAAGATGCTGCATTATCAGTCACTATTATTCTAGGACACCCAAACCTAGTCAATATATTTTCTTCAACAAAATCCATAATTACTATCTCAGTAGCTCTCCTAGTAGGTATTGCTTTAATACACTTTGTGAAATAGTCTGTGGCTGTCAGAATCCATTTATGTTGTCCTAAAGAATTTGGGTTTATTTTTCCAATCAAATCCAAACCTCACTGCTGAAAAGGAGCTTCTACTGTTATTGGATTAAGAGGGAGGGGAATTACCTTTCTTTTACCATAAAAAATATGGAATTGATGACATGTGCTAGTTTCTTTGTACACATCTGAGAACAATGATGGCCAATAAAAACCTGCTCTCAAAATTTTGTTTGCTGTCACCTTCCAAGAATGACGTCCGCCACAATATCCTTTATGAAATTCTTTCACTATGTGTTGGGCTTCATTTTCTAAAAGGAAACTAAGTAACACACCTCTAGGATCCTTCCAATAAAGATACTAATTTAAAATACAAAACTTAGCACCTTTAAACTTCACAGATCTTGCTCTTGTTTTACTTAATCCTCCATGAGCTTGTAAATTTGGAAGAACATGAACAATATCAGAATACCATGGAGATGTAGCGAAGTCAATCATTACCTCCACCCCTATGTCCAACTAATGAGATTGACTAGATAGGAAATTGAGCTGTAAAGATTCACAGTTTGAGTTTGTCAACATTTTTTCCAGTCCCTGCCCTTTAATCAACTTGGTAGGTTTAATCTCTATATCATACGCCAATAATGTTGCTATCCATTTCTCTCTTCTTCCTTTTGGGTCAGGCTGTGTGAGAATCCCTTTTATTGCAATGGTTGGAACATGAGCAATTATATGTGAATGAAGGATACACACCCTGAAATATTTCAATGCTTTAACCAAAGCATATGCTTCCTTCTCCATAGTATCATATTTTAATTCCCCATATCTCAACATCTTACTAAAAAAGGCTATAGGTTGCTCCATGTTCTCATTATTCTTCTGTAACAAAACTGCAGCAATAGTATGTTCTGAAGCATATGAAAATATTAAGAAATCTTTAGTGAAGTCTGGACGCACCAACACAGGAGCCTCTGAAATAGCTTGTTTTGTTTCTTTAAAATATTTCTTAGCCTTTGCTATCCATTTTATTTCATGACCCTTTTTCAACATATTTGTGATATTCATTAATATTTCAGCAAAAATGGGAATGAACCTTCTCAAAAAATTTACCTGTCCCAGGAATGATTGTATTTATTTTTTGCTTCTTAGTTCTCCTACCTTCAAATTTGCACTGACTCTATCAGGATCAATCTTTATTCCATCCTTTGAAATTATGTGGCCCAACAACTTTCCCTCTTCCAATGCGAAATTTGATTTTTTTGGATTCAATGATATACCAAATTTTCTGCATTTTATAAAAACTTTTTCCAAATGATGAATATGCTCTCTATTAGACCTTGAATATATTGTGATGTCATCCATATAAATTACCACAAATTTTCCTATTTCTCCTGCAAAAGCAATATCGATGGCACGCTAAAAGGTAGCCCCTGCATTCATTAAACCAAAAGGCATCTTTGCATACATAAATGTGCCCCATGGTGTAGTGAAAACAATCTTTTCTTGATCTTCGTGTAACACCTTAATCTGATTATACCCTGAAAAACCATCCTTCATTGAAATTCTTTTTGCTCCGACCATTTTCTGCAAAATATGATCCATCTTCGGCAAAGGATAATTATCTTTAATTGAGACTTTATTCAAATTCCTGAAATCTATGCAAAGACTTTTTTCTCCATTTTTCTTTCTAACAGGAACCAAATTAGCAACCCACCTTGAGAATCTTAAAGTCACAATAATTTTGGCATCAAACAATGTTTTGATTTCCTTATCAATAACTGGTAACAGCTTTGGATTTATTCTTCTGAGTTTCTGTCTGAAAGGTTTTTCTCCAGGTTTGATTGGAATAGTATGTTGTATTATTGAGATATCATATTCCTTAAGGTCTTCATAACTCTAGCCAAATACATCTATATACTTTTTCATCAAGTTCACGTATTCTTCTTTTTCTTTTATAGGCAAGTTTTTAGATAGCTTCATAATCTTTGGATTCTCTTTTGCACCAATATTTCTATCTTCAATAGTATTATCAGCAGGTTTCACTTTCGGATTTTTAGAAACATAATATCCTTTCCTCCTAAAGTTCCCTTCAATTTTTTAGTACTAATATTTTCTTCTTCGCTTTCTTCAGCATCTTGGAAAATTTCACAATTATCATTTTCAGCATCAATATGAGTGTTTACAATTTCTCCAGACAATTCCAAAAATCTTTTTATCTGCATATCATCCTCAAATATCTGCAAATATTTAGAATTATCGGGTATAGATGGTCTATTTACAATATCCACTTGATATTCCTTTTCACTAGCACTTGGGGTTTTAAATTTACCAGTAGCAACTGCCAAAGAATTAGCTACCGTATTCTCATATCTAGGAACCACCTTAATTGTATGTTCTGTAAAATAGTTAACAAACATATCCCATACTTAATTTTTATAAGCTCTCATCTAGGGATGTCTGGTTTGATAAATGTCATTCACTTGGTTTATTACAAGCTCTGAATCTCCCAAAACTCTTATCCTTTGTGCTCCCAGATCTTTTAATGCATGCAACCCAAGTAACAAAGCTTCATATTCAGCCACATTATTTGTGCATTCAAATGTTAACTTATATGATAAAGCTTTAAAATCCTTGATAGGAGAAATTATATATACACCAGCACCAGCACCAACCTTTGCCACAGACCCATCAAAATACATAGTCCACAAACCATCTCTTTTCTGTTTCTTTTCCAAAGCATTTTGTTCCTTTACTCCCTCTTCATTCTTTTCAGATTTCATTTGCAATGTAGATTCCAAATCACACGGGACAGTATCATCAAAGAAAATAGAAGAACCCAAATAAGTATCTACAACATATATATGATTAATATCAGGTCTATCTTGATTGCTTACTACATAAGGAGTTCTTTTCTCATTGTACAATCTCCTACTTCCATCTTGGACAGGAATAGTAGTGTATGACATGTCCATTTGTAAACTACCTTTCAACTTTGAAGTCTAAGACCTTGATAACAATATTCCAAATTTTGGTGGAATGTCTGCCACTAAAACATCCATTACTATTGTTTTAGTTGGAAATTTATTTAAAGTCACTACCATATCTTTAATTAGACCAAGACACTTCACCCTCTTAGAATCAAAGTAATATAAATCTTTATATGGTCTCGTCACTTCTAGTCCCAAACTTTCAACTACTCCTTTTGGCATTAAATTATGTGATGCTCCTGAATCTAACATGGCATTATGTACAACCATATCATGTACATTCAAACTTAAATAAAAAGGAGGAACTTCTTCATCATCTATACTTTAAACCTTTGGACCAAAGGAAATAGTAGGATTATCATCTGTCAACTCTAAAATGTCTGATTGAAAATTTCCTTGTCCTTTAACCATCCTTTTTAACGTATCCCTGTACTCATTATTCCTCAACAACTCATTAAAAGGAACAGATATTTTCAGCTTGGAAATTTCATTCTACAAATTGAATATAGATTAGCTTTCTCTACGTCTACTGGTGCCACTTGTTTTGTTCCTTTTGTTTTTTCTATTTTAGTCTCAACTTCTTTATTTACAATAGGATCTTTTTGTATTTATTTTCCTTTTTCTGTATTTAATGAACTGGTAGAAGGATGGTTTGAATTTAGCCTCCCTTTATTTACAACAACTTCTATGTTTCTCAATCTGATCTTCCTTTGTACATCATCCATAGCATGTAAATAACCCCTCTAATACTGCTCTGATTCCCTTTCAAAATCCTCATTTCCACCTTCTTGTGCAAACATGTGATGTTCTTCTTCAGTAAGGTATATCTCTGAATCTAATTCTCCAAAAAGATGAATTTCATTCTCAGCAAGGTCTTCTTCATCTACAACATAATTCTTAGGAAAAGGTGGTTGTATCTATTTCTCTTCTTGATTCCTTGGGTTTATCATATCTATTTTCCTGTTTTGTGGAGGCATAGGAGGATTTGGCCTTCTAAAATTCAGATTTATGATTTGAGGATCAACTTGCTCTTTATTGAATGATCTATTGTCTATGGTCAATCTGTCCATTAACTTCTCCATTGTTTTCAACATCCTTTCAAATTTAATATCGGTGGCAGAAGAAGAAGTAGAAGGGATATTTTCTTCTCTTATTTTCCTCCTATCAATGTCTCTTTGTTTCATCTTTCCACTCACCATCATATTTGCTTCCACCTCTAAAGCATTTGTGAGCATGGCAGCAAGACTCACTGACTTTCTCTCCCTTAATGAAAATGCAAAGTCATTATCAAAGGCCCCAACATAATGAAGTTTATCAGCAGTTGCAGAAGGTTTTATATCTTCTGGAATGGAATTATAAACTCTCATAAATCTACTTGAAAATTCATGAATAGATTCAAAACCTCCTCTCTTGAGACTATTGTATTGGGACAAAAGCTGCAAAGGGCTTTGTTTATCATCCCACCTTTCTAGAAATGCATTTCGGAAAGATTGAAAAGTCAGGATAGATGTAGCTGGAAAATATTTAAACCATTTCTTCGCTTCCCCTGATAATCTTTGAGAAAACAACCGCATTTTAACATTTGCATAATCAACTTCCTCCAAGTCAACAAAATATTTAAATTTAGCTACATGCTGCTTTGCTGTTATACCTCCCTCTCCATCAAATAAAGAAATTCTCTGGGAATAATTTTGGGGAAGATCATGCAATACAACAAGTAAACGTAAAGGAGCAAATATGGCTGCCATTGGTCTAGGTGGATTTGGAGGGACTGAGGAATTTTGAATGATTTGAACAATAGGTGCTTCTTGAACCTTTGTAGACTGTTAAAGATCTTTGCAAAGGAAATCAAGTAAATAAGATTCTAATACACGAGGGTTGAATTCAACGTTTTCAAGATCAGATTCAGATTTAGATTTCAACAAACCCTTTTCAACATTACTTATCCATTCTTGATCAAGGATGCTATGAAAATCTTGAGAAGATGATGCACCAAACATAGAAATATCTGTTTTTTCTTAAATAATTTTTCTGGATCCTCCAAACTTCGTAAAACTTTAGTATCAGAATTACCTCGTGTATGTCTTTTCAAAGCCAGGATATATTTTGAAATCTTGAAATAATTTTAAACTAGAATCGCTAGGGAAAATGTACAACCTTCTTTCCTGACAAAAAATTGTGTTTTCCCACATAAATCTTTTCTTGATCTTTATAAACTTTGTCGTTCCTCTCGGGGCTGATTTGCACCTTCGTTCCCCAGTAACGGTGCCAATTTTTTATCACCCAAAACATACATAAGGTTGTGAAAGGTAATCTTAAGGTAACAAAAAAAACCACTTTGGAAAGAAACTATCTTTTTCTTTCCAGAGAGGGATCTCTCAAATATAAATTTTAACAAGGCCAGATATTGAAATCAATAATTTAAGTTATGCAGATGGTTGAAACAACACATATAACCATTGGGAAATGGAGTCAAAACAGATAAAGATAATGTAAAGCTTCATACATGGAATCCCAACAAAGGCATGATAATCACCCAGTCACAGTCATTCATTGATTTTCAGGTGATAGGAGAGAAACATGAACAGTCCATAAATATAGAGCATCACAAGATGAATTCCATATCAACTTTAGAAGTACTATTTGTGAAATATCTGAAACAATAGCCAAAGCATAACATGTATGAATTCTGAAACTATTAAACACTACGTTTGGATATGAAAGAAAACAGAATGGAAGGTAAACACTTAGAAAACAATCACATGGAAAGAAGGCACAGATGATAACATAAAAGACACATGAATATTTGAATATTAACCAGCGTTCGTCTCTGTTATTTCATTCAAAAATCATAAGTTCTCAAAAACATTGGTCCAAACATATGGGTTCCAACCCCCAATACATCAAATAAATTCAAATATATACAAAAATAGTTTCTTCCCAAGAAGATCAATGACCAATTAATTTGTTAATCAAAGTTTTTGTAACCATATCCATAATAACTAGGAATAGTAACTACATGCTTTGATTCAAACAACATATTGCTTGATTATAGCAAACTTAGTGATTGCAAGGTATCCTGAACAAACAACTTCACGAACTGCAACACCTGTCTTCATGAAAGAAGTATTTACTTGGTCTTTTCGAATTTCTCCACGATCTTCCATTGTTCCGCATTTGGGGTGTCGTATTTTGTCATCTCTCTAATGGACACCTCCAAATCCACATAAGCTTCATAAGACACGCCAGGAAATCCTTTCTTAATAATTAAAAACTTCTCCAATATCTCAACGTCCTCTGTCAATTTTTCTACAATGATATTTCATGTTAACCCTTTAACTAAATCTTCAAACTTGGAATGGTCCATGCGATTCTATACTAATAAAATTTGATATTGCTCCTGGGAAAATAACCTTCCTTCGTCATCCCAAAAAGAAGGGATACCATCTTCAAATAGATCTTTAAAAGCAAGCTTGAAATCCTTTATCTGTGAAGACATTGTATTTTCCTTATCCTGCACCACTTTCACGAGTTGATGTTTGTTTATAAACTTCTTTGCCCATAGCACAATTGCTACTCTATCCTTAATCCCGATGTCCTGCAAATTTTGATATGTTAAATAATTTAAGAAATTCAAAGCATTGTGAGCAGTATTCAAAGGCTTCTTTTCCAGGGTTTCATTGGCCAACTTCAATCTTTCAGTATCTAAATTGACTAGTGCACTTTCATCATCAATAAAATTTAAATAATGCCTAAACTTGGTGATTTCCACAGACAATGTATCCCAAATTAAATGTTTAGCTCCTTGTAGAGGAGCTCTTCCTGTACTTCTTTCTTTTAACTCACTGATCTTTTTCTGCAATTGGCTTTTATCATTCAATGTTTTATTCTTCTCCTCGATGCTCTTAGCCAATTCTGATTTGATTTTTTCATTTTCCTCTTTTAATTCTTTAATCTCCACCTCTTTCAGACTTACCTATGACATAGGAACTAATAGATCATTTGCAGAAAATTCATTTAATGGTTTTTCAATATTTACAAGGGGTAAATTAGTGTCATTAGGAGTTTGACTCATCAATTCTTCCATAATTTCTTTTTCATCATTCTGATCCTTTTTCAACTTTGAAATCTGAGCCATCAATTCAGTTCTTTCTACTTCCCACTTGTTTTTTTCTTCCTGCAGTCTCAATGATTTTCCTTTGTAGTCCATCATCTCTTGATAAATTTTCTCTTTTTCCTCTTGAAGTGTAAATAATTATGAGGACTGAGCGTGTTCAGCATTAGGGACTTTAAGCTTCTTCTTCAATACTTGAATGGTATTTTCCTTCTCCTGTAGATGCTTTTTGGTTGCCTGCATATTAATCGGTTTGGTCCCTAAGCTTACAACATCTCCCTGCAACTTTTTAATTTGAATCAAATTTGCTTTATTTTCCACCCTTTCATGCTTCAATTGAACCTCCATCTTGTCTACATAGGACTGTAATTTATTAATTTTCATGATAGCATGTAAGAAATTAGAGTAAATAACATCTCCAGTTTGTTTATGGAGTTGTATCTTATCAGGAACACTGATTTTGTCTAACTTTACCTCCATTTCAGACACTTTCTTATCACTAACCACGACGAATTTCACGGTATTCCTCTCCGTGTCTCAAGTAGAAATTAATGAAGTCTTTTGATTGATTAAATTTCTAACTCAAGGAAGTAGATTCTTAGTTTCCTCTGATGATTGCATTTTTTTGTCATCATAACTTGATACTAACTATGTCCTAGATTTGAAACAGGAACTGGACTCTGTGTTATCTTATTCTCTGAAGGAATACTGATGCATTTGTACAGACTTCTTCTAAAACAAGACCATCTTGTTTAAATCTTCTAAAACTATTTCTTCTGAAATAGTTTGATCACCTTGAGAGCGTGTTTTGATCTTTTTATGAGAAATATTTTCATCCACATCCATGTCATCAGTTTTAGATAGACTCCTCTTATTCAAAATGTTGTAATCATCAGGCGTTTAAGCCACTGCAATCAATTTGTTGCTCCTGTCTTCATCAACTTCTGAATTTTCTTCAAAATAGGCCAAATTGGCTATTTTATCTAAGCCTTCAACAGTTTGATGATCAAATGGTTAATTTTTGTTTAATTGCTTCCTCTGAGAAATAATGTGATGTGGATCATAATTTACTCTTTTCTCCTTCTGAAAATCCATAACTTATAACAACTTCTCTATGACTAACAAGGCGCTTTTATTTTTGAAAATGAACAGACCAACTTTGAGAGGAAATTTGACATTGGAAGACTTTTTAAATGCCCCAAAATGTTCTTCTTCTACACATAACCTCTGTCTCATAAACTCAAGTGCGAATATTCTTGGAGTCAGAAAAGCAGGTAACCTGTATGGTTCCCTAGTGAACCCATACACTCTCAAAATAGTAAAATCTTTATACAAGAACCAATCTCTTGTTTTGTCTTTTGAGGAAGAATGTAGCATAAGTCTCATTTCTTCTAACACCCTTGGTAAGACATCATCAAACAACAATTTATAAATCTCATCCATCATTGTATTTACAAATTCAAACATGTTAATTTGTTTTGGGAGATCCGGAGAGAAAATGGTGGACAAGAACTGCAACTCCGACACATTAGAACACAACAACATGTTCAGTAAATATGACTGATATCTAAAGAACTTGAATTTAGGGAATTTGACCAACTAGGCATGGATAACCTCTGCCAAATACTCATCAAGATTAAAACAATAGATTAAATGGGACTCGAGTTTAATTGAACCTATACTCAGTAAGAAACTTAAGATGACTTCACTGATATGAATATCATTATCGATACCCCAAATTTGATTGACCAGCGACATGACCAACTGTACTTCCTTCTTGAAAATATTAACATTGTATGGTAGAAATAGACCTTATAATGACTGACCATATTTTAGAATACTGGATAAAAACTAGCATTTGAATTCAGTTCTACAATTTTTATACATTTCAATTAAGACCTGCTCATTCAAAGGCTCACAGCTATCAGGGAAATTATCAGGCAGACTTAATATCCCGTGAACAGTTTTCGCGTCAACTTTAAAAAGGATTTTTGACGTGGTATGGCTCATAATAACTCTTTCGGAGGAGGAATAAATATTTGCACACCATTCAACACATTCGGAAAAAGGTAGGGTTTGTTCAATAGCAAAATAATATGAGAAAGAACTGCAGAAATTCAAAATATCATTTCCTCGAGAATTATACTGCCACAAATGATCCTTTGAAATTGATACACTACCAACTGACAGAACAGGGTCACATACATTCCTCTCCCTATCAACAACTACCTCTTCTCTCTCATCCAAGACTCTGCACAATATTCCCAAAGCCTGTTACTTTTCCATAACAAACAATGGCGACAATTCTTCAAACAAAGTTTCAATGTTTCAAGGCTTACCTGTAACTGTGGATACGTAGAAGTTGAATTTGGAAAAGATGGCACAATGTCCACTTATCTTTCACCCACAGCGTGCAATTGAAATGACTTTTACCTAGGTCAACTTCACTTTTTATACAACGGACTATTCCGGCACCCTTACCAAGTGGTTTTTCCTTTACCGCTTTCCTAAGTTGAACTCACCCAAAGTCACCACATGGAAAGTGGTTTAAATTCCACTACCACTCTTTATTTTTAATCATCTCACATCTTCGCACTCCAGAATGGATAATGACCGTTGATAATATTGCACGTTTTGTATAAACCGTTGGATCAAAATATGTTCTACGCAATCCGCTAGCCTTTCTCATTTTTTCAAGCGTGCATCTTTACTCTGGGGATTATCTCACAACCGTAGATTTTATTTATTTTATTACTCAGCCGTTGATTTTCCTCCCTCATTAACCACTTCCGCTTCTCTATCAAAAATTATCCCTTGCGCAACTTTCCCCCAGCGGATCAATTGTCATTCGTAGATTTTCATACTCGTAATATATACCTTTGAATTTTGCAATGAATTAACCAAAATGCACACTTTTAATAAAGGGCTCAAGACTACAAAGCTTTGCCAATTTTTATATATCCTTTTATCATTTCTTGACCATACTTCTTCCTCAACTGTTCAACATAGAGGTGTTAACAACGGTCATCTCTCTGGGTTGGATATTGCCCAGAAAACCTGATGTCTTGGGTGTTTCTGGCCTTCTATTTTCAAAGGTTGTATTGAAACAGTCAAGAAATGCCCACCATGTCAAATGTTCACTTCAAAGAAACGCACACATCCATCCTCGCTCCATCTCGTTGTAGCAGTTGGACCCTTTGCAAAATGGGGCATAAAATTCGCGCACTATAGACCTACCTCAGCCAGGGGGCATGGATACATTATTGTGGTTGTGGACTATTTTACAAAATGGGTTGAGCCAATGCCCAGATATGTTGAAGATGGTAAGACTCCTGCACTATTCTTGTTCGATCATATCATTGCTAGATTCGAGATTCCTAGGGCCATTGTGACCGATCATGGGTCACATTTTCAAAACAAAATGATGGCAGAGCTTAGTGTAAAATTAGGGTTTCGTCACGATAACTCTACACCATACTATCCCCAGGACAATGGCCAGGTTGAGGCTATAAAAAAAGTATTAAAAACAATGCTTCAACGGATGGTAGGGAAATCTAAGTCAAACTGGAATTTATAGTTTTTGTTTGCACTCTTGGGCTATAGGACTACTGTCAAAACTTCCACCAGTTTTACACCTTTCCAATTAGTATACGGTCTGGAAGCTATTCTCCCGATAGAGTGTGAAATCCGTTCTTTAAATATTGCTGTGGAACTATTGCCCAACACTGCTATAGACGAAGAAAGATTCCAGTATGTAAACAAACTTGATGAAACCAGACATGATGTCGCCTTTACTAATGAGGCACATAAATGAATAATGGAATTTCAATATGATAGGACTGTCCAACCCCATTCCTTCAATGAAGGAGATCTGGTATTGACCTACGATCAGAAGCATGACAAGCTGAGGGAAGGAAAATTTGGGTCTATGTGGCATGGACCCTATATTTTTAGTTGCATTTTACAGAAAGGGGCATATGAATTGGTTTATTATGGCGGGATACCTTTGGGAGAGCCCCGAAATGGGCTCTACCTCAAAAGATACTATGCTTAGGTCATCTAGCATAGGGTATTTGTAAATATTGTTTATAGTTTGCTGTGTGTCTTAAGCTTTGGGAGGTATGTCATTTGTGTGATTTAAAATGTGTTTTTTCATAAAACCCTACTTATGCATGTCTTTTATTTGATGGACATATGACTTCTTTCATTGGTTTTGCTGATGGTGCTAATCGATATACACTTAACCTTGCATCAGCAGCCTGGGTACTGTGCTCTTCTACACGTGAGCTGGTGAGTTTAGTGGGTGTTATTTTAGGTCCCTCCACCAATAATATGGAGGAATATAAAGCCATGGTTGTTTTGTTGATGGAATCCCTAGCTTTTGATGTAAGGGAAATTACAGTTTACCTAGACTTCAAACTAGTTGTCCAATATATTAACCAAGTTTACACCATCCGAAATCCCATGATTATTTATACTTTACGAAGAGTTAGGTTGTTAGAAAGGTATTTTGAGTGATTTACATATCATCACATTCTGAGACATTTAAATGTTGTGGCAGATTCCCTAGCTAACTATGTATTAGATTGGCATATTGCTCATACTTAAAAGTCCATTTGAAACAAAAAAATACATGTAAATTCATAAGTAGATAAATCATTCCACACATCACATTTTGCCACACACACAACTGTAAATATAGAAGTTTGTCATATATAAAAATCGTAGCACCGAGATACAAAATTTGGGCTGAAGCATCTCTAGCTTTTAGTGCCCATTTAGGACTATAAAAATTTTAGAATACATATATATATATATATATATA
>LPNX010189962.1:148241-160511 GCA_001517045.1 Pseudotsuga menziesii
TAGACTAATCCTCGTGATGCTCATGGTAGCATACAATAGACTAGGCCACTCTGCGGAGCATCCTAGAGAACCATCCAGGGACACCTACAGTATGGCGCTGATAATGCCTAGGTACCTCGTCAGTAGTCATGGCAGGAATACCTATAGTCAAACGCTATAGGTTATCCTTGAGATCTTCAAGCTCTTCATCAGCTTCGGAGCGATACAACATCATGTCTCTGGTACCTACTCTCCTAGCAATAGGCGACATCCTTGCTGGATGGACAGATCCAATGTCTGTATGAAATTTTTTTTTGTCTTAGTACTACAAAATAAAAATGAAATAAATACAAAAATTTAAAAACACAAGTGGATAATGTCTTTTTACCTCGGTCATCCCATACTTCTCCCTTAGGTAAGACTAGCTCTGGGTCATTTTGGAAGTCTGCCCCCTCATAGGCATAGTCCTCCACCATAAGTAACTGGTTTCTCAACCAGCGAAAGAAGCCAGACCCATAACTGACTTTAGGTCCTCCACCACCAAGGCGAGGCATGGCTATGACCCATGCAACCATCCTGGGATACTCAGGCTCAAGCTTGGTAATGGTCACCTGTGGCTTCATGTGAGGGGCCCACTGTAGGATAAAGGACACTATCACTGCTCTATAGCCAAATAGCTTCAATGTCCCTCTCTTGCATTTGTTCAACTATTTCTTTAAACACACCAGCATGCTTTCATACCAGTTAAAAATAGTGGGCTCCATACACTGCAAAGTGTATAGCATATGTGACCTGGTGGTAAGGTGGGAAGACCTAGTTCCCGCCACCTTGCCAATAGTATACACCATTGTCCTCAAGGGGATATCTACTATGGACTTCATCTGTAGCTTCCTAGATTGGGACTTTGTACCTAATGCACAATGCTGATCAATGATATCCTCTAAGGAGCCCTCTCCTCCTCGTTCCTCAGATAGAACTGCTTGGCTTCCCATCATAGACAAACCGGTCAAAAAATAGATATCCTCAACCTCTATGGGTACGATATGGACTCCCACCACAAAGTGTTCCTGGTCGGGATCCCACATATCTATGATATACTCAAGCAATCAGACATGTGCTTTCATGCCGAGTACTGGGAAGTATTTCAAAAGCCCGCAATTTCATAGGGCCTCAATAGTGGCTGGGTCATTAGCGGCTTGGTTGTCTGGAATTTCATGTTCTCTTTCCTTCCAAATTACCATGATGCACCTGCAACATGCAAGTTTTGTAATTAGAAAACGTAGTATGGTTAAATTGAAGAAAAGCATGTAAAATGAAAAAATTGTAAAACAAGGAGAAAACATTAAAACTTTGCTTTTGGGTGGATTAGGGTTTTTATTTTTCTTTTTCCCTACAGCGACACTTCTCCCCTTTGTCCACAGATCATCGTGGTGCTGTTGCCCATGGCTCTAAGAGCGCTAAGCACCTGTCTACTGTGGACAGAGCGCCATCGGGAACTCTTCCCGACGACCAGAAACCCTACGGGGAGAAACATTTTTCTCTCTACCATGGTCAAAAACCCCTATTAGGATGGTTAATCTCATATTCAACCTTTTCAAATAATAAATCTATCTTATATCTTGTTTTTAAACAATAGAAAAACATTTTAAGAACATGAATTTAAGAAAATGAAAAGAAACAAAATGACATTTATTGAGCATAGAAGGGGAAAGAATCAAATGCTTACTTTTTCCACGGAGAATAAAGGAACGATATAGTGGAGCACCCTTGCAAAATCACCGGAGGAAACTCTTGGTATCAAAGCCAACTACCAAAACTCACCAATGGTAAAAAGAAAATGGTAAAAATAACTTACCTATCCTTTCTATTTATAGAATATTTGGAATTTTTAAAAATGCATTATAATTTATTTAATTTTGAAATCCAAATTATTTTATTAAAAGTGGGTTTCTATTTTTTACTTTCTATAGTTTTGGAAAAATGGATTTTAATGGTGTTTTTTGAGCTTTTTCAGGTAAATATTGGGTCATGGTTACGATATAAGCTATTTTTGTCTTTTTCGAGCTTAGAGCAAGACTAAAAAGGTATTGAGCATCGTTTACACTTTTTACATGCTCATTAAAATTCCAGTAGAAAAGTGTCGAGTATACTTTTTCACTTTTTTAGACTCGTTAAAAGTGGATTATGAAAATGGAACTTAGTTCAATAGTTATATTTAAGCTCTTTTCAATCCCTCAAAACACAAAAATATTTCCAAGTGAACTTGTTATGTTAACGCTTCTTAAATAATCAGAATGGTTGACTAGTTGGGGGTAGGATATCTCTTTTTCGGACCGATTGGCCTTATTTACGAAAAAGGACCTTTTGGAGTCTTGTTAGTCATTTCAGACTCTCTAAACATGAAACGAAAAATGATTTTTCTTTCATCAGACTCGTAAAACTAAATGATGAAAGACCCTATTTGAGAACGAACCTCTCCTTTCTCAGGTTCATGAAAAATATGAGAATGGACTTGTCACTTGATGAGCTCTAACAAGTGTTTGTTACCCTCTTTGGACTTGTAAAAACAAAAATAGGAACTCACCTTTCAAGGTGGGGAAATTAAAGGAAAGGGGAATGGTTTTTATTTGTTTTATGGAAGTACTCTACAGTCCACCTTTGAACATGGCACCTTTCTGCATTTGCATATCTGAACAGTTGGGTTTTCAGCTTGTCTCTGAGTTGATCCAAGTTTGTGAGTCACCTGACTACTTTGAGTCAATTCAAAGAATTCTTTGTCATATTCCTTGCATTACACCTGGTTCTATTCTCGTTAATTCAATGCTGCCAAGTCATATGTCATGCTGCCAAATTGTTCAAAGGATGTCTCTCCCAGAAAAATAACTCATTAGTAGCTTCACTTGTCCTTAAGAGTCAGTCATGTTTGAGTCAGTCCTGTTACTTCAAATCAACTTTTGTTCCTAGTTTTGTGTCCTTGATGTAGGAATCATCATGGCCCTCTTGTGACAAGTCTGTTCCTATCGACTTCAAATCATTATCCAGGAATTAGACCTAGAAACCTAAAAGAGTACCTTGGAGCTTACATGGTTCAATGGCAGGCTTTCTTGTTTTCAACAGTAGGTTTTCATCAATGGCCTTTGATTGAAAGATTCTGCTAAGTGTTCGATTTCAATACCTTTATTCACACTTGGGGGAATGTACTAGGATACCTTGGGGATAATTGACATTAATGGTGATTTCCCTCGCACTTGTTAACAATTGACATCAATGACTGGTAATCAAAGAATTTCTACCACGTTCGACGTCAAGACATTTTAATCACATGGTTAGACTCGTATCGTTTGGGGATCAGAATGAAGACCCTGTGTGGTTAGGATTTCCCATTATCATTGCCTATGCTCAGGTTGCATTTGGAGATTATTTAGAATTATGACATGGATCCACATTGTATGTTTGGTGGCTATGTTTCGTATATGCGATTGAGAGGCATGAATATAATTTGTATGTTCCGTAGCTATGTCCTACCTCTTATAGCATTTATTCATGGGGCTATAGTGTATTATTAGTATCCATGACATGATCATCATCGTAGATCTGCATTGTATTGTTCCGCAGCTGTGATTGGTTTGGATAAAGTTAGTTACTGGTCCTGTATTAGTCTATCTCTCTTTTCCTTTGTATAAGATGGAAAACTTGCAAAGTATTTCACCTTTCACTTCCTTCTAGCTTCATACTTTGGGGGGAATTTCGTTGCACCTAGAAATATCACACTGCTTGTCAGCCTTCAGGAGAATTTCATGTTGGCTGTCAACCTCCTAGCAAACCTAGTTTGAGTCAACTTGTTCATCTTTTTTCCTATACCTAGAAGGGACGACGCCTTCATGTTCTTTGCACAGAGCGTCGATGGCACCTTCCTTAGTTGACCCATAAGTGTTGTTGTCTCCTTCCTTTGAAAAAAAACCTAGATCGACACCTTTGTCAGTTTTTCTAAGAGTATCGGTGGTCAAAAAATGAGAAAAAAGAAGCTTCTGGAAGCTTCCATGTGGAATCCTCCATGGGATTAGTTCCTATATGCTTGGAAGAGGTGGAATCTGCCTTCCTCACTTATAGGAACCTCATTCTATCAGTTTTCCAAGTCATCTCTTGAGTTCTAGGCCTATAAAGGAATCCTTCATGAGGAGAGTGGAAGAGTCTAGAAAAAGCATCCTTATGCTGCTAGTTTGAAGTCTGAATCAGAGGCAAAGTAGAGTTAGGTTGTGGTTGGAGAGGTCTTCATAGTCATAGGAGATTGTAGACATTCTTGTTGAGATCGAAGCCATCGACATTAAGTATTTTTGGTCGTACTTGTTTCTCATCCATATATTAATACAAAGACATTTTCCTTTCCTATATTTGATTGTATTGATTGTGATTAGATATTATTGGATTCCTTGATCACCAATATGAATAGTCAATTTATCATGATGCTCTCATCATGTTTGTTTGTCTTGTGATCTATTTTGCAGATATTGGACCATTGCAAGGACTTTCTGAAGAGAAGACAAGCAGATCCAAGGTTGAGGTATATTGTGTTTCATGTTGATTGATTTGATTATTCATGGAAAGGATATGTTGTTGTGTCTCTTTTTGTTATGTAGTTGTGTTTTACATGGCAGAGGAACAAGCAATGTCCGCATTGATTGAGAATTCCTGATAACAAGGAAGCATGTTCACATAAGGTCTGAGCCAAGCTCATGGTTGTAGTAAGAAACCACAGCCATGACAATAATCCACACATTCAACAAGTATAATGCATCTAAAGTAAAATAAGCACAGTCACGATTTACATAGTGCCATTGCAAGAAATGACACTATAGTGCCAAAATACTCACATCGATTAAATCCAAATGCAGAGCTCTTCCATTAAAACATTAAACCATACATTGAAACACAACCAAAATTTATTTACAGAGCCGAGTCTTCATCTAGACAGAAACGACTCACCCCAAAGTCTTTACACTTAAAAATTCATAGAAAAAATTAAAAACAATCGCATCCCTTAGATGCCCAAACCATAAAAATGGCCCAAACAAACTATCAAATAGTAATCAAATTTACACAGTGATAAACCCTCTCAAGCCAGAGTTCCATACTCTTTCAAACACATGTGTAATAAGTAAGGGCCTTTGTATTTCACATGGTTTACCCGCTTAAAGGATTGTGTAGACAATCCAAATAGCCACCCTCAAGCCATGTTTTGAATCACCCCTCTCACTTGCAAAACCAAACACACAGAGCTATGAGGGGCATGCTAAACCTCAACAGAAGAAAACAAACAATACAGTGTTGCAAACCCAAGTTTAGAGCATACTTGTCTATGAAAGGGAAGAATGTTGCTCCATGTAGCATAAACACCTGAGATCTCGAAACCACACAAACAACCAGAGGAAGGGCCAAATGAATTACACAAACAACTAGACCAATGTATGAGGCTTGAGTCCCATGCTTTCCCAACAACATTAAAAGTGCCACCCTGTCCTCCACTACCCACAAAATCCATACCCACAGTTCCATAGTCAATTTTGTTATAATTTCGTATAGTCCACCACCCTAGCATAAAAACCCTAGCTAAACCCTCCATTGCAACGTTAAGCCATATTTTTATGGTGTATGAAATATGTCATAAATAGTTTTTACATATCCCATAGTTTTTCCAAGAACTTCTTACAAAGTTTTCCATGACATATAAATCAAGCCTTAAACCCTAGGCGTATCTTTAAAGTTACATGTTATAAACTTAATATCAAAGTGGATAAGGTTGCATAACCTTAAGCATAACAATAATGACAACTATAATGATTTAAGCCCTACACTATCAACTCTTCATAAATGTAGAATGTAGGTATCTCTAGGTCAGTACTTTAGTCCTCTTATCTTCAGTTATGAATAGAATAGTGTAGCATAGTTATCATGCCGTAGGATGTAATTATTTTCCATGGTCATAAATAGAATTCACCAACAAAGTCACCTGCACAAAAGTGGAAGTTTGTGTTAGTTTGCAATGAACTAAGTAAACCCTGTAAAAGAAGAAGGAACCTCTTTACCTCTCTGACTGGTCCCCCAAGGGATAAAAACCCCGTTGCTCCACCCCTTGACAGTTAAAGGCAAGTAAGATATTTTAATAAATAAAACTATACACAAAGTACAAGACATATAAATAGGAAGTAAGACATAACTGAACCAGCATATGCAATTTAGGTTAATAGTAAATACCAACAGAGTAATCATATAAAAAAATCCAAGTAACATAACCATTGCACATAAACATATCAACATTACATAGGAAAACACATAAAAAGGGAAAGACAAACTACGACACTTAGATCTAGTAAACAATGACAGATACATTCCACAAGAGATAAATAAAGTCCATGAAAAATAACATTTAACTAGGCTACACTTTTTTTTATTTACGATTTTTAGGGACATTACAATTTTGTGGTGGAACCTTGATCAAAGTAGGTGGAACTACATGCATTATTTAGGCAACGATGTATAATGTTGGTGGAATCATGGATAGTTTATGGAAGAACAAAGAGACAAGTTTATTAAACTATGAGAAATGCATACACAAAACCATAAGAGTTTTGAATCAAACCAATGCATAACATATGGTGGTGGGTAGATGGAATAATGGATGAAGTTAATGAGTCCTAAAGCTTGGCACTAGAACCATGAACATTTGACAGTCAAACTTTGTTTACAAAATCTTGAGTAATCTATAGTTTCTCATAACTAGGCTATATAGTCAGCTCAACCAATGCAAATGAAATCCATTGAACTTGACAAGTGAATGTATGATAGAAATAATTATGGTGAAATACTCTTGAGTGGAACCATTAACAATGTTAATGAAACCATGATTAACATTTACAAAACCATGAATATGATAGATGTATAGATGTTCATGGAATTGTAAGATACTGTAAAATCATAGATTAAGTAGATGAACACCATAACGAAATGTCCTTAAACTTCATCCTTTATTTATAAATTGAGGGAAGAAATAAAGTAGTATCTTGGTTTGTTCATCAAGTTTGAATCGATGAAGGAAACCAAAACTAAGTGAGGTAAGGAAATAAGCCCCAACCGCTTAAATTCATAGGTTGCAAGTTTGGATGCACACCTCCTTAGAGGCTCATATACTCTTGATAATTATCGATTTATGAGATTCTTTGTTACATAACTCTCTCATTATAATCCATCCATTCTTAGTTTCAATCCTAACCTTTCCAATACAAATATCAACCATTTTCCTTCCCTCCGGGCTCCATGTCATATATGTCACATTTCAAAAAAAAGTGATATAGAAAATATGTTTCATGATCCCTCCTTTATAACTCACTTTTTTTAAGATTGTTTCATAACATCTGCATCCCACACATATAATTACATGTTTTAGCATTGATTTGATACACCTCTCCTCATCCTACCAATAATTAGTAATGCCATAATTGTTTTTTATTGAGGGGTTTGCTAGGAAGAGGCCATCCTCCCATGACACATTTCTTTAATATAGTGACTCATGATGATAGTAACTAGATAGCTATAAAAAATTTCTTTAAACATTCAAGTAATGAGACGGGCATGTATTTTCTTTGATGTAGGAGATGAGATAAGATAATTTTATTGATGTCCAACAAATGGCCACTAAAGTAGGTCAAGGGAATTGGTGGGTACATTGGTGTTAATACAAAGTGTATGTCTTCAATAGGCTCCTATAAAAGGAAATATGAAAAAGGTAAAATGCATATATGATCTAAACCATGAGAAGACAATCTCCAGGTTCTAAAAGTGAGAGGCCAATAAGGGACAAGATCTTTTTGTTGCTTACCAAACAATATTAGTAATTATTCATAACAATATTAGTAAATATTGGTTAAATGTTTCTATACTAAAAAAAAATAGCTCTATTCTTATTCCTTGCATTGATATTGTGTTTATAGAATTTAAACAAACAATTACTAATATTTGTATAAAGAGCCTTGCCGTTGATATTTATATTAATGGTGACACAAATTACCCCTAAATTTATAGAACAATCGCTATTAGTCATGTTATGGATAAATTATATAGTATAATTTTAGAATCTAAGAAGATCCACATGTGGCTATAAAACTATAATTTTAGAATTTAATTATTCCAATTTAACATCTAGAAAATATGGTTCCAAAAGATTGAAGATTGCATTTGTGTTTAAGCTAAAAAGGATTTAAAGGTTGTACTCTTGTTCATTAAAATTGTCCCCACCAAGCGGTGGCTTAGACTATAAAATACTCTAACGAGTATCATGTGAAATTGTAGATCATCGAATCTCCTAATTGATATAGCACTTCTCTTGTTCAAGTACAAGATGATAAATGTTTCTCACATCAAATTTCCATGCTCACCCACTATTTTTTCCATATTTTGATTCCCTTTCCATATTTTGATTCCCTTTTGGGAAAGATACTTATATTCTTTAGTCTCATAAAAAAAATTCGTGCACCTAAATATCGTTGGGTATGCCAATTGATAATGATCCAGTCACAAGAATCATATAAAGTTGATTTAGAAAAAACAACCATGAATCAAAATAGCTCCTCATAAAAAATAAGTAAATAATTAAATTTTGGATCCTATATGTAGGACTAGAATTTTAATTCACAATTTTGTTTGGGTGTATAAGCATTCTAATTTGGTGATAAATTTTAAAGTCCCAAAATGTTAACTATGATAATGTCATAGCTCACTTGAATTTGTATGAACTAAAAGTTGATAATCTTTTAATTTGAAAAGATTAAGGTATGAAGTATATTACTAATTTGGATTCACAAGAAATTGATTTCTATAAAATAAATTTGATTTCTCACCCAACATGTTATATGTATGTTATATGTGACGTTGAAGATAGTGATCAAACATTTTATTATATAACTTGGAATTGTATGTACTCATAGTGTGATATCGATATATTGTAAAATTCTGAATCATTTTGGAGAAAGGAAATACCTCAATTTTTTTTATAAACATGTATGTTTGAGCTAAGTCATGCTTAAATGGTGATAAATATTCTAATAAAAAAATCATACATGCAATCCCTCCAAGATAAGATTAGTAATATAGAATGGTACTTCGTAAAGATAGGAAAATAGTTTAGGGTGAATGATTCCTCACCCATTGTGCAATATCAATCATCTTATCCATTATAATTGGAATGAATATTGCCATGCATTCCTCTCTATCACGCTTCATCAATATATGAAC
This sequence comes from Pseudotsuga menziesii, assembly GCA_001517045.1. Classification (NCBI taxonomy): domain Eukaryota; kingdom Viridiplantae; phylum Streptophyta; class Pinopsida; order Pinales; family Pinaceae; genus Pseudotsuga; species Pseudotsuga menziesii. Next base: position 157,506 of record LPNX010189962.1, read on the forward strand.
TTTACCAGTTGGAAATATATTGCTAGTAAATTATATATATGAAATTGAATAGTTGGAAATATATTGCTAGTAAACTAGGCTTCAGGGAACTCCAATTCATAGTATAAATGGTCAAAGTATAGAATATAAATACTTTTTAAATACCTTTAGAAAGCCAACACAATTCAAAAGGCACTAATTTAAAAATTAGATGACTCTGATTGGGATACCAATAAGGGTGTACACTTTCCTTCACCATTTAGGAGGAGGAAGTGGACATTCTATAGTAGCATTTAGTATGTTTATCTTGTTTTATATTTTTCTATTATAATAATTAATAATGAAAAGTTTCAACTTTTTCTAATGTAATATTTAGTAGGTTTTTTTCAATTCAATTTTTTTTATTGTAACTATGAGAATGGAGCTCATCTCTCACTCAAGGAAGGAGAATTGGTCATCTTATGTTCTTCATTATCTATTTAGTTATGTAGTCTAATTTTAGATTTGCATGTAGATCAATTGGTATAAGAGCAGTTCGCTCCTCTACCTATTGTTTTATCTTCGAAACTAGTACTTTCATTTTCTTTAGGAACAACAACCTTTATCTTCATTTTTATTATGTTTACATAGTTACTGTTGAAGCGATTTTGGTTTCAGTTTCATTTTTGGAGCCCTCAATACCACTCCCTCCTAAATCCTGCAACAACAAGACACTTCTATTGCAGCACATGCCATCAGGCTAAAAAAGTTTATCTTCAATGGTTCACAAGGGTTCTCTTTCACTTCAGGGCAGCTAGGTGTTTCCACCTTCCCCATATACATGACACAACACTCTGTTGGCTAAGTCATGCTTATATTTATTTTTTATAAACATGTATGTTTGATCTAAGTCATGCTTAAATGGTGATAAATGTAAATTTTTGTAAATACTTAGCTTCGGGTTTTCTTTTATTTTATCTTTCTTGATTTAGTTAGTTGTTTGATGATCTCTTTTTTGACCCTTGGTTTTCACCATTTCCTTTTCTTTGGTGTGGCTTTCTTTCTTTGATCCATTGCTTTCTATGAGAGTTGTTATTTAGCTTGGATTTCATTGTAGAAGGATTTGGTGATTCAGATATCCTTGTCATTGGCGTCTTTTGATCCTTTAGTTGAATAACAACACCTACCTAGTATTACTTGATTTTATTCGAGCTAATCATATCCTTCGGTTTGGCTTGGTTGGTTTTATATGATGCTTCGACAATTGTAACAAATCTTAGTTTGTCAGTATATTTTCAAAATAAAGACCATTTTGATAGATCATAATTGATTAACTGAAAGCTCAGTTGTGATGATTTCAATTTATGTCTTGAAACAGTTTATATTAAATAAAGGGACCATGCTTTTACTTTTGAATTTGAATGATCCGTCACTTTTTTAAAGCTTTTAACATTTGATTTAAATTCTTACCCTTCATGAAATTGAGATTTGATAATTTGTTTTATTCTTATCACAATCATCTTCTGGCTTCTTGGTGGATTAAATGATAATTGTGTACTCTTGTTTGACCTTACCTTAGTCGATTGCATGCCTTACTTTCAAAGACATCAACTATCTTAACCTCTTGACAATCTCGCAAATTTTGGTCTTTAATGCATTGATAAGATTTTTGGTATTTGGATGAATTTGCATGATTTAATTGAAAAACCAATTTTGAGAATTTGTTATACATCTTGAAAGAGTGCATATTAAAAATTAAAAGCATGTCCTTTTGTTTTCAATGGAATATCTAAATTTTGAAAGTCTTCAATATTTGATTAAAATCTCAAGTCCTTTTGTGTAACAGACAAGTTTTAATAACTTGGTTAAGGCTTATTTTTTTAAGTCCATTGCATCTTTTCTAAAATACAAAAGTGGTGTTCATGATCTTTATTTTTTATTCTGACTTAATTGTCTTTGGAAAATTAATCTCATTATTTAATTCAACATGGTATTTGTAGTTAAAAAAAATATATTAAGATATGTTAATTTCTCTTTCTATATAAATATCTTAAGAAAATTTCTCAATCATATAATCCTACTTAAGAAAATACCATATTCCTATTATTATTGTCTAATCATATTTAATATACTTAAAAGGCATTGTTGATGACAAAAATTTCACAGTTAATTTTGAAATGATAGCTAAAGACACATATTGAAAGTTCATCATGTATCCATGATAAATGACATAACCTTATCACCATAAACAAGAGCTCTACTATACATTACTTAAATCTAAGTTATCAATATAAATATTAAAGAATTGTTAAAAAAAAAAAGTTGACATTAAATTTTTAAGAGAGATTAAATTGTATTATGTTGACATATAATCGATAAATTTTGTTTCTTTTGATGGAACCTTGCACATGGAGCATGATAAAAAGAAACAATTGTCACAACATGCAATTTAAAGCTTGCCAAACTGAATCTCAAGAAAGGAGGATTATATTAAGAAGATAAAACAAATTGCACACCTGTAGAAGACATTTTTTGCGTGGTCGATTGTGAGCAAACAGTGACGAGTTAGCTCAGACGGTTGAAAACCCACTTCAACAATAAGATTCTTTACTTTTCATTAAGGGTCGTTTCCCAGAAAAATGTATGAGATGTGATATATTTGGGCAGGTTGGAGCCGTATTTGCCCAGAAATTCGCTAGCTATAATATCCATTTTCTGGAGTTTGTTATGGGATTCTCTCTATTTAAATAGAAATATTTCGACTTGTGTGAGGGGGAGAGGTCTCCGGAGAAGGGAATTACTGTGATTCTTTCCATCTATATATTCTTTTTGTAATGTTTTTGTTCAGAGAAAGGAAGCTTTGTAAAGGATCCAAGGAATAATTTTCCCATAAATTCTATACTGTTTTCTTTTGTAAGTTCAGGGTTTAGTATGAAGTATTCACAAGAGTTAACTGTATCTACTGTCATTGGATCAATGATGCAAGTTTATTCTTATGGATAACTATGCATACAGTTTGGTACTCATATTGTTATTTTGGATTTTATT
>LPNX010189962.1:160753-195381 GCA_001517045.1 Pseudotsuga menziesii
TATTATTTATGTTGTTAAAAAATTAACATTGATTCATTTCAATATTGAATTTATATTATGTTCTTTTGTAATCATGTCTATCTTTAAAATAAAATCCAAAATAATTAATATTAATTTCGATCTATTAAAAAATTTGATTTAGATTTGCACAATTTAAAGCGTCTAATAATTGTCATGATTTTACTCTGTTAATTAGAAGAATCTTTGAAGTTATTTTAAATATGTCATATTTTTATTGTAGAATTTATTCTCAATTGAAATCATTGCATGTTTAATTTATATATGCAAATTGAATAAATGTTAGGTTTAATCATGCTCATGTGCAGGATAACATAGGATAGAAATAGATTAATTTACATTTTAGTTTTAAATTAAAATTTTGTTTCATAAATGGTAAGCTGTGATTCGACAACTGCTTAATCTGTGCTATTTAGCAGTAGCTAACATCTCTATGTTTTGTGTTTTTCCCTTAAATTATGTTTCAAATTAAAGTTGGTTTCATTTTTTTATGAGAATTGAGACTCTCCTTTAGAGAGCAACACATAAATTAGATATAATTAATTTACTTTCAATTTAATAGTTGTTGAATAAAATTTTATCTATTAAATAGATTTATATAGATAGATTAATTTAGCTTATCGATTAATGATTAAGTTTAGGTTTAATAGTTTTAGTTGTATTAGTTAGAACTCAATAGTATGAAGTAGTTTAAATTATTCTTTACTAGGTTTAAGTTTAGATGACTCTCCTTAAGAGAGTTAAAACCTAGAGGCAATGGGGACTTTGTTCCCGTGAGTGTTAGCCATACGAAACATACCCGGAGCTGCTTTAAGCACCTTATGTGGGATATTTTTTGTAGTTGGCTCAATTCAGTAAATTTGGCTAACAAATGGCGCTAGAAGGAGGGCCGAGGTGAAACAAGTGGTTATATTTTTTTTGATTATTTTAATAACCATTTAGCATCCAACTCTTGTATTTTCAGTTTTATAATTTTATTCTTTTAGTCGTCACATATATGCTTAAGGGATGGTTAGACAACAAGCTAGCATTTGAAGAGTCAATTAATCTTGATTGTTTATCATTCATGGCTTATGTCAAAATTCTTGTTTGGGAATTATTTTTTAGTTTTACATTAGTTAATATTCCCAATGAGAAAATCAACCTCTTGTCAAAACTTGAATTTGATGGTGAAGGTGATATATATGCAAGAAACCACCTCAAGAATTTTTTATGTAAATGTAACAAACATAAGATTGTTGGTCTTATTTCTACTTTTAGGTTATTTTATCTTAATATCAAAGGACAAATCAAATGCTGGTTGGAAACATTTCCACCTAATTTATTTTTTACATGGTTTCAATCCACACATGAATTTTTAGATACTTTCAAAGCTTATGATTCTAATAAACTATGCAGTGAATTGCAGGCTCTTCAAAGGAAGAAATGTGAGTCTTCAGAAGACTTTTCAATAAGGCTTTCTCATATTTTTTTCAAATTTCATATTATTAATTCACCTTCTGAATCTGATCTTTTAAATATTGATTTCAACTCTCAAGTTCCTCTTATTCAACAAAATCAAGACGTTTGTGAAAAGGATGATAATTCAGTAATATTCCAAGAAACCTCCTCCTCTATCAATGATTCAGATACTTTTATAAGTTCTACCTAACCCCAAGATGAGAATATTAGAGTAGAAGAGGCACCAACTCCTTCCAATCATTATTCTCCTCTCAAAGGAGAAAGGCATACTTCTTTTATCCAAAATCTTGAACCTATATATATTAAGGAATCAAACGGGGAAGAACTTATTGATGATGAATTTATTTGTATAGATAGGGAAGTTGATTATCTTCACAAACAAAAATATTAAGATTCTTTTGTTACAAAAATAGATCAAGATGAATTAATTATAAAGAAAACTATATGTTCATCATTTTCTGATTTTTGTACTAATTATTCTTTCAATTCAAATATCAATGAACACAAATATATTTGTAATAATTTTATGTGTTCTGATACTTTAAAAGAATAGGTTGGAGAAGATGACATGAATCTTTGTCAGTCGACTAAATGTTGTCCAAGAAAAGAGATTAATCTTTTTCAAGCAAAAATTAATAAAAGTTTTTATTTACATGAATATTTATCAATTGATCTTGATCTCGAATCAATTTCATATGGAATTATTAAAGGTACGTCACCAAGTTATATTGAAAATGATCACGTCATAAGAGATAAATATTTTTGAAGTTTAAATATTAATAATCTTTCTAAGTTCAGATACTGTTTTAATTTCCTCATATCTAATTCTTACTTTTTTATTTTCTTGATTTATTTTCTTATTTTGATATGCATAAGATTCCATCTAAATTACCTAAATATATGACTTCAAAATCACATTTTCAGGAGATATCTAAAATTGATGATTCACTTATTAAACATGAATTTGAAAGTTTTGAAACATGTTTCATTATTGAAGCATCATTTGATACAATATTTTAAAGAGAAATAAGGTTTATTGCAAGATGGTTATAGTCAACCAGTTTTCGATGAGATTAATGCACCATTTTTTGTTGAAACTAAAAATGCTTGTTCTCATCATAATTACTTACATGAGAGATCTAAGTTCATTGGTGATAACAAAATCTTTGTTGAAGAGTTTCCTATAACTTGTAATCACCAAAAATTTACATCTTCTTCAATCGATTCCCTTTATATGTTGACCCTCTTAGCGAGATTACTTCTTTCAATATTAGGCCATTACCAATTCATTCACCTAGTACATCATTTCATGATCCTACTTTGTATTTGAAACCAATCCTTCCAATTGTTAGTATGGCTAGTGCTAGTAATTTGATTCTTTAAATTGATTCTCCTAAGATATGTTTGCCACATATGGATTTCATGTTGTTAGATCATACTTTGCATTCTAAGTTTCATGACAGGATTGCAGAGTGGCTTGAAAATTATTATCTTAAAAGGTTTCCAAAAACTGGTAAATTTGTCTTATCATTATATGTAAATAGAGTTTCAAATGGTAAGGATGATAGATTTATTTTTAGTTTTTTCCTATTGGTATATCATTTCTAGTTACTATTGAGAAAACATGTCATTCTTGTAGGGTTAGAATTTTTTCGTTAATTTCACTGGTTATTTCATTTCACTTAACTTATGTTGTGAATTTGATTATACTTATGTACTATTTAGTTTAATAGTAGTTTAGGTTTATTTTAAGTATGTTTTTTTTATTATAATTAATTTGATTATTTTTAAAATAATGTGTAGTTTATAAAGGATGTGCAAACTTCAGGATGAAGACGATTTTTTATTTAGGAAAGTACTCATTATCCTTTTATCTCCTTTGATTATTTTCTCTTACCATCAGTAAATAATTAATGATGGAATGTTTACATAAAACGAATGGTAATAGTTTTTAGTCATACATAATTTTACATTCTTCTGAATACGACTCACTCATTCCGTAATTATTTTCACAAAATTGTACAACTTAGACTTTTCATTTTTCCTTTTGTAAATAATGACGAATAAAGACATTTGACTTATTCAAAATTCTCATCAATTAATTAAGATCCTAAATAATGAAGTAATATTTTAACAATTGAATGATTCTGCAATATTCAAGTAGTTTCTAAACTTTACATCATTGATGAGATTATAATGCTTTTTATGAAAATCACCATGTCTATTTCATCATATTCTGACATTTCGTATTATATTTACGTCTCTTATTTCTATTTATCTTATAGTGGCCTTTTATTTAAACTTCAAAATCTTTATATTATGGTCAAATTTAATATTATGAGATTTGTCATCATCTCTTACGCATGTCATGATTTTATGATTTTTACGCTATTTTGTATAGCTCATCTCATAGAAAATGATCATATCTTGGATTTTAAATTTAAAGTTTATTTACATTCGTCGACTCTCAATTAAATTTTTAATTACTTTTTCTTTCAGATTTTAATATATACGTCTTGGTTGAGTTTTGATTTGATCAGGTCATATTTTGCTTGGTTGATTGATTTTAGTAGTAAGTTTAATATTTTGAATCTTTCTGATTTCCATTTTTGTTTTAGTTTGCTTGAAGTAAGGAGGTATTGTAAATAAATAATATTGTTATGGCACACTGCTTGTTATTGATATGTCTCTCTAGTAATCAACTTGATATCTTTACAGAAAATTATTGAAAGGTATTTCTTATTGTATCAAATTTTCTCACTGTGACATAATCATTCCTAGTCTTAAAACATTTCTTATGAACTTATCCATTCAGTCAGTTGAACTCCTGGCTATTATTCTTGGATTTTATTTTAGGAATGACATCATTAGTTAAGCATGTTAGCCCGCCAAGAATATTTTCCTCAGAATCTTTATGAATCAATGACATTAGCCATATTTAGATCTTCCATGTTATTATAGGAGTATTATCTGGATTTGTCTTCCCATCCACTAGACAAATTTAATAAATCTAATTAAATAAAAAAAATTGGTTGAAGAATAGGTGGTCTATGAATAGAGCTGACCTAATCATGATCATTAGCCCTCTCGAGGATAACATCATTTATTATCACTAGGGTGATGGCTCTTGGTCATAAGGTCAAGGGACATGGGGTATCATCACGAGCCAGATTGTTTATCTTTGATAGTTCTTGTGAATGATGCTATCAATATCTGGTTTTCAGGATAGTAGTCTTAAACCAAAGATCTAATTAAATAAAAAAAATGATAAAAAATTCCTTCAGTTATTTATATGTCTAATGGATGGTGAACTTATCTAGATATCTTCTTAAGGTATGGAGGTCATATTTTTATACTAATGTTTATTTGATTATCTTTAGATGTGGAGAAAGAATTCTTGATGAGGTTTATTTGCTACCCATACATTTATAGTCATTCATATTTATGAATTCTCTGAATAATAGTTAGGATAATTCATTTGATTGTGAAAGCACTTAAAGTTCAAACTTTACTATATAGGTTAGTGACATGATAAAGTCATGTGGTGTGAAATTTGTATTTTGAGAAGTCCACAATTTTTTTTTTTATATTCTTCATGTGATGAGCAGAGATAACTAGTTCTCCCATGTATGTCACCATTTGTAGGAACCCCAATAACTCCCCTTGATTTTTGTAAAATCAAGGGGTCCCCATGTAAATTTTTGTAAATACTTAGCTTCGGGTCTTCTTCTATTTAATCTTTCTTGATTTAGTTAGTTGTTTGATTATCTCTTTTTTACCCTTGGTTTTCAGCATTGCATTTTCTTTGACTTGGATTTCTTTCTTTGATCCATTGCTTTCTGTGAGACTTGTTCTTTAGCTTGTCTTTCATTGTAGAAGGATTTGGTGATTTAGATATCCTTGTAGTTGGCGTCTTTTGATCCTTTAGTTAATGAAAAACACCTACCTAGTCTTACTTGAGTTTATTTGAGCTAATCATATGCTTCAATTTGGATTGGTTGGTTTTATATGATGCTTCGACAATTGTAACAAATATTAGTTTGTCGATATATTTGCAAAATAAAGACCATTTTGGTAGATCATAATTAATTAACTGAATGCTCAATTGTGATAATTTCAATTGATGTCTTGAAAGAGTTTATATCAAATAAAGGGAACATGATTTTACTTCTGAATTTGAATGATCCGTTCACTTTTTTAAAGCTTTTAACATTTGATTTAAATTCGTACCATTCATGGAATTGAGATTTGATGACTTTTTTTATCCTTATCACAATGATCTTCTGGCTTCTTGATGGATTAAATGATAATTGCATACTTTTGTTTGACCTTACCCGAGTCGATTGCACGTCTTACTTTGAAAGAATTCAATTATCTTAACCTCTCAACAACCTTGCAAATTTTGGTCTTTAATGCATTGATAAGCTTTTTGGTATTCGGATATTGGATTTGCATGATTTAATTTAAACACCAATTTTGAGAATTTGTTATACATATTGAAAGAGTGCATATTAAAAATTAAATTCATGTCCTTTTGTTTTCAATGGCATATCTAAATTTGAAAGTTTTCAATATTTGATTAAAATATGAAGTCCTTTTGTGTAACAAACAATTTTAATTACTTGGGTTAAGGCTTATTCTTTTAATTCCATTGCATCTTTAAAAAAAATAAAATTGGTGTTCATGTTCTTTATTTTTGATCCCGATTTAATTGTCTTTGGCAAATTAATCTCATTATTTTCTTCAACATGGTATTTGTGGTTTAGAAAATATTTTAATATATGTTAATTTCTCTTTCTATATAAATATCTTAAGAAATTTTCTCAATCATTTAATCCTATTTAATAAAATACCATATTACTACTAAATCATTGTCTAATCATATTTAATATACTTAAAAGGTATTGTTGATGATGAATTTTTCATAATTGATTTTGACATGATAGCTAAAGACACATATTGAAAGTTCATCATGTATCCATGATAAAAGAAATAAACTTATCACCATAAATGAGAGCTCTGTTATACATTACTTAAATCTAAGTTATCAGTATAAATGTTAACGAATTGTTAAAAGAAATAAGTTGACATCAAACTTTTAAGAGAGATTAATTTGTATTATGTTGACATATAATTGATAAAATTTGTTTCTTTTGAAGGAACCTTGCACATGGAGCATGCTAAAAGGAAATAATTGTCACAACATGCAATTTAAAGCTTGTCAAACTTAATCTCAAAAAATGATGATTGCAATAAGAAGACGAAACAAAATCGTGCACATGTAGACGACATGTTTTGCATGGGCGATTTTGAGCAAACTATGAGGAATTAACTCAAATGATTGAAAATTTGCTTCACAAATGAGCAGACTTGCCTTTCTACATGGGTCATTTCCCAAACAAATGTACGAGCTGTGAGATATTTGGGCAGGTTTGAGCCATATTTTTCCAGAACTTTGCCAGCTTGTTATGGGTTTCTCTCTATTGAAACAGAAGGATTCCGACTTGTGTGAGGGGGAGAGGTCTCTGGAGAAGGGAATGATTGTGATTCTCGCCATCTCTATATTATTCTTGTAATGTTTTTGTTAAGAGGAAGGAAGAGGTGACACTGCCGCAAGAAGGAATCTTTGTATAGGATCCAATGAATTATTTTCCCAGAAATTCTATATTGTTTTCTTTTGTAAGTTCATGATTTTGTATGAAGGAATATTCACAGGAGTTAATTGTATCTATAGTCATTGAATCAATGTTGTAAGTTTTTTCCTAGGGATAGTTATGCATACAGTTTGGTACTCATATTTTTATTTTGGATTTTATTTCTATATATATATATAATATTTAAGTTAATTTCTTTTCATACATCTTATATAAGTTCTCATGCATGTGCATTGTGTTATCATGCACGAATTTATAATTTCATTCCTAAACACAAATGTTTTTGGGTTTCTAACCTAATTTCATTATCATAAAATAATATTTTTGTTTCTATCATTTTATTATTTATGTTGTTAAACAATTAACATTGACTCATTTGAATATTGAATTTATATTAATGTTCCTTTGTAATAGTGTGTATCCTTAAAATGAAATCCTAAATAACTAATATCAATTTCAATCTATTAACAAAAATTGATTTAGATTTGCACAATTTAAAGATTCTAATAACTATTGTGATTATACTCTATTAATTAGTAGAATCTTTGAAGTTATTTTAAATATGCCATATTTTTATTGTAGAATTTCTTCTCAATTTTAATCATTGCATGTTTAATTTATATATGCAAATTGAATTGATGTTAGTTTTAATTATGCTCATGTGCATGATAGCATAGAATAGAAATAGATTAATTTAAATTTTAGTTTTAAATTAAAATTTTGTTTCATAAATGGTAAGCTACGATTTAGCAGCTGCCTAATCTGTGCTATTTAGCAGTTGCTAAAATCTGTATGTTTTGTGTTTTTCCTTTAATGTGTATTTCAAATTAAATTTGGTTTCATTTTTTAATCTAAATTGAGACTCTCCTTTAGAGAGCAATACATAAATTAGATATATATAGTTTACTTTCAATTTAATAGTTGTTTAATAAATTTTTATCCATTAAATAGATCTTTATGGATAGATTAATTTAGCTTACCGATTAATGATTAAGTTTAGTTGTAATAGTTTTAGTACATATTAGTTAGAAATCAATAGTACAAAGTAGTTTAAATTACACTTTTCTAGGTTTAAGTTTAGATAACTCTCCTTAAGAGAATTAAAACCTAGAGGCAGTGAGGCCTTTGTTCCCGTGAGTGTTAGCCATACCAAACATACTAGGGGATGCTTTAAGCACCTTGTGTGGGATAATTCTCCGTAGTTGGCCTGTTTCACTAAATCCGACCAACACACTCTAAGAAACCAGGTGCCTCCACCCTCTAAATCTCAACTGAACACACTGGGAAACTAGGTGTCTCCACCCTACTAGTATTTGTAACATCAACAATAATTTAGGTTCCAACATCACTAAAACTTATGAGTAACCATGGAAATATGCATTCCATCCACAACGATCTGAAACTTAAAACCAGGAGGAAAAAATATAGGGTGCTTTCTATTTAAAAACCAAGAGGAATTATGATACCAATAAAGGTGCACAACTTCCTTCGCCACTTAGGAGGAGGAGGTGGACATTCTATAGTAATGTTTAGTATGCTTATCTTGTTTTAGCATTTTTCTATTATAACAATTAATAATGAAAATGTCCATCTTTTCCTAATGTAATATTTAGTAGGTTTCCTTCACTTCACCTTTTTCTATTGTAACTATGATAAATCTTGCACATACAAGGAGCTCATCTCTCACTCAATGAAGGAGAATTGGTCATCTTATGTTCTTCATTATGTATTTAGTCATGGAGTCTGATTTCCATATCTACATGTAGATCATGTAACAATCCTTCCGTTATTTCAATTCTTTTGCAATGGAGAATACAAAGCTAAGTGTAAATGTGCAACTATCTAGAAAGAAGCCCAAAGTCGGTGAAACATTGTAAGTAATGTTTCATGAAATTTCTAAGCGGTGCATATAATTATAGCCTTTGATTACTATTAGATAAACACATAATTATTATGTGACTTTCTCATATTATATTGATAAAATGGATGATTATTAATATAGAATCCTACAGTTTTGCTAGGGTGAAAGAAGATTCTGCGTAACTATTTTAAATCACCATCGAAATTTATGTGTGTGAGAGAAAAATTCATTAATATAAATACTTGTTGTCAAATTAATATGAACTATATGTTAGTATTTATTATAAAGTTTATTTCATGAACAAAAGATGATTTTTGAAAGAGGAATCGATGCCAGATTGATGCATTACTTTGAGATAACTCTCCATTGAGTATAATATAAAACTTGTTATTGTTAGACTGTATTCAATGAATAAGAACAATTTCCTTATTTCCTGTACTGTCACGAAATCCAATTTATAGTTCAATTTTGAATTCGTAGTGATGCCAAGTTATCTCTGATATAACCAGAGAATAAACTCGATTCATTAATTAAAGTCTTATCCATGATGAAAACAGAGGAGGGACGACCTTCCGAATGAATGGAAAACCTTAATCGTTATTGAATCCTTTTATATTTAACGGAGTAAAATTATTGTAAATATTGAATCCTTTTATATTTAACCGAGTCAAATTCTTGTAAATATTGAATCCTTTTATATAAATATCTTATGTTACCCATAAAGCTCGTTAGAGGAGTCAATCCATCGACATACCCGATGTTACTAAACCAAATCAATAAATCAATTATTTATAAAATTGAGCTTGTAACTTAGGTTTTTTAGGTATGAGGAGAAATTACAAGAGAGTAAACCTTTTGCCCTTTTTATCTAGTGGATATTTCTTAGCTTGGGAGTGGACTCTTATTTTGAAAGAGTGCAAGATAATAGAATTCCGAAACCTTATGCAAATAAGTGTTTATCTATATTTATTATTGTTAATGGACTTATGAACTAATGTGACACAATGCTCTCATTTTATATGGTTAAAAATTCAGATACGATAACGAATAATAGTAAATGGGAAGTTGTTGTATTCAATTAGTCTATGATTAATAACAGAAGCCTTGCAATAAGGTTGCAAAATGTCTTGAAAATGTTCTTTGCAAAAGATCCCTTGCAAAAAGGTAAGTAAATCGCAGTAGATGAGCTGCAAAATAGTACCTTTCTTTAATGACTAAAAAACAAAAAGATTAACTAATTTTGGTGGACATAGTTCTAGGAAGGGGTGAACCACATATATTGATCCTTTTTTATCTATACATTATGTGTTTCATTTCTGCTATATCTAATGGTTATGATGAATATAACAGTTTATATGTTAGGTGTGGTCACCATCAAAAGATTATGATGTGTAGTAAAAGAAATGTGTACGGTAAAGGTCATTACATTACCTGTGTTAAATCCCTTATAGTGTTGCACTTTACATGCCCTATGTTAAATCCCTTATAGTGTTGCACTGAAATAAAGTATTATGTGGAGACTTGGAACATTATTCATAATAAACTTGCATTTATTTGAAATAATTAACTTAGGGTAATGATTATGCCCAAGTAGGTAGTTGTGAATGGAAAATATTGTATTGCGTCATTATATGATAATATTATATCATCATTGTGACTAACATTTATGATTAAAGTGCGTAGTTTTAATAAAAGAAAAAATATATAGAAGGTGTAAAGAGAAGAACTCGACTTATTGAACTTCGCACTTCCACCTTTCCGTTTTGGGAAGCAGAACTCGACTTGTCAACGTTTTGAAATTGGGTTTTCCTACTTTCTCGGCTTTCGGCTTCTGCACAACACTTCTTCCGCACTGTCAATCCTCTGTAGATTCACTCTCGATCATTGATCTATCTCTAGATGCGGATCACAATCTAAATCTATGTAACTACTACCTTTGCTGCAGAAACATAATTTCGACTGTAAATATTTTCTAAGATCGATCCCCTCTGTATGATCTGTCCAAGATACACACTCTTTAATTTTATGATATTCAATGGGTAAATTGATCAGTGCAATGATCAATTTCTTCCTGCAACAATGTGCAGACTTCATGTATTATACAAACTAACATATTTTATGTGCATAGAGAGTTAAATCATGCTCCTAACTATTGAAAGGAACACGTCCATTAAAAAAACATATGCAGAGTCTAAAAACTTTGTTCTTTATTCAAGAGCCAGTCATAAAAACACACTCTCTGCTCTATTCACTCACACTCGTCCTCACCTTTATCATTCACTCCTATCCTAACTATTACATTCAATTTGTTTTATAACACTCAAAAAACCCGTGAAATCCGACTAGGTTGGATTTGAGGACCTAATAAAAGAAACCCTATTGACAAAGATCAATCCTTGAGGAAATCCACATAGGGATCAAGGAGATTAATGGTGAATTTCCACTTATTACAAATTGAAAATAATCATATCCTCTAACATCAAACCAATTCCATCTAGAAGCAATTACACAGCATGCTGACTCATCAGTCAACGAATTCCAAGATGGATGCTCTTGCGTCAAGTGTTGTCTGAAATAGACAATGGGATATGTTTGATTTTGTTAGACTATAAGGATTTGTAAATTAGAAAAAAAAGAGTTCATACCATGGTAACAATAGATTAATTTGTCTTACATAAGTAGAGACATGTTTGTTCTATTTTACATGCATAAGGTTGAGAAAAATGCATTTTTTTGTATAACTTGTTGAGATTATCCTAGAAGAGTTTGGTGCATAGAGAGTTTATTATTGATAAAGGATTATTGGAAACGTGGTGTTATAGATGTTTGAAAAAGGTGGCATGATATAGTTGAGCTAGTAAAAGATTTAGCAGTTTAGTATGTATTCAAGTTTACAACCAATAAGGTATGAGGAATCAACAAGATTGAGTATATTGGAATGCTTCCATATCAACAAGATTAAGTATGATAAATGTACAAGAATTACGTATGAAGATAGATGTTATCACATCTAGATTGCAAAATCCGTATAACATTGGTGTTTAATGCATCTGAGAAGAAACTTGTTGATATATATAATTTTATTGATAAATGAAAATACGATGTGAATAACCCATTGCAAAGGTTGTTGGTGTAATGTATAGGTTTACTTGGGAACAAAATACTTTTCCAAACTAAAGAAAAGATACTGGAATTGGTAGTGTAAATTCAAGTTTATAGAGAATAAGAATGAAGGTTGTTTCAGGTGCTAGTCAATGACCTATAGTTACGACTAAGTTGCCGAAAAAGTAATATATTATGAAAATGAATATGTGATTATATCAAGAGTTTATGAGCATTCAAATTAATAACTCATTGATATATATTATTGTTTGTTTTATGAGATTATGATACAAATATTTTTTGGAAAGAAATAATGAGCAAATTATGCAGGTGTGCATGGTTGCAAGAATCACTACCACATGGGAATCGATGAGGAAAGAAAGGACAAATGAGAAAATCCTCGATATAAAAGGTAACATTTAGAATTAGTATGATTCCTTTATTATTATGAAAGGTTACAATTAAGATGTTATCAGTTGATAAACCAATTTCATTTATGGCAAACCATTGTCTAGATAACTATACATGCTCAGAGAAGTTTTGAAATTTTTTTATTGAAATATTTGAGTATGATAAGTGTAGTGTTTTTGAGAAATCAATTGTGTATATGGAATATTTGTGATAAGGATATTATTTCATAAAATATTTTGAAATGATTTGTACATGAATAGATACTAGAAGTATCAAATTATGCATAGTGATAAAGAGTCATTAAATATGTTCGATGTGTAATAATGTTATTTTATTTATGGAAGAATTAGATAAATATGCTTTAATATTCAGAAGGTAAGCTCTGTAGCATCATGATTTTTGAGTTACGATATTGATATGGTGCCGAGCCGTTGGGATCACGAACATCAAGAATGATCCGAATAATAAAAAATTTGTTTTGATGTGAAGTTGGTAAACTCTGGAACATTGAATATGATCCATGATGATTATGATATTTCATGCAATAAATGTTTCTTTTGAAATAATATTAAATATATGTCATTATGACTAACACCATCTCAATATTACTGTAGGAAATGAATTATGGCAAATCCAATAAGACCATAATTGAAGAACTAAATATGGAGATTTGAAACCTATAATAAAAAAATGCAACTAAAGACTAATCATATAAAGAGTTACAAAATCTTTGAGGTGGCCACAGGGGATGCCTTGGGTTATAAGGATATAAATTCTAAGAAAACGTTTCTACACTAAGTGGATATTTTTAAGACAAAGTATATATGGTTAAACAATTGATGAAGAGGAAGAAGAAAATTGGATATTTAAACTATGTGATTAAGCAAGAAAAAATCAGTTTGGTGTTGAATGTGTTGGATCTAGGGCACCTAAATTGTTTAGGCTCTAAAAGTTTTGATAATTTATTACAAAGTTTCTAGTGAGCACCCTTGTGAGGAGTTAGGATATGTTGAGCGATCTATGATATTAAAGTCCTAGGAAAAAGAGCTACCAGTAAGCACCAGAAGAGGTGTTAGGATCTGAAGCAGAACTGTTAGAGAGAACCTAGGTGAGGTGTCAGTTTATATAGTAACAACCTTTGTGATGTTAAGCATTCAGGCTCAAAGATATGTGGGATTTCAGGTCTTGAGAACTTTTAAGCTCTATATAGGAGATATGCCTGAGATCTATTAAAAAACGATGAAGGGTATCGTCCTTATATTAGATGAATATTATATATACAGGTTGAGGAGACATGCATGTGAATGAGTGGTTCCAAGAGGTGATGACCCTCATGTGTGTGCGTGTGTGTGTGTATGCTAGCACTTCCAAAAGAATATTTCAGTCAATAAATGCTTGGAACATCAATGCCATAAAAAAAATATGTGTGTGATTTTTGGTAATTTATACACCATTATATGATGAATGATGAAACGTTATCCTGCAAATTTATATAGGAGGTGAATCCTCACGTAACAAATGTGATAAAAGGATTGTTGTTATGTGCATTAAAGTAATTGGTTTCAATTATTAAATGTTTCAGAAGATGTGAGAATGTTATGCTTATGCATATGTTATAATAATGTGATATGAATTACTTGTGTTGCAGCTCAATGTGAAAATGATTAAGGGTATTCGAGAAAGGTGTTAGCACTCAGAATATACCCAGGTTGTAAAAGGTAAACTCCAAGGTAACAACAAAACCACTTTAGGAAGAAATTGGTATTTTCTTCCAGAGAGGGATCTCTCGATATAAATTTTACAAGACCAGGTGATAGAAATATTTAAAGATTTGTAAATTTGGCTGAAACAATCACATAACCATTGGGCATGGAGTCATATACATATAAAATATCACAAAGATGTATACACAAGATTTATCAAAGGCAAGATAATCACATCATTACAGTCATTCAATTGATCAAGGTGAAACGGAAAAGATGAGGAAACAAGCCATCAATATAGAGCGTCGAAGACGAATTCCATATAAACTTTAGCAAAAAAAATCATATAATATCTGAAACGACGAATAGAGCATAAGCATATGAATTCTAATCATCAAACACTATATTCCAGATACGAAGAAAAATAGAATGGAGTGTTACAAAAGGGAAATACAAGCACATAAAGAAAGAAACATAGACTGCAATATCAATGATACATGAATCTTTCACAAAAAACTCTCATGCATTCACTTCGTTATTCAAAAATAGATATGTTCTCCAAATTCTTCCTTTCTCTTGATGGGTTCCAACCCCCATCTCATAAAACAGATGCCAATTTATACATAAAACAATAGGTCTTCCTCAAGAAGATCAATAACAGAATGATCGGCTTAATTTAGAGTTTGTAACTGAATTTCCTAACCCCTAGGAAGTTGTTACAACTCCAATCCTAACAGATCATAAAGTACAAATCAACTTGATAACAAACTTTCGCCTAACTAGCTCCACGTCTTTGCCCCATCAGCTCCACGTCTTTGCCCCATCAACTCCATGTCTTTGCCTCATCAGCTCCACGTTGCATAATGCCCGTCTCTAGGAGTGAAGAATATACTTTGTCTTCCCAAACCGCTCCACAGCTTTCCACTACTCTGAACTTGGGGTGTCGCACTCCATCATTTCCCGGATTGCTACCTCGAGTTCCACGTAGGATTCATAATAATTTTTGGGCAATTTGGCTCTGATAATTGCGAACTTCTGCAGGATTTTGAAATCTTCCGTTAACATATCTACAATGGTTTTTCCTGCCAAGCTTTTCTCCAATTCATTAAACTTTGAGTGGTCCATGCGGCACTGAACAAGTAGGTTATGATAATGCTCCTGTGAGAACATCTGACCTTCCTCGTCCCAGAAGGAAGGCAACCCATCCTCGAATAGCTCTTTAAACTCCTGTTTGAAATTATTGACCTGCAAAAGCAATTCATCTAACTTATCTCGGACCATCTTCATTAGGTGGTGCTTGTGGATGAATTTCTTCGCCCACAACACTATTGAAATTCTGTCCTTTATGCCCATCTCGTGCAACTTCTGATATGTCAATGAATTCAGGAAGTTTAGTGTGTTCTGAGCTGTAGTAAGGGGTCTCTTCTCCATATGTTCATTGACCAATTTTAATCTCTGGTGGGCCAACTCTATTAGAATATTCAAGTCATCAATAAAATTGAGGTAATGTCGGAACTTGGTAATCTCTATAGACAAGGTGTCCCAAATGATATGTTTTTCCCCCTGAAGAGGGCCTTTCCCAATGCATTTGTCTTTTAGCTCATTGAATTTTTTTTGTAATTGATTCCTATCCTACAATATTTGTTTCTTGCTTTGATTTACTTTAGCCAATTCAGCCTTTACCTTTTCATTTTCGGCCTTCAATTCTTTAATAGCTTCCTCCTTCAAGCTCACCTGGGACATAGGCACCAGCAAATCGTCTGCAGAAAAATCAGCTAATGGCTTGTCAATATTAACAATAGACAAATCTTTGCCAGCGGGGGTTTGGCTCCTTAGTTCCTCCATAATTTCCTTTTCATCGCTTTGGTCTTTTTTCATTAAGGAAATTTGAGACAATAGTTCATCCCGCTTGGCCTCCCACCGGTCCTTTTCCTCCTGTAACTCAACAACTTTTCCTTTGTACTCCATCATCTCTTGATGGATTTTATCCTTTTCCTCTTGCAAAGCCATTAATTCAGCTGATTGGACGTGCTCTGACCCTGGGATCTTTATCTTCTTCTTTAAGACCTAGAGTGCATTGTATTTCTCCTCTAGTAACCTCTTGACATCCTGGGTATTGTCTGAGTAATGTCTGTTTGCATTTTTCTAATCTGGATGACATTTTCTTTGTTCTCAACTCTCTCATGCTTCAACTCAACTTCCAACTTGTCTATCAATACTTGCAATTTACTTATCCTTACCATGGCCTGCAATAGGTCTGAGTAGATGATGTCGCTGGTTTGTTTGTGCAACTGAATCTTGTCTGGGGTACTGATTTTGTCCAGCCAGATATCCATCTCAGACATATTCTTATCATTCACTATGGCCATCTTAAGAGTGTTTTTCTTAGCATCCCTAGCAGAAACTAGAGAGGTTTTCGAACTGTACAAGTTTCTCACCCTCGGGAGCAAATTTCTCGTTTCCTCCAGGGACTGTTTCCTCTTTTCCATGTAGCTGGTTTTAAGCTCTTCCTTCGACTTAAATACGGGGCTGGAGTCCGAACTGTCTACATCACCTTCTAAACCTTTAAAAGAGAATTGGCTTATTTGCACGGTTTTCATGGGGACTAGGGAAACTTTTTTGAAAACATCAGAAACTTCCTCATCTACAATTTCACCACCTTCAAGTAGCTTTGCCTTTTTATGGGACGCATATTCGTCCACTTCCATACTTTCAGTATCTGACAAACTCCTCTTAACCGCAATACTGACACCATCTGTTATTTGGGTCGCTGTGACAGGTACAGTATCTGCATCTTCATTAGGCTTTGAGCTCTCAATAAACTGCAGCAGATTGGCTGTTTCAGCCAACCCCTCAACATGCTGGTGCTCAAATGGTTTATTTTTGTTGGCTTTCTTTCTTAATGAGATCACATGATAAGGATCGTAATTCACTTTTGCCTCCCTTTAGAAATCCATAGCCTCCAGTAATTTCTCTATGAACACCAGGGCGCCTTTACCTTTGAAAATGAAAGAGCCAACTTTAAATGGAAACTCAATGTTTGAAGACTTTTTGAAGGCACCGAAATTCTCTTCCTCAGACAGCAATCTCTATCTCATGAACTCAAGCGCAAAAATCCTTGGGGTCAAAAAGGAGGGCAGCCTATAAGGCTGACCAGTAAAGCCATATACTCTTAAGATAGTGTAATCTCTGTACAGGAACCAGTCCCCAACCCGCTCTTTGGGTGAAGACTGCATTAAACATCTCATTTCATCCAGGACACGGGGCATCTCCTCATCAAACAGCATTCTGTATATCTCTGACATGATCGAATTGGAAAATTCGAACATGTTGATTTGCTTGGGAAAATCAGAAGAGCAAAGAGTATTTAAAAATTTCAACTCGGTCACATTGGAACATAACAACATATTGAGTAGATAGGTTTGAAACCTAAAGAAACGGACCTTCGGAAACTCTATCAGCTGAAGATGGATTGCTTCAGCGAGAAACTCATCTAAATTAAAAACAGGGACTGACTGGGACTCTATGCTTAAGGAATTTATTCTTAACAAAAAACTAAGGATGACATCGCCCACATGACAATCATCATCCTGACCTAACACTTGACAGACTAGGGAAATTACCAATTGGACTTCATCCTTAAAATTGTGTACCGGATAAGGCAGGAAAAGACCGTTAAGGGACTAACCTTCTTTCAGGATGGCGGATAGGAATTTACAGCGACTCTCAGATTCACAATTCTTGAAAAATTCGGTGAGGGTAGACTCATTTACAGACTCACGATTTACCGGGTAATTCTCAGGCAGACTAAGGTTTCCCCTGATGACTGTGGCATCGACTTTACAGAGAATTTGGGACGCGGACCGACTCACAATAATCCTTTGAGAAGGAGAATAGTTGACAGCACACTACTCTGCAAACTCCGGGAAATGGAGGGTTTGCTCGAGGGCGAAATAATATAGGAAAGACTTACACACATTTAACACATCGTTCCCTTGCAAGTTAAAATGCCACAATTTCTCTTTACTTACAGACACATTCCCTATAGACAGGTAAGGGTCGCACACGCCCCTGTCTCGGTCTACAAAAAACTCTTCTCTATCATCTACGACCTGACCAAACACTTGAATTTCTTTCCTCTGGTCCATTGCTTAAATTTCACTGGTAATTGGGATGGAGGAATTACAGGGTTTAAGCTTTACCTGGTCGACTGTAGAGGCGCGTGCGTGGAGCATGTCTGGAACTGAAAAATGGAAGCTGACAAACCGTCTAGTCCTTTTCACTGGTCCCGAGCGAATAAAATAACAATGATAGAGGTCAACCCTTCGCTTTTATAAGCCTCTTTTGTCTCTCGAGCCTATCACAATTCGCCACGTGGATGACCATTTACTCTCCGCAACCACCATCTACTCCTATCTTCCGTGCACCTTTCTTCTCTGGATTCATTCCAAACCGTTGATTTGAATCTTCACAAATTTATAGCCCTCGGATCGCATGCCACGTACCTCTTTCCACCGGGCGTCCTGGTAATAAACACCGCGCAAGTCCCCACCCTGGAAACATCTCCAACTGTCGATGTAATCGCTTCTTGTCGCTCCGCCGTTAGATCGAGGTGGATATATCCGATTCTGCTGAGATTTCCAACCTTAACCTTCGTGTAGTTTCACATCCCGGAATCGTTCACAACCGTTGATGTGATGTACCTTCAACTCTTCACCGTTGGATCAAACACCACGTACTGAATTCCGCTGAGCTCTCTGACTTTAACCATCGCGCAACTCTGAGCTCCGGAATCATCCACAGCCATCGATCTGATATACCTTTATTTGTGAGCCGTCGGATCACGTGACACCTACCAAATTCCGCTGGGCTCCTTCACTTTAACCATCGTGCAATTTTGATCCCCGAAATTAATCTCATTCGTTGATGTGATCGACCTGCATTCGTTAGCCATCAGATTGGTTGACCTCTACCTAATTCCGCTGGGAGTCTGGGAATTATCCCTCGTGCAGGTTCATCCGTTGGATCAATCACCGGCTAACTCATTCTGCTGGGCACTTTGGGCATATCTGCCGTGCAGTTTTGATCCCCGGAATCATTCCCGACCGTGGATGTGATTCGATTTTGGCTTTCCACCGTTGGATCGAGTGGTGTATATACGATTCCGTCGAACGCCATCGCCTTAACCAACTCGTGCTTTCACAAGGCAGATTTGATGTGAACCGTGGATCTACCCGAAACAGTTTTATATCCGTTGATCTGTACACCTAGTTAAATGCCCGAACCTGTCTTATCTTCCTCACATGTTTTGAAGGGTGGAAGGAATACCAGCCATTGATTTTCTTCCTTCTTCCATCGCAGCCTAGGATCTTTGGCAACTTGATCGATATTTTGACTATCATTCCATTCTTACACTATATCTTTTAACCAAAGTACCTAAACAACCATTATCTTATCTCCACCATGGTCTTATTTCTCCCTGGTTAAATAAAGCTGTTAACAAAAGGTACTAATATACAAAATGGATAGATAATGATGTTAAAGTGGTAAAGTTATGTGCCAACAAATGGAAATGCATGAATGGTTTGTTTTTAATTATGGAATCCATTGCTCTTTATGTTTTTCTTGATTTTAAACAAATTATAAATGTGCATACGTTTTATCATAATAGTGAAATAATTTGTATTGTTGGTGAAAACCATAGGTTATGATAGACAAGGTGCATTAGAGACACTTCTGAATAAATTCCAAAGCAAACAATGATAGATGAAACTTGATATTTGCAAGGGAGAATGTATGGAAAAGATAAATGCTTTGGAAGAAACTGACACTGGGGATGGTGTACCTTTAAGGTGGGGTGGCGGGGGGGGGGGGGGGGGGGGGGGGCGAGATGTAACATCCCTTCCATTATTTCAGTTCTTTTTCAATGGAGAATATAGAGGTAAATGTAAATGTGCAACTATCTGGCAAGAAGCCCAAAGTCGATGAAACACGGTAAGTAATTTTTGATGATTTTTCTAAGTGGGGAATTTAATTATAGCTTTTGATTTCTATTAGATAAACACGTAATTATTATGTGAATTTCTCATATAATACTGATAAAACGGATGATTATTAATATAGTATTCTAGGGTTTTTCTAGAGTGAAATAAGATTCTACGTAACTATTTTAAATCGCCATATATATGTGTGTGTGTGTCAAATTCATAAATATAAATGCTTGTTCTCAAATTAATATAAAATATATGTTAGTATTTATTATAAAGTTTATATCATGAACAAATAGTTAAAAGAACAAATAAGAGATATTACTTAAAAGAAACCATTAAAAGAAAAAAAAAATGTGGTGGTTCTTTTAGGGGAAAGGAGGACGAATTCCATCTTTCGACAGAGAAAGATCCATTGGGAAATAGAGTAATGTTGGAGGAGCCGAATCCCTTTTTGGAGAGAAAAATAGTTGGTGAACGATATTCCTATTGTCTGAATTATAAGCTGTGTAAAGTGAAACCTGCAATTCGTGGAGAGAACTACAAGAGACAATTTTTGAAAAAGGAATCGATGCCAGAGTCAAACCCTATATCGATGCATTAATTTGAGATAAGTCTCCATTAATTTATATTTATTATTTCCAATATATAAATATAAAACTTGTTATTGTTAGAATGTATTCAATGAATAAGAACAATTTCGTCCTTTCCTGAATTGTCTCGAAATATGATGTATAGTTCTTTTTTGAATTTGTAGTGATACCAAGTTATCTTTGAGATGACTAGAGAATAAAATCAGGTCTTTAATTAAAGTCTTATCCATGATGCAAAAAGAGGAGGGACAAACTTCCAAATGAATGGTAAACCTTAATCATTGTTTCTGCACAAAATGCTAACACTCATGGAAGAGACCTATCTGAAGAGAGCCTTTGCCAAGATTAATGTTGTAATATTCTTTACTGTTGTCGAGTTCGAGCAAGGAACTCCTTTGTCTAAATTGTGAATCCTTATATATTTAACCAAGTCAAATTCTTATAAATATTTAATCCTTTTATATTTAACTGGTTCAAATTCTTGTAAATCTTGAATCCTTTTATATTTAACTGATTCAAATTCTTGTCAATCTCAAAACCTTTTATATTTAACCGAGTCAAATTATTGTAAATATTGAACCTTTTTATCTTGAGAGACGATCTATTGAATAACCAACCCTCTATTTATTTGTTTTTTTATATTAAGATCTGATGTTATCTATAAATATCGATAGAGGAGTCTATCTATTGACATCACCGAAGTTACTAAACCAAATCAATAAATCAAATATTTATAAATTGAGCTCGTAACTTAGTATTCAAGGTTTGATGAAAAATTATGAGAGAGGACTCCTTTTTTCCTTTTTACCTAGTGGATATTTGCTTAGCTTGGGAGTGGACTCTTATGCTGAAAGAGTGCAAGATAACATAATGTCAAAACCTTATGCAATAAGTGTTTATCTATATTTATTATTGTTAATGGACTTGTGAATTAATGTGATACAATGCTTTCATTTTATATGGTTAAATATTAGGGGAAGGAAAGGAAGTGCCACTCTTAGCTTTAAAGACACTTTAAACTTCACTTACAAGTTGAATTACCACTTACAACAATGTGACAACTCGTTGTTACAGCTTCCAAAGCTCACAGAACTCAAATCAACACCTACAAGACTATTGCATCTAGATGTTATAGCTGATAGTACTCTACAGATGGTGTTGTAGCTAGCTGTTACAACTAACAACAATCTACATGACTTTTACGGCTGGTTTTTACAGCTGACCGTCATGTACATCACAGTAACAGTTGAGTTGTAGTTGACTTTTTGACAACATTCAAATAACCCTTGCATTCATAGACTTAACACAAGTATTCTACTAAATCAATAAATCATATTAACACAAAATAAACTTTGATTTCTCAGCAATCTTACTTCAAAAATAAATATGAGCTTACTAACTCAAAAAAGAGTAAAACACAAAAATTACACAGTAAAATTCAGAGTTTCAACTTTGTATCTATTTCTCTATTTTATTGTTTGTTTTGTGTTTAATCGCAATTACAATGCAAGTATTTATATTGTTCTTATCTAATTCGGTCATTAACTTCTCATTGACCCTTCGTAATACAAAAAACTAACTTTGACAAAAATGAAAAACCGCATTGCCTCCTCAGAGGTTTAGATGCGCTTGCTAACACAGTTTTGTAGCATCAAAATGACTTTTCACATTTTAATAATCTGATATCTATTAGACAGTGTGACGGTAAGGCGGTGTGGAGGCTCTTCTGAACTATGGAAGTTATAATTATGGGCGGTGATGCCTTTTAAAAACTCCAGTGGTTAGTGATCTAAATGATGTTGCCTCTTCAGCGTTTGAACAGGATGGGTGGTGGAGTAATTAAATGATTCCAACATTCTCCCCCTTAATTACCACACTTAAAAAAATTGTAATACTAACTTTCTGTTATAGCTTACAAACTCCATTGTTTTACCTATGAAGCTCAAACAAACCTTTCCCCAAAGGTTTTGTAAATAGATCTGCAAACTGATTTTCTGATCTGCAAAATTCCATACTGATCTCATTGTTTTTTATCAGTTCTCAAATAAAATGATACCTTGTATCAATATGCTTACTTGTTTTATGAAAGAAGTGATTTCTTGATAGTGCAATAGTTGATTTATTGTCAAAGAAAATTTTAGTTGGTTCATTTTGTTCATGTTGTAACTCAGAAAGAGTTCTTCTCATCCATACAATTTGACATGCAGTTGTTGTTGCTGCAACACACTCTACCTCATCAGAGGATAGTGCCACTATGGGGTTCTTCTTTGAGACCCATGCTACTGATACCGATCCAAAACTGAACACACATCTAGATGTTCTCTTTCTATCATTGATAGAACCTACAAAATCACTATTAGTATATCCAATCAATTTAAAATTTGGGTTTGATGTATATTGGATGCCAAAATTTGTTGTTTCGACAATATATATTAGAATCCTATTTCCAGCTTTCCAATGGGTATTCTTTGGTGATTCCATAAATATCGAAATCAAACTTACTGCAAACATTATATCAGGTTTTGTTGCAGTTAAGTACATGAGACTTCCTACCAGCCTCTTATACAACGTTGGATCAAATTTTGACCCATCATCCTCCTTACTGAGTTTTGTGTAGTTTCAATTGGAGTTACAACTGGCTTACGATTCATCATTCTGAATCTTTCAATACATCATTTGCATACTTATTTTGACTTATAAAAATACAATATTCAGACTGTGTTACTTCAATACCAAGGAAATATTTCATCATTCTTAAATCGGTCATCTCAAATTTTGTTTTCATGGATTTCTTGAACTCACTTACAGAAATATCTCCAGTGTGGATAAAATCATCCACATATAAGCAAACAATCAATATTTTACCTTCTTGGTTTACCTTTGTATATAATGTTGGATCACTTGGACTTCTCTTGAATCCTTCACTATTCAAATATTCATCAATTCTGTTGTACCATACTCTCGGTGCATGCTTCAATTCGTACAACACTTTCTTTAATATGCAGACCTTTTCTTCTTGTCCATCAATTTCATATCCAGGAGGTTGTCTTACATAAACCTCTTCTTCTAAAATCCATTTAAAAATGCAGACATTACATCCATTTGATGTACATACCATTTATTATGAGCAACAATAGCTAATACCATCCTTACTGTATCAAGTCTGGCCACCGGTGCAAAGGTCTCATTATAATAAATACCAGGTTGTTGACTAAACCCATGAGCTACAAGTATTTCTTTATATTTTTCAACATCACCATCAACATTTAACTTAGTCTTATAAATCCATTTGACACTAGTACAGTTTTTATCTTTAGGAAAATCTACAAGATCCCAAGTATTATTTCTTTCTATGGCATCAATTTCTTCTTCCATTTCTTTTATCCAAACATCCTTTTTAACATCCTCATCAAAATATACTGGATCACATGCTAAAAATGAAAAATTTGAAACTTGATCTACTTCTTCATTTTGTTCATACAATTCTCTTAGACTTCTAGTCTTCTGACCTCTGACTTTATTTCTTAGTTATGCCAATGTAGTATTTGATTCATTACTTACCTCTGATCATGTTCCTTGCCATCCACCAATATTTGATGGTTCACCATGTTCATGAGTTCGGGGTGTTCTGGATAGTGTTCTTACTGCTGGTGTATGTGGAGTTATCTATCCTCCATGTATGCCTTGGTATTCTTCTTCATCTTCTATATGAGCTCTAACAACATCCTTACCAACTAACTTATCAATGCCCCCATCCCATGATTCTTCTTCCTTAAACAATACATCTTTGCTGATTACATACTTCTTGGTGATGGAATTATAGAGTCTGTATGCTTTAGATTCTTCACTATATCCAAAAAAATTATATTTCTTACTTTTTTCATCTAACTTTATCCTCATCTCTTCAGGTACATGTGCATAAGCTACGCAACCAAAAATTCTTAAATGAGATATGCTGCTACACTTACCACTCCATGCTTTCTAGGGAACTCGATATTTCAAGCTCTTTGTGGGGCTTCTGTTCAGGATGTATACTGAACAAGTAATAGCGTCTCCCCAATATTCATTTGGAATATGCTTCTCCTTCATCAAAGTTCAATCCATGTTCATAATGGTTTGACTCTTTCTTTTTTCTACTCTATTTTGTTGTGGAGTGTAGAGAGTAGTAAACTGTCTTTTAATTCCATAATATTAACAAAAATCCATAAACTCATTTGACATATACTCACCTCCTCTATATGATCTCAAGACTTTAATAAATTTTTTCCCTCTCCTTTTCTTCCATAGATTTAAAAATTTTAAACACATCAAAAGCTTGATATTTCTGTTTCAACAAATACACCCAAGTTTTTTTATTGTAATCATCAATGAAAGTCATAAAAAAACATTAGTAGTCAAAGAACACAAAAGGATTTGAACCCAAAATCTGACATCATCTGACATTTCGTATGGATGTGTTGGACATCAATCATAGAAAATAATGGTGATCAAGAAATTTTTATAGCACCGTCAAATATTCGACACATTAGGCTTCCCATATCCGACCCCCCAGAGTGTCGAATATCCAACCTTGAAGTGTCGAATTTTCGACGGTATGGTGTCAAATATCCGACGGTTTTTCGACCCAAAAGTGTCGCATATCTGACCCAAGTGTGTCGGTTTTTCCACCCCTTAGCATCGGATATCCGACGGTATGTGTTGGTTTTAAAAAAAATAATGTAAGGTTTGCATGATTTGAAATTTTTGGTCCCATATTTTCAACAGTAACTATGTTCAAGGTGTCGAATATCCGACGCTTGGCCATTATAAATATAATTTTTTTTAAACATTTCGACATGGTTGTTGTAGAAGCGACGAATGATTTGCAAAATTATTTGTTCCTTGATGGAGGATTTGTGAAAATTATTTCTTCCTTGATGAACGTTTTCAGGAATTGTTTTATTCTTCAAGAGGCGATTGTGGGAATTTTTTTTCATCAACAAACAGTTTGTCAGGAATTTTTTATTCTTCGACTTCTCTTCGTTTGACAAAATTTTGATGCGTGGAACTTGATTTTTTAATACAACTGGTTATATTCATTCATGAAGTTTGTGACAAAATGTCAAATAGAAATATTCTTGATCCAAACAAAGACAACCAACAATTGCTTGCTAGACTATGGGATGCAGTGAAATGAAGGGGTGATGGCAAATGTTATTTTCTATGTACTCAATGCAGGGGATTTAAGAGGAGAAGAATATCGATCTCAACAGCCACAAAACATTGCAGGGAACATGGAAACGCTGAGGGGGGGAACAAATATCGTCCATTTGTAGGTTTAGCATTATAAAGTTTATTATATTCTTTTTTTTGGTAATTGTATGTATTATTTTTTATTTTTCATATATTAATGTATATCTATTGATGTTTCCATGTATTTATATTAAAGGAAAGACTCCCTATAACATATCGTCTAGAGGAAGTGCTTTCACAAGAAGTTCAGGATCAGGATCATGGAGAGTGTATGTTCAATGGAGAATAAGTGAATGATCATATTGAACAAGATGATCATAGCAATAATGTAATTGAAGATGATGGTACAAATACATTGATCCATGATTCATTTAATGTTAGAATGGATGATGACGATGACGTTGATAATGAAAATGATGATGACTTTGATGGTATTCACAATATACCTCTTCTCGATAAGGCATATGAACCCCTTTATGAAGGCTCCAAAAAAAATCTTATCTTTGCTGTATTGTTGATAATGAACTTGAAGGTTATGAATGGTCTTTCAAACATTGCAATCACATGGATGCTAACTTATGTAAAATAATCCATCACATATATAGGATTGTGATAAAGTTTATCTGTATTCCTCTAATAATTGTATTGTTAACTCATTATTGATCATTGTACAGATGAAGCGTGTTTCGTTAATATTATTTATTTATTCCATTAACTATTTTTTTTAATTTTTTTGTAGCTTGATAGCTGAATTTTTGTTACCACCATCAGATATTTTACCTCACATATATTGAGATTTATCTTCCATCATGAAAGAGATTGGAATACATTATGAAGCAATTCATGCATGCCCCGATGACCATGTTATATATTATAATCTGCATGGATTTGCAACAAAATGTCTGGAATGTCATGTAAGTAGATATCATACAGATAAAGTAACATAAAAAGTTCCTTGGAAGGTTCTTTGTTATATTCCCATCATTCCACATTTGCAACGAATGTTCAGGTGCAAAAACATAGCGCAATTTACAAATTAACATGCTAGGAACATAAGTCAAGATGATGTTATCCGAATGCCTGTAGATGGTTATGCTTTTAGAGATATGGAGGAAAAGTGGCCTCACTTTAAAGATGAAACATGTAATATTAGGATTTCTTTGGCAGCAGATGGTGTTAATCCATTTGCACAGATGAAATCCATTTACACGGTGTGGCCTATTTTTTTTTATCAACAATAACATTCCTCCATGGTTGTCAATAAAGAGGGAGCACATAATGTTGTCGATGATTATTCCAGGTTTTTTTGTCGAAAATTGTTTTATTTATAATGTAGTTGTGGCATCTCATTTGTCGTATTATGTTTCTTAATTTCATATATATATATATATATATATTATTTTACTCTTGTGCATGGTTTATATATCTTAATGGTTCTCATAATGATATATTTTATATGTACTTCAAATCAATCAGGTAAGTTCCAAGTCAAAGATATGAATGTATACATCAAACCTCTTATAGATGAGCTACTGAAGTTATGGAATGGCATAACTATGTATGACGTATCTAGACCAATACAACAAAGGAAATTTCAATTCCATGCAATGGTTGTATGGACAATACATGATGCCCCTCGATTAACTTCATTTTGTGGTTTGTAATTTTAAGTTCCACTTTAATCGCATGTAATGATATGGAGTAGTTAGAATAGTTTATATATGAATATATTTGACATAGATATTCCATATCTAAATATTGTAGGTCTTTAGACAAAGAATAAATTTGCATGTCCAGTTTGTGGTCCTAAGATAAAATCTCATCGTTCAAAAAGCTTAAGAAAGGAGGTGTTTGATGATTATAGGCATTTCCTCTCTAAGAATCACAGGTATAGAACAACTAAAAAAAATATTTTCAATGGGAAGCAAGAGACTGCATTAAAACCACGGAGAATGACACCTCACCTTTGGAAGATGCAATACAATAGAAATCGTCATCATGGTACATATGGATCATCGTATATGAATTGTTATGTATTTTAATTTTTATTGTGAGTTGTTTACTGTATTGGCCATATTTGATTTATGATGTAATTTATTTATAAAATAATATTCATGATGTCCATCATGACCATGAAGGCATTAATGGGATTCCACGAGGAATGAAAAGTTATCCTATTCAATTCAGCAGGTTTCCCTACTATGAGCACCTACAAATTGCTCATTTGTTTGATACAATGCATATTGGAAAGAATGTTACTGAAACCTTATGGTGACTACTAGAGCTAAGGAAGGAGAAAGATAAAGTTATGAAAGCTTGCAAAGACATTCAAGAAAGAAACCATGCAATGAAAAACATCATCCAATTTCATACCAACGGAGAACATGTTAATATAAACTCAATTCCTTGGATGTTTACGGAGCAACAAAGAAATGTTGTCAAAGAAGTAATGCAGAAAATTAAATTTCCCACTGGATTTTGTGTGAACTTGAAGAATATCATCACCAAAAAAGGTGATTTTGCTGGGCTCAAAACATATGATTGGCATGTCTTCATCAAGGTAATTATTATTGTTATGTCCATATAATTTTTTTTTTTAAATTTTACTACGTATATTTTTTTTTCTTGTTTGTATACTCTTTGTTTAATAAATGGTGTGGTTTGTATATTGATACAGTATGTTCTACCTCTCTCTCTCTTTTTGATGTATATGTAACTTCAGAATGTATTCTTATATGTATTTTATATATTGTAACCCGATGTTTATTCCGGGATGTTTCTATTATGTATTTGAGTCATATTGTCTTACCCCGATGTTCTGATCGGGAGGATTATTAATGTAAACAATTCTTATCAAGTCATTAGGTAAGTCCCCACAGTTTCGGGGCACTTGGGTTATTATACACTAATTAAGGTGTAGGCTCGAGTAAGTAATTGTAAGTTAAGCCTACATGGTTGAGTGCACTTCAAGTCAACGAAAGAATATAAATAGAGAGTGAGAGTCTCTCTATTTATCACTTGTGAATTACATCACTTGCTCTCTCAAGTGTGGCGCACCTTTGGAGAAGGAAATACTTTGGCTTGACAGAAGACAGAGGGCTATTGCTGTGTGGAGAGTGCATCTTACTGTTTTGGGTTTCACATCTTGTGGTGATACTATATTAGAGGAAGTTGCAGGGTTTTCTCCATTTATGGTTTCCCCGATCAAAACTCTTTGTGTCTCTTGTCTCATGTGATGTGCTTATGTTATTGCTGTGCTTGTTATTCTCTCAGTGAAAATATCCTAACATAATGCTAGCTTAAATGTTGAAAAACTAACATGGTATCAGAGCTAACCTGAGAAGAAGACATTGTGCAGCTACAGGAACTAGGGCTTCCTATTTTGTGGATCTTCCTCCACATATTTTCAGCAAAATTATGCTAGGATTACTCTCCATTGAAGGGTGCATCTTTCTGTCGATGCGGAATTCAATTTCAAGCATTTTCAGTTTCAATGTGGAAATTAGGGCTTTCTACAGAAGAGGAATTTTTGAGTGAGACCAGCATAGGATTTTTCTCCTCATCAAAACCGAAGTTTAGAGACCTGGATCAAGAAATTTGGTTGGGTGAAACTCTGGGAAAGTCAAACCCTAGTTTGACCCTGAGCTAGGAGAAACCCTAAATACTAAAACTGCTAAGGTTTGGTACAGTCGCTATATTCCGAGATTGGTGAAGTCTCAGAAGTTGAGAATTGCAAGGGCCAAAGATAAAATCCTGATTAAAATTGTGTCCCAACATCAGCCTCATATTCGCTATATTCCGGGAGATAAGATCTCTCCAAGTTAGGGTTCCAGCCTCTTCTAGAATTCATCCGTAAACATGACATCTGGGGAGATCTGCAATATCTTGAGCTACAGAGGTCCAAATGGAATTCCTAAAGATGTTCCAGAAATTTCACGGAATGTACTTTCTGTGGTCCGAATATTAGACTCAGAAGATGAACCAGTGACACGTGGAATGCCGTACAACTTCGCTGTTTTGAACAGTCCTGTAACAGGTCACCTTGGGAAAAAGATCATAAATCCCAAATGGTGAAACCAATTCTGATGAAACCTGTGGTTTTGGATTAGGGACATGCAAGGGTATCACAATACGAAATTGCAGACTCAGAAGAGTATTAATTTCGGAGATATCACAGAAATAGTAACAGGCATTTCTGCAGAAGAAATCAGAAAATTAGGGCTTCCTGTTCCGGGAGCTTCCCTCCACTGTTTTCAAAAAAGGAGTACATTGGACAGCTCCATTTGAAGATATATATCTATCTATCCAATCGGATCTAAAAAATTCCAAGTTTTGGAAATTAGGGTTTCTGTGACAAACCCTAGATCAGCAAACTCTGGGACAAGGACGGACACCTCAAATTGGTAAGATCTAATCCTTTGCTATTTTCATTTGAGATTCTCATTTCAAAGTGATCTATCACAACAGCTTGGTGATATGCTTGGTGAAGTTGACAACTTCAAAGCATAGAAGTATTTGATCTCTCTGAAGAAAATAGATTGGACACCTACATGAGTATAGAGATTCAAGTTCCAGAGGGAGATGAGGCTAGAAGCCTTACACAAGAAGAACTTGGCCAAGGCCAAGAAGATCATGATTGATTCAGTCATGGATCAAATTGTACTACAAGTGTCTCCCTAAATACACCAAAGATGTTTTGATTCATTGACCAAGCTATTTGAAGGAAAGAATAGAAATCAGAACATGACCTTAAGAAACTAGTTGAAGAATGTGAAGATCCAAAATGTAGAGACCATGCAGCCATAAGAGTCTCTCAAATCAAAGAACAACTTGAAGCGGTAAAATAAGAAGTGAAGAATACAGAAGTGGTGATGGCCACCTTGAATGGCCTCCTAGGATCATGGGATTCATTCATTTGAGGAATGTGTGCCAGAAGGAAGTGGTTACTTTCAGCAAACTCCAAGAAGAAGAAGAAGCTTGAATCATAAGAAGAGAAGAGAAGATGGGAGCAATTGAAGATCAAGCGCTCACCTTCCAAAGAAGATCCCTCAATCGATGAGGAATATGAAGATCTCAACTCTTGAAGAAATTCTTATCCACCCTAGCATTTGGATAAGAAACAATGCTATCATGAATGAAGAAGAAGGTGAAGTCGAAGGCTCAAGAAGAAGTCTACCCACGAAGAAAATAAAGATAAGAATTCAATTGTCATTTCATGATATTGTTGTGTTATGAATTTGTTTATATTTAGTTGATGTATTATGCATGATAGGATGTTTGCATTAATGACGGTATACTACTAATATGCATGTGATGGGTAAGTAGCTCATGGTGCTATACAAATTCTCCATTTCTACTTATCTAGAATGAAACCTCTTTGCTGACATATTGGATTAGTGCACAATCTCAATGTTGTCCTGGTAGAGATGGAAGGCATCTAGAAAGTTTCAGTGAGATATGGATGAATGTTGTATTGGATAAAGTAGTTGCATGATCATATATTTATGCATAAGTATTTGCGAGTATGAATATTCCATATGAAATGTTATAACCATACAAATGTATTTGACTTGTAGGAAAGACCGCATGCATAATCACCTACAAGAAAAGAAGAATGAAGACTTGTTCCGAAGAGAAAGTGATGACATTTCAAAATGAAGAATAATATGATGAGTGCAGTGACATCATTGATGCAGAACCTTCTAGCCACCAAGAAGAATGATGTCAGGGTGCAGTATCGAGACCTGAAGAGAAGTTCATAGTTCCATCATCCAGTAGATGGAAACATCGTGGGATACAAAGCAAGATTCATAGCATGAGGCTTCTCACGAAAGGAAGGCCTAGACTACGAAGAGACATTTGCAGCCAGTAAGAGTTTAAACACATACATGATGAGCCTGATGAAGACCTTAACCTTTGCTACAAGGTAGGAGATGCAAGTCTATACACTAGATGGATACATAGAATACTAGTAGCATAGGAATCTACTTGTCACTTCGGTACAGAATGTTTCAGTGCATAGAGTATAGAAGACAGAGGGAGTATGATGCTCCGCTTCAGAGGGAGTGACTACAGAATATCTTGAGGTTCGACATGATATGATAGGATGGGCATATTACTGATGACTTTAGGCTTTACTGAGAGTAAATTGGATTCCAACCTTTTCATCAAGGTTGAAGGCAGAATACCAGTGATGCTCCTATTATGTGTCGATGCATTACTTCTAGGTATGGAGGTGTGGCAGAGTACAGATGGAATCTTCCTTGGACAAGGGAAGTATGCAGTAGAGATACTGAATAGGTTCAGGATGATGGACTGCATGACCACACCTAGGGCATTGAACATGAAGCTATTAAGTGATGCTTCATCAGAGACGGTTGATGCTACGATGTATCATCAGATGATTGGTTCATTGATGTACCTGATGAACACGAGACTAGACATTTGCTTTGCTGTGAACACCTTGAGCCAGTACTTGAAAGATCCGAGAAGTGTTCACTTGACAGTTGCAAAGCATATTCTAAGGTACCTGAAGGGTACAATTGATTATGGGCTCAAGTACGATGTGAATCAGAAGATTAACCTGGAGGGTTATGTTGATTCAGATTGGGCAGGCAGTGCCATTGATAGGAAGAGTACTTCAGGATGTTGCTTCAGTATGGGATTAGGTGTGATCTCTTGGTTTAGCAGGAAGCAATCCTGTGTGGCACTGAGTACAGCTGAAGCAGAGTATGTCGTAGCTTGTTCAGCTAGTTGTGAGGCAGTATGGTTGTGGAAGCTACTGTCTGATATATTTGATCTCTAGTTAGATGCGACTTTTATACATCGTGACAACCAAAGTTGCATGAATTTGTCAGAGAGTCCAGTGTTCCATGACAAGTCGAAGCATACCGAGATCAAGTATCACTATATCAGGGATATGGTGCAGAGAGGAGCAGTGAAGCTCCTGTATGTTGCGACGGAGGAACAGATAGTGATGAGTCCCATAGCCATTCTGACGAGCAGGTCAGATGTAAGGGCTGAGCCATTCTATCATGGTGAGAGGATTGAGTTCCTTCCATGTCATATATGAGTGCTAATGTTCCATAGCCATTCTGACGAGTAGGTCAGATGTAAGGGCTGAGGCATTCTGTCATGGTGAGAGGATTCAATTCCTTCCATGTTAGATATGAGTGCTAATGTTCCATAGCCATTCTGACGAGTAGGTCAGATGTAAGGGCTGAGCCATTCTGTCATGGTGAGAGGATTCAGTTCCTTCCATGTCAAATATGAGTGATAACTGCCATTCTGGGAATGGAGGCACCTGGTCAGTTACTAGGAACACTCAGTCAGGGACTGAGAGAGCCATTCTGACGAGCAGGTCAGATGTAAGGGCTGAGCCATTCTGGTCATGGCTAAAGGATTAAGTTCCTCCCATGGAAGATGTGAGTGCTGGCCATTATGTTGAGTAGGACATATGTAAGGGCTACTGCCATTCTGACGAGCAGGTCAGATGTAAGGGCAGAGCCATTCTGTTCATGGCTAAAGGATTTAGTTCCTTCCATGTCAGATGTGAGTGCTGGCCATTTTATCGAGTAGGACAGATGTAAGGGCTACTGCCACTCTCCAGGAAAGTGGAGGCACCTGGTCCATTACCAGGTAGCTCAGTCTAGGACTGAGGGCCATTCTGATGAGGGTGTAGGATTCAGTTCCTACCAGGTCAGATGTGAGTGCATGCCCTTCTGATGATTAGGTCAGATGTAAGTGCTGAAGTCTCTCATCACTGTGATAGGATGTGTTCTTGTCTGGATGGGAGTCTTCCATCACTGTGATAGGATGTGTTCTTGTCTGGATGGATGTGCCTTTCTGACGAGTAGGTCAGATGTAAGTGCTGAAATCTCTCATCATTGTGATAGGATGTGTTCTTGTCTGGATGGGAGTCTTCCATCACTGTGATAGGATGTGTTCCTGTCTAAATGGATGTTCCTTTCTGATGAGTAGGTCAGATGTAAGTGTTGAGCCTTTTCACAGATGTTAGTGATGTGATGTCCTATCATGCTGGTGAATATGAGTGCTGGGCCTTTCTAATGTGATTGTAGTTTACTACATGATCAGATGTGAGTGCTGGGCATGGATTTCTAACGAGCAGGTCAGATGTAAGTGCTGGGTGAAGACCTACATGAGGGTAGGCCTACAACCAGCATGAAAAAGGGCTGGCTCTGTAGAAATTCCTATGACGAGATAGTACACACATGATGATGACCAGAGGAGATCCAGATCGAGCTATGATCCAGATCCAGTTATGATGACTCCGAGAGATCCAGATCGAGTGATGATCTAGATCCAGCAGTGATGATCCAGATCCAGTCCAGTGATGATGATCCAGATCGAGTGATGATATAGATTCAGTGATGATGATCCAGATCGAGTGATGATCTAGATTCATTGATGATGATCCAGATCGAGTGATGATCTAGATCCTGTGATGATGTCCTATAATGATCTCGATCGAGAGATGATCCAGATCCAGATGACTTGAAGATGAAGAAGACTTGATGACAGAGATGACTTGAAGACGAACATGATCCAGTGATATAGAGAAGAAGACCAGTGCTGAAAATTGTGTC
>LPNX010189962.1:195866-207924 GCA_001517045.1 Pseudotsuga menziesii
GTTCTTGTTATTCTCTCAATGAAAAGATCCTAACATAATGCTAGCTTAAATGTTGAAAAACTAACATCTCCTGGACAACTTCAACAACAATGTCAAACAAGTTATATATAATCTTGGTAAATACATGAGGTAACTAGCGATTACTTGCATGTGCTTAGTGTTTCTTTAATTCTCCATATAATTTATATATTTTTTTGTGCACTATTTCAGCATATATTGTAATTTAATGTTTATTTTTGTTAAATGTCATTATTGGTTTGTGTCACTTGTAGATGGTTGACATCTAAAGAAATCCATAAAGAAGATATAAAGTATTAGAGGAGAGAAATTCCTTGTCTCATGTGTGAAATGTAGAATCATCTACCATTGGTATTTTTCAATGCACAGGAACACTACCTCATACATCAATTTGAGGACATTGAGTTGTGTGGACCTGTGTACTCAAGGTCCATGTGGATGGTTGAGAGGCACTTGAAATTTATGAAGTGTTTAGTGAGACAACGAGCACATGTTGAGGGTTCTACAATGGAAGAATATATGGTATACCAAAAAATGTTGTATGTTAGTGAATATCTTCCTATTTTAGTGTCAAAGCTCAATTTACATTGCATTTGTGATTCAGAATCCAATAACAAATTTGAAGGGGAGAAACTGAAGGGGAAAGGTATATTGAGGAAGCTGAAAGGTAATTATTAGCTAGTGGATTTTTATTATATTGTTCACATTCTAATTGTATTTTCTAGTCATAATTTATTCAATTAAGAGCATATACTTTGTTAAGGAGATTTACACCTTTCTTTAATTTTAATGGTTATTGTCATTGAACAGTTGGTCGAGAATGGGATGCAATTCATTTATACATCACAAACAATCTTGACTGGATGAAGGTATGGATTGAATGATTGCGAACAATCGGGTCATGGAATATCATGGGAAGGTGTGGATTCATTGGTAAAAGCAGTACAACACAATAGAGATAGAAATCTAATATAAAGGGAAATTTATTTGGCATATGGTGTAAAATATAAAATGGCAAGCATATAATTAATCAATCCCTCTAAATCTTTTATTTTACAAATTACATTTTGACGTACATGTTCTTATTTTCCATGTATTGTTGCATAAGGACTGAATGGTTGTGTAATCTTTTCGTGTATTGCTTATTGCAGGTAAAGCACCATAAAGCTATGGTCTGCAGTGGAGGTAGATATCGAATCAAAAAATTGGATGAAACAAAGAAAACATCATATTTTTGGATATCTATTGTATTTGAGGTTACCAATGTTTCATATAGAATTGACAGACATCCAGAAGTCTCGAAAAATTGATACTATAGGTATTTGGAAGATATTATAAAGTGTGCCTTTAAATCCTTTAAGGTAGTTCTATTCGTTGTCAAATGGTACAGGTTATGATTGAATCAACGTGATCCCGATAGAACTATTATCGAACATGATAATGGATTTACCATGGTAAACACAAGGTTTTTTGAGCTAGGAACAGAGCCCTATGTTCTTCCAAGCCAATGTGAACAGTTATTTTACTCAAATGTTCCAGGTAAAGCGGGCTGGTCATTTGTTGTGAGACACGATCCAAGGGGAAGGTCGGTAAAGTATAATCCTAGATGATGCTAATGAAAAGGGTTCTCTAGAAGAAGGATACGATGACGCAAAGCATGAACAACATGAGTTAGATGATGATGATGATCCAACAGAAGATGTACTCCAAGAAACAGTTGAATCCAATGATGTAGAAAACAATGCTAATGAAAGTTATACTGATGATGACATGATGAGCATAACTGATGATGATGATGATGATGATATGGCCAAACCTTACAATGTTGACTCTGGATATGATGATATAGATGATCACTTGGATGAAGAAGAAAATGACATGGATGAAGAAGACGATGAAATATAATTAATGAAAGGTAAATATGAAAGGTAAATATCCTCATGATCATTTTAATCATCATTATCATTTTCATCATCATCATCAAAATCATAATTATCATCATCATCATCTTTGTCTTCATCAAAATCACAATTATCATCATCATCTTCATCATCATTGTCGTCATCATTTTCTTCATCATCATTGTCGTCATCATCATCATCATCATCATCTTCATCGCCATCATCATCATTAAAATTAAACCTAGATCAAATTAATTACTTCATATCATCATCATTTGTAGCATCGTCGTCGTCATCTATAGCATCATCATCGTCATCGTCATATCACCTTCATATCATCTTCATCATCATCATCGTCATCCTCATCAACATAATCATCACCAACATCATCATCTTCATCATAATCGATGAAGATGACATCATTATCCTCATGATCATCGTCATCATGATTATCATTGTCATCGCTGTCATCAAAATCATAATTATCATCAACATCATCGTTGTCATCATCAAAATCATAATCATCATCATCATCTTCATCATCATCATCGTCATCGTCATCATCATCATCTTCATCATCGTCGTCATCATCATCATCATTGTCATCATCTTCATCGTCATCATCATCATTAAAATTAAACCTAGATCAAATTAATTACTTCATATCATCATCGTCATCTTCATCATCATCATCGTCATATCATCTTCATCATAGTCATCATCATCGTCATTGTCAACATCATATCATCTTCATCATCGTCATCCTCATCAACATAATCATCACCAAGATCATCATCTTCATCATAACTGATGAAGACGACATCGTTATCCTCACGATCATTATCATCATCATCATCATTGTCATTGTCGTCATCAAAATCATTTTTATCATCATCGTCATCGTCATCATCAAAATCATAATTATCATCATCATCTTCATCATCATCATCATCATCATCGCCATCATCATCATCTTCATCGCCATCATCATCATTAAAATTAAACCTAGATCAAATTAATTACTTCATATCATCGTCATCATCGTCTGTAGCATTGTCATCATCATCATCGTCATATCGTCTTCATCATCATCATCGTCATTGTCATATCATCTTCATCATCCTCATTCTCATCAACATAATCATTACCAACATCATCATCTTCATCATAATCAATGAACATGACATCGTTATCCTCATGATCATTGTCATCATCATTATCATTGTCATCATTGTTATCAAAATCATAATTATCATCATCGTCGCCGTCTTCGTTGTCATCAAATTCATAATTATCATCATCATCTTCATCATTGTCGTCATCATCGTCACCATCATCATCATCTTCATCACCATCATCATCATTAAAATTAAACCTAGATCAAATTACTTCATATCATCGTCATCGTCTTCATCATCACCATTGTCAACGATGAAATATAATGAAAGGTAAATATTTAATTAGACCTATTCTTTTATCTTATTTATTTTTAAAAAGAGTTACGGACATCATCATCATGTGGATTATCATCGTCATCGTCATCACCATCCTCATGATCACCACCCTCAACATCATCATCATCATCATAATCATCATAATCGTCATCATCATAATCACCCTCATCGTCATATTCATTATCATCATAGACGTCGTCATTGTCGTCTTCATCATCATGGACATCATCATTATCATTGTCATCATTGTCATCAAAATCATCATTATCATCATCATAGTCGTCGTCGTCGTCATCATCATCATCGTTGTCATCATCATAGTGTGAAGATTAGTGTTTTAAAACACTAATATCTTGATATTGTGAGTTAATTATATTGCCAAATACTATAAATAAATATTAATTTAAAGTGATTTATGCCTAAACCTTTATCATTTGATAATGCACATAAGCTACATTGTAGTTAGTAACACACATGGTTTTCTTTTGACGTGATATTTGCTAATAAAAATAAAGTGAATATAGCTACAAATATTTAATTTTATTTATATTTGAAATATTTTTCCATAAAATATTTTATATGAAATTTTAGAATTTATCATTTTATTTTTGTTTTGAATGTTTTAAGTTTATTTTAAAAAATTATTTAATTTAAATAAGAAATTTATATAGAAGAATGTACTTAGCAAAATTGATGTCCAAAAGTTTTACTTAGTTTATTGCTATAATAAAAAGATTAGATGTTAAGAATGTAGAAACATTAATGTTTTTTTTAATCTTTTACATACCTTATGGCTCACAAAAAGATATTAGATTCCAAATTTTTCATATATCTTTGATATTACCACAACTTTATAGTTTGGTGACAAACATCAAAATCATTTTAGATATTTAGACTTTTGAAAAAATAGCCATATGCAGTGAATTGTTTTTGAGAAAAAGGGTGGAAACTACATTAATGCTTTTTATAGCTCGACGTTTCGATCTCTCTCTGAGATCATCATCAGGAGTGCTTACTCAAGACAATTAAGAGGCCAATGATCTACTTATATATGGCTTGATTTGGTCCTCGGTGAGGGCATGGTTAAACTAAAGCTAGTCGGCCGGTTGGGATGAGAAAACATTAAGGAGTTTGATAAATGATTTAATGCATTATTCACCCTCAAAAACTAAAAAATATCATTTTTTATAATTTAAATCTTAATTTATTAAATTAGAATTACCTAAAAAAAAGTTTTCAAGTCTAAAATAATTTAATATTTAAATTAATAAACATTTTTAATTTTTTAAATTTTAATTATTAAATTTTATATTTTTAGAAATTTCCTTTTTAATTTTTATCTTTATAATAATAAATTATTAATGAAAGATACTCAATTTTAAGTTATTGGGAGTAAAAGGGGAATTAGTTCAATTTTTTTAAAAATTAAGAAAATTTTATGCAGTTAAAAATTTTAATTAATAATATACTATATTTTTAAAATAATTATAATTAATAGTGTTTTTGTATTTATACTCTTTAGAAGGATTTCAATTTAATTTATTAAATTGTTGTTTAATTTTAACGTTTATTATTAAAGGAGTAATTATAACAAGT
The DNA here is from genome assembly GCA_001517045.1 of Pseudotsuga menziesii. NCBI lineage: Eukaryota > Viridiplantae > Streptophyta > Pinopsida > Pinales > Pinaceae > Pseudotsuga > Pseudotsuga menziesii. The sequence continues at coordinate 200,836 of LPNX010189962.1, forward strand.
TTGGTTTTCTCAAGAAGTATAGGCGAGAATGAAAGGTGCTTAAGGTTTAAAATGTAAAAGGGAAAAAGGAGGAACCTAAGGACTCAAAAGATGAAAAGGGGAAAAGACAGGAAGACGAAAAAAGGGGCGGAGGGGGGGGGAGAACCTTTTGGTTCTTAAGGGTTCTCCTAGGTGTGCCTTTTTAGTGTCTGCAGGAGGGGAAGCCAAGAGTCGCTAAGTTTCTTGCCATCATCTCTATTTAAGCAATCAATAGCCATGTTGATCTCAATCTTTTCTCTTATTTTTCGCTTGGCTATGTTGTCCTCTCTTGCAATGACCACTGCATTTTCTAGACAAATATGATGTTGGTTAAGGTGAGCATGTTCATCTAGGGAGGACCTCTTATGTCTATCGTGCCTAAGGTTAGCTCCATGTTCTTTCAGTCTATTAACTATGGATCTTCCCGTTTCCTCAATGTAGGGTTTGCTGCAGGAACATGGTATTGAGTAAACACCTTTGAAAGTAAGTGGGTTCTATGGGGTCCTTAAGAGAGTCTACAATCTTTCTAATGGAGTTGGGAGGGGTAAACAACACTTGAAACCCTCTTTTACCTAGGGTTTTGGATAGTTTGTCGGTGGTTCCTTTTATATATGGAAGGAAGATTCCTTTTCCTTCTTCCTTGCTCTGATAATTTTTATTAATATTATTAATCTTATTTTTATTTCTTTTAATTTTATATATTATTTTCCTTATTTGTTTGGTGTTGTATCCATTCATTCTAAACACTTGGTGTAGGTGATCTAATTCTTGATCAATGTGGTCAGCATCTGAAATCCTATGTGCTCTTGTGGCTAAGGTGGTGATAATACCAAGCTTTTAAGGGGGGAAGTGATGTGAGTAGGCATGAAGGTATTTTTTGGTGTGTGTATTTTTTCTGAATACCTGGTGTGCTAAGGAGCCATCTTCCCTCTTTGATACCAAAACATATAGAAATGGTAAACTCCTGTATATCTCCAATTCCATGGTGAACCTGATACTATTATTCTACTCGTTTAGATGTTACAGAAACTTTTCAATATTAAGGCTATGCCATGCGGCCAAACCACATCCGTATCGTCAACATAATGTTTCCATATTTTAGGTTTCAAGGGGAAGGATTCTATGGATTGTCTCTCGAAACTCTCCATGTAAAGATTGGCCACAAGGGGTGAGAGGGGTGAGCCCATTGCGACTCCTTCTATTTGTTCATAGAATTCTTTCTGGAAGGTGAAGTAAGTGGATTGTAAGCACACCTCCACAATCTTAAATTTGCATAATCTTAAGAATGTAGAACATAACATTAATTCCTTTGAATGTTGTCATTCAACCCACCAAAGTTTGACTCTCCTAATTGTTGTCATTCCACCCACCAAAGCTTGAGTCTCCTCAATAGCATATTTGTGCCTTATAGCTATTAAATAAGATATATGTCAAGGTTCTTAGTAAAATTGTATGTGATAATAAATCATTGTTCTCTTCTTTCTTTTATTAGGAATTTGGCTTTTCTTTATGATGGTGATGACGATGATGACGACAATGTTACCATATTGGTCTATCGTATTTTGTTATATTGAATCCAAGCTCAAAAAGGGCACAAATAAGATTATAATGATTATAAAAGAATTGGGGCCTTTTTAATTTGGAAATTGATTTAAAAAGAAAATTTCCAATCCATGCATGCTTTCAAAATCATCATCCTCATGATCATTGTCATCGTCATCATCAAAATCATAATTATCATCATCGTCGTCATCGTCGTCATCCTCATCATCTTAATTTCATCATCATCATCATCATCATCATCATCATCATCATCTTCATCATCATCATCGTCTTCATCATCAGACATCATCATCTTCATCATCATCATCGTCATCATCACACATCATCATCATCATCTTCATCACACATCATCGTCATCATCATCATCATCATCATCCTCACCATCCTCATCATCATCATGAACATCATCCTCATCATCATCTTCATCATCATCATCATCATCATCATCATCATCATCATCATCATCATCATCATCATCTTCATCATCATCTTCATCATCTTCATGAACATCATCATCATGTGGTTCATCATCGTCATCATCCTCACCATCCTCACCATCATCATCATCATATTTATCAATATCAACATCATCTTCATCATCCTCATCATCATCTTTATCATCATCATCTTCATCATCAACAACATCATCATCATCATCAACATCATCATCATCCATCATCATCTTCGTCGTCGTCATTGTCATCGGCATCGACATCATCGTTGTCGTCGGTGTCATCATCACCAACATCATCATTGCTATCGACAGCATCATCAGCGTCATCATCATCATCATTATCAACATCATTAGCATTTTCATCATTTCATATGATATCAAGACAGTCATCACCACCATAATCATCATCATCTTCATCATCATCAATGTCATCATCTTCATCATCATCATCTTCATCTTCATCATCATCATCATCTTCATCCTCATAATCAACATCCTCATCTTCATTAGCATCATCATCATCATCATAATGATCGGTGTCATGGATAAAATCATGATCGTCATCGACATCATCATCATCTGTGACATCCTCATCTTCATCATCATAGATTCACTGCACACATAAATACTCACATAGATACACCCCCCTCTTTGTATATAAAAAAAAATAAAACATAGTATAAATAAATAAATAAAATAAAACATAGTATATATATATAAATAAATAAAATAAAGCATAAATAAATAAATGAATTAAAACATAAAACAATATATATAAATAATTATAAAACAATTATTTATAATACATATATATAAATAAAATAACAAAAACATAAAACCATAAAAAAACACTAACAGTGGCACGCTATTTTCCTTTCAGCTTCATGAGAAAGCTTCTTCTATGCATCTCGTTGGGTGCTTGTTGTTCAGTGATCAAGGGTTGATCTGTGCAACTTGGACGAAGAATAATATTAGTGGGAGCAACGATTTGGACCAGCCACGAAGACTAAGGAGAGTGGATTGTGGTTTTGTAGCAGACAATGAGGCCAATTATCAGTCGAGACAATGCATCCCAAAATTATGAGTACTGTGCCCTAATTCATGTCTATTTTTAATTTTTAAGATAGTCCTGCAAATCTCCAGGGTTTCTTAGCCAATAGAGGAAAGGAAAAGCTTTTTAGAGTAAGCTTAGACCTAGGTTTTGCAGGGTTGGTACGTTTCAATCCTGTCTTCTCAATTTAGGCTTTCGATAAAGCAAACCCCATTTTTACGAGGTCGGATGGTCCTCACTCTCTCATCTAGTGGTGATGTGTTCCTTCTCACTCGGTTATGGTGAATGGGGTCTTGTGTGGGTGAGCACTGAGACACCTCATTTATATACCTTTCCTACTTGATTACTTTACTTTTACCAACAACCCAAATGGTCTCTGTCTATAGTGCCTACTTCTTCACCAACTTGAATCCTTCGTTTTTTAACCTTTGTTTGTAATGCATCCGAATTCAACTCTGAATCTTTTTGAGAGGAAAGCAATACAGGAAAAATGATTTCAGAGTATTCTGCCTCAATGGCGCGTTCAACAGATCCCCCAGTAGTAGGAATAGAATATATAGTTTTGTTATCTTTATCAGCTTTCGAACATGGGTTTTCTTCGCTGTGCATGCATTTACATTGATAAGCTAATGACAGACCCAATGCTCCTAGCCCTAGAGAATCAAACATGTGGGAATGGGTTCACTATTACCCCTAAAATTACTTACAATGTTGTACGGAGTTCAAATAGAGATAGCTGTGGGGGTAAAAATAGAGTTGCATTTGACAGTTTCATATGACCCTCATTTGACCCATATTGGTTGATATGAATTCTAAAGTCTGGCCAGTCTGAGCATTACAATTAGTGGACGAACCCACCACATTTTGGTTTGCATTCAAATTGATTTGGTTGTTTTTATGTGAGTTATCTCAGCAACCGGTTCCCAAATAAGCTATTAAGCCGACCCTACCTAAATGAGATGCTTAAGGGAGGTTTAGAGAAGGATTCAAGTTCCACCATAGCCACGATAGATAGATTTTTTCTACTCACATGTATGCTTGGTCCAGTAGAGAAGGATGAAAATCGGTCGCTACCTCGAGAAGGATTGCCAAGGAATATTTTGTTATAAACAAGAAACTCGATCCTAACCCAGTATTTTCCAAATTGTAGTGACAATAGGGGTTTTCCAGAATTCTACCAAATGTTATGGATTTCTTCTTTAAGGTGTTTTATTATAGAAACCTTATATTAGAAAGAAACTCGAACCTAACCCAGTAATTCCCAAGCTCTAAACACCATGAGAGCTTGGACTATACAATATATTTTCATTAAGTGATTGAATGAAGTAATCCACTTACAATAACTATTTTTTCAAAATATTAAATTTTTTTCTACATACCTGTAAATATCATCATCAAACAAAACTGTCCATGAGGACAGAGTTCAAGAACTCTGTCCACATGAACTATATCTCACAAAATATAACAAGTGTTCAGCCAAGCAACGATGAAGATTCATGGTATTATGCTTCACAAGTTTGCGATGTTGCAACCTAATGAAAAATAATACCATGAATCGTCACCATTATTAGCCAACACTTATTAGATATTTCAGAGTTAGTGAATTGAAAGTGGCTAAGTCAATGCAAAAAAGAAAGGTAATAAGTTTGAATAAATAAACTATTTTGATAATTGTACCTATATCTTCCACTACATGCATTGCTTGCATGCCTCACATATCTCGACGTACTATCAAAATTGTTATTATTGGTATGTGTACCTTCTCTCACTGATAGTCTTCTTCCTATTTATTCTCCAAAACAACTATATTATAGGGCCTTTTGGCACAACATTGTTTTGCATGCAACTTTTATTTTGTCAATCTAGCATAACTAAAGCACCAAACCTACAAACATACTATCAAAACAATAGAATATCAGTTTGGGATACTATATTTTTCCATTCGGTGATCCAGTACCTTTGTTAATACCTTCAACCCTTCAAAAGATAAGGGATAAGAGAAGGTATATGTGGTACCTAACAAGGAGAACCTAGATAATGCTTATAAACGAGTCATTAATGGTGATGATAAAAAATAGTTTCATCTTTGAATTGCTTCAATAGCCTATAAATAGTAAAGAATCCCTACTCTAGAAATATCATTTCACGAAATAAAACACACCATAATCCACGTGTAATTTGATAAATGAATGGAAATAACTATCAATGGGCAATAATAATAAAAATAAATATACCCATAGATCTTAATTTAGGGATGTATTGAGGTTTATACCACATATTTGATAGTGTATGCATCCAATACTTGCTCATTACTTGATCACTAATATCAATTGATATACCATCACTCTTATTGGTAACTCCAATTTTTTCACATTTCTAGTAGCCTACAAATTCCAAACTCTTTGTTTTCACGGAGTTTGTGTGAGGTTATGGGTGCAAAAATATTGGAGATTGGCATCCTAAGGTTGATATTGGTACTTTCAATTTTTTAGATACCATGATAGTTTTATGGTTGCTAATCCCAAGGATCCTCCTTAATTGATACGCCATGATAGTTTTATGGTTGCTAATCCCAAGGATCCTCCTTAATTGATACGTCATGATAGTTTATGGTTGCTAACCCCAAGGGTCGTCAATTGGTAGATGCTCATGTGAAAGCTCACATAGGCCTCAAGATCAAATCTAAAATAAGAAGAAAAATCTAAAATTAACTTTAAATTTAAAGAAGAAAAATCCAAAATTAATCACCATTTTACGCAATATTACATACATAAATATTTTATTATTAAATATTAAATATTTAAAATATTTTATTATTATTAATTTAGGGTTGCCTTAGGGTTGAAAATTAGTATGGGAAAACAAGTTAGTGTTGCCTTAGGGTTGAAAATTAATATGGAAAAACAAGCATCATCATGAAAAGCTAAAAGGAATAAATCAGCAAATATTACAGACTGATATAAATGTATTTAAAACATTCTTTTCATTCTTGAATGTTGCAAGTAGCAGATCTGGAAAGCAGATCTGGAAATGTCCGCTCTTCACCACCATGGATTATATATATATATATATATATATATATTCACTATGCATTATAGAGTAGCACTAAAGAGGTTAAAGCATCCACTCTACAGGATCTCCAAGAACTCAACATCATTATATGTCCATTACTGTAAAGGCGTTGTACTAGAAGATTTTCCTGGACTTGTTGATTTCATAGTGAAGTTGAACGTAAATGATAAACAGAGAGGAACACTAAGCAAGCTACAACACTTTGTAGGAAATCAAATGAGTAGAGATATAATGTCTGCAGCATTATGCATACATCCTTCACTTGAATGATGTTAGTTCTTGGCGATCCTGTAGAGTGGATGTTTGGTTGCTCTATCGGTTGCTTCTTGGAATTTATAATAAAATTGGCCCAATATCATGATTCGACTATGAGGTGCTTAGTTGACTGGAAATTGGGTTAGGTATTGTCCATTAATGGACAATCCTGAATCTTATGGTTTATGTTTTGGGTCTTTAAGCAAGTAATAGGTATTTTGATGTCCTCCATTTTTTATTTGAACATTTTATGTCAATTTTCACCGTGTCTAATATTTTTTTTGCCCCTCTTACAATTAACACGATAAGATGACCTTTGTGGTTTAGACAGTTGGTTAGCTTTAGAATTATTCCCTAGTGTGAGTGATATTTGATGTTTCCTTGCCATTTTTCAATCCCCTTGGTTTCATCAAATCATTGAGGAAGGCATGATATGGTTAATTTAAGAGCCTTTTGATTTGTGTGGAATAGTCTTTTTTGGTTCTTTCTACTATGGGATTTCCTTAAGGTTGAAAATTAGTATGGGAAAACAAGCATCATCATGGCAAGCTAAAAGGAATAAATCAGCAAATATTATAGACTGATATAAATGTATTTAAAACATTATTTTCATTCCTAAACATGCCAAGTAATAGATCTGGAAATGTCCGCTCTTCACCACCATGGATTATATATA
>LPNX010190009.1:3203-39783 GCA_001517045.1 Pseudotsuga menziesii
CTTCAAGAATTGAGTTCTTCATATTCCTTATCGCTTGAGGGATCTTCTTTGAATGGTGAGAGCTTGATCTTCAATTTGCTCCCATATTTCTTCTTCTCTTCTTATGAGATGAGCTTCTTCTTCTTCCCAGAGTCAACTGAAAGTAATCACTTCCTTTTGGCACACATTCCTCACATGAATGAATCCCATGATCATGGGAGGCCATTCTCTGCTTCTTCTTCGATCGCTTCAAGATGTTATGCATTCTAGATCTTCACATTCTTCAACTGTTTTCTCAAATCCATCTTCTGAATTATGTTCTTATCTTCAAATAGCTTGATCAAGGAATCAAACATCTTCGGTGTCTTTAGGGAAGACACTTGTGGTACAAGTTGATCCGTGATTGAATCAACAATGATCTTCTTGGCCTTGATCAAGTTCTTCTTGTGTAAGGCTTTGAGGCTCATCTCCCTCTAGAACTGGAACCTCTATACTCATGTAGGTGTCCAATTCATTTTCTTCAGAGAGATCAAATACTTCCATGCTTGGAAGTTTTCAACTTCACCAATATTATCATCAAGCTGATGTGATAGATCACTTTGAAATGAGAACCTCAAATGCAAATAGCAAAAGATTAGATCTTACCGATTTGAGGTGTCCGTCCTACTTCCAGAGCTAGCTGATCTAGGGTTTGTCAGAGAAACCCTAATTTTCAAAAATTTGAATATTTAAGATTGGATTGGATAGAAATATATATATCTTCAAATGGAGCTGTCCAATGTACTCATTTTTTTAAAACAATGGAGGGAAGCTCCCAGAACAGGATGCCCTAGTTTTCCAATTTCTTCTGCAGAAATTCCTGTTACTGTTTCTGTGATATCTATGAAATTAATGCTCCTCCATGTCTAAAATTTTGTACTGAGGTAAAATCACATGTCCCTGATCCAATACCATATGTTTCATAAGAATTGGTTTCACCAATTGGTATTTATGATCATTTTCCCAAGGTGACCTGTTACACGATTGTTTAGAACAGTGAAGTTGTACGACATGCCAGATGTCACTGGTTCATCTTCAGGTTCAAAAATTCGGACCACAGAAAGTAAAATCCGTGAAATTTCTGGAACATCTTTATTAATTCCATTTGGACCTCTGTATCCCACACTACAACAATTCTCCCCAGGTGTCCTGTTTAGGGATGAATTCTAGAAGAGGCTGGAACCCTAACTTGGATGGATCATATCTCCCAGAATATAGCGAATCGGAGGCTGAATTTTGGACACAGTGTAAATAAGGATTTTATATTTGGCCTCTACAATTTTAAACTCCTGAGCCTTTACCAATATTAGGATATAGCGAATGTACCAAAACTTAGTAGTTTTAGTATTTAGGGTTTTTCCAGATCGGGGTCAAACTAGGGTTTGACTTTCACGGAGTTTCACCCAACCAAATTTATTGATCCAGGTCTCTAAAATTCGATTTTGATGAGGATAAAAATCCTATGCTAGGCTCAGTCAAAAATTCTTCTTCTGTAGAAAGCCCTAATTTTCCACACCAAAACTGAAAATGCTCGGAATCAAATTCCGCTTCGATAGAAAGATGCGCCCTTCAATGGAGAGTCAGTCTAGCCTTCTTTTGCTGATCGATCATGGATAGATACCCAAAAAATAAGAAGCCCTAGATTCTTTAGCTGCACAATGTCTTCTTTCAAGTTGCCTCTGATACCATGTTAAATTTTCATATGCTAAGCTAGATCATTAGTATTTCATTTCGATTACATAACAAAAGCATATAAACAGGATCACTGAAAGATAGACAAGCACAACCATACAAAAGGAGAACACAAGTGTTTATACTTGGAAAACCCTAAAGGGAAAAAACCAGCAAAAGCTTCCTCAATATAGATGCCCCAAAAGATAAAAGATAAAACCAACAAGGAGATCAAAGCCTGATCCTCCTCCTTCTCCGGCTACTTATCTTCTCCACTAATGTGCTACACAAGTGAGAGTGTGTGTGTGTCAAATGAGGAGCACCACACCTCTATTTATATTCATCCGTTCACTTGAATTAACTCATCCGACATGTAGGCTCGAGTTAATCATGTAGGCTCGAGTTACACATGTAGGCTCAAGTAACCACGCTGGGGTGCTAATGACCCACCTTTACAAATAGAGGGGACAACCTCATGACTCTTATTAGTTCTTCCGATTAGAAGCATTGGGGTACAAGATAATACAAGTGGTTCTCCCGATAGGACCATCGGGGACTACAAAAGATACATATAGAATATTCTTCGAAGTTACAATATTTCAACATTTTTATTATAAGCTATGGTTATATATATATATATATATATATATATATATATATATATAATCCAAGGTTTCCATGGTGTCTTATATAATTTTGCACTTTTGTACATGTTCCAAGGTTCAAAGGTATGCAATGATTAGGAATTAATAGTGTTCTATTTGTGAATTATTGTGGTACTTAGTTGACTTAAATAATTGTCCTGGTTGGGAGTTGACAACGTAGCCAGGCTCTATGATGACACAAGAATTGATCTCATCCTTACACCTAGATAGTGAGATCTCCATGGTTTCGTAGGGTTTAGTACAAAAATGTTTTACTCTGATCGATCCCTCATTTTGGTGGTGTTGTTTGGTCAGAGGGCGACAAGGGCCGAAGATCTATTTTGTTTAGTTCTTTGATCCAACCAGTGGTTGGCATGTTGTCGAACTTTGATCAAGTTTAGCATTTCGATTACTTTAACTAATTTGACTTCTTCGATAATTTTCATGCTCGAAATATAGCATCTTGACATGTCTTGTCGACACTGATGACTGTCAAACATTGACATAAGATCTCTAACTTCCAGTCATTTGCGATGGTTGAACTTCCAACCCATTATAACTTCTTGTAATTTAACGTAATGGGTAGTCACCCAAGTGTCTGAGCATCCTATATAAACATGTATATTATTGTAACAAAGAACAAAACATTCTCAGAGAAGATAATAATAATTTTGAAATTGGTTCAAATTCTTGTATATTGTCTGTGCACATGCTTTCTGTCGATATAGTTTGTTCCCTACTTTACTTGTTCTTTTTTTATTCTTTTTCTATAACAATACATGACTCATTCAGTCGACTATTGTCCCTAATGTGCACCTAGGCATGACTTGGATCATTGGTATCAAAGCTTAATCTTGTTCAGAATCTTAAGTTACATCAGTACTTCCATCGAAGTTATTTAACTTATGCATGTTCAAACATGCTCACAAACTCGACAAAACAAGCAGACACTTCCTTCGACTTCAAAAAAGATGGTCGAAGAGGCAGACAATAGACATGTAACTGACGAGATAGAACGACTCATAGAAAATAACTGGATCGCCAGTGAACCAAAATGTCCACCCAATTCAGTAATATTCTCATTCTTTTCACTTTGAATTCTGGGGAATCCTCGATGTGGCCTCACTCTGATAAAATCAACCCCTTTAAAGTGAAAATGAATCTGTACATACCAAATCTTAAAGGCAAGCTTTACATGAAATTTGTCGATAATTGGGTACAACAATTAGAATCATACTACTCTGTGAATCAAATCTTTGAAGCATTAGAGGAATTTTGAGGTCTAAAATGGGCCTCCTAAGGAAAATAATAAAATAATAGTTAAAATAATAAAATAGCAGTTAAAATAATAAAATAATATTTATTAATTTTGGAAGAAAAAAGAAAAAAACTACTTTTTGTGTTCATATTTTCGACATATCTCCCTAATTTTTTACTCAAATTTCGATCGGGAGAGCTCCTTGGATGTGAAATTCAATTCTGCATCCAACGAGTACCCACACTGCATACTTTTGACATACCCCACTACACCAAAAATAATAAATACCTAAAAAAACATGACGATGACATGCAGTGTGGGTACTCGTTGGATGTAGAATCAAATTCCGCATCCAACATGCTCTCCCAATCAAAATTTGAGTAAAAACACAGGGAGATATGTCAAAAACACGAACAAAAAAAGTAGTTTTTTTAATGATAAATATGTCAATTCAACCATTATGGTTGACTCATTTTATTGAAATTCTATTGATTCTTGAATTCCAACTCATAAGAACTTATTGTTGGCACATTTTCTTATAAGGCCCATTTTAGACCCCAAATTTCCTCTAATGAGGGAAATATCACCAATGCATCCTTGAAGATGTCAACCTCTGTACACTGTTGGTGGGAAAAATTATCGACAAAGATGGAAAAAGAAGGCGACCCAATAGAGACATGGGTAAAAATTTTCAAATATGTTTGAAAGGATTTATACCCGCCCAAATATCTTGAAAAGCAATATAAGAAGTGACAGCAGCTAAGGTAATGGAAAGACCAATGTGTGCAGAGTTGCACCAATGAGTTATATCTACTCATGGATAAACTTGGCATCTAAGAAGAAGAGAAATTGCTTGTCTTGAAGTATGTCAGTGGTTTATCCCTATACATCCAGCAAGAGATGGAGTTTTTTTTTTAGTACACTTGCTGATGCATTTCATTATGCCAGCAAGCTTGAGGCTAAACAAAAAGCAAAATCACATTTCACGAACAAGCCAACAGGTCAAGCATCCAACAAGAAGTCACCATCCGACTCTAACAAGTTTAATAACCCTTCTCACCAGACTCCACCAAATCCCAATCATCACAAGAAGAAATTTCAGAAAGACAAGAAGGATAGTAGAAAACAAGATCCTACCAATAAATGGTGTGATTATCATAATTCAGCATGGCATGATACATCATAATGCATAGCTCAAAGGACATTTTTGGAAAAAATTTCAACAACCAAATTCTTTGACAGAACCTTGGTAGAATATGATCCAGATGCATCAACCCTCTTGGATTCAACTTCGACCACTACGATAACCTCGACTATCGTTGATGAGGAGGAATGAGAACACCTATTCCATACACGGATATGGGTTTATAAAAATCCATTACATCTAACTGTGGATAATGGTAGCCAAAAGAACTTCGTTTCTGAATATCTTGTGAATAAATTAGGTCTTGTAACCACTCCACATCCTTAGCCTTACAATATCGGTTGGATGAAGGATGGATAAGAACTAAGAATCACATACCAATGCAGACTCACCTACTTTATCAATCCTTTTGATAAATTACTCTGTGACATGGAACCACTTTCTGTAGCCGATACCCTATTCAGAAAACCTTACCTATGGGATAGAGACGGTACATATCAGTCACGACCCCAGAAGGTGATTGTCAAAATTCAGAATCAATGGTATGGCATACTAGAGAGACAAACCACATCAATGGTTGCTAAGATATATGTCAAACAAACAAATACGCTTATCAATCATGCTCATAAGTTGACATTAATTATGATCAATCCTCAACATTCCAGGAAAAATGCAGTAACAAGTCGACTCATTGACCAATGCAACTCTTGACAAAAAGAACAGATTGACCACATTCTTGAGGAATACCGAAATGTATTTCAAGATCCAGACGGAGTACCTTTGTATTGTCAGGTAAAACACTCCATTGAACTTTTTCTTGGGTTTTCATTATCTAACACATATGTTTACAGAAGATCCATTCTCTATAACGAAGAGATTCATAGACAAATCTAGAATTTGGTCCACGAAGGTCATATCCACCCCATCTCCTCTCCTTGTGGAAGTCTAGTCGTCCTAGTTCCAAAGAAAGATGGGACTTGGCACATGTGCATCGACTATCGACCTCTCAACAAAATTTATGTAAAGAACAGATACCATCTTCCAAGGATAGAAAAACTTATCGATAGTTTGAAAGGTGCTAAGCTATTTACAAAGCTCAACCTCAATCCAGGATATCATCAAATTCTTATTGAGTCCACTAATGTATGGAAAAAAATTTTCAAAACCAAGGAAGGATTGTTTGAATGGTTAGTCATGCCTTTCGGCTCAACCAATGCACCTGCAACCTTCATGACATATATGGACGACCTTCTACGACCTTTCATCAGCAAGTGTGTCATTTTCTATCTTGACAATATCTTGATTTTTAGTCGATCATGGGAAGAACATGTCAGAAAGCTTCGATAAGTCTTAGACACTCTCCAACAACATCAACTATATCTGAACATGGACAAATTCTCATTTGCGATGACCAGCATCAAATATTTGGGGTATGTAATTGACTCTGCAAGAATTCGTGTCGACCCAAACAAAGTTAATATCCTCAAAGATTGGCCCATTCCTTAAAACATTCATGAACTAAAAAAATTTCTTGGTTTCATGAATTTATATTGACGGTTCATACTTGGCTTCAATCATATCACATGGCCTTTTAATCAGTTGATTAAAGGAAATGGGAAAACTGTGTTCAAGTGGACACCGACACAACAAAATATTTTGAACAACTAAAAAATAATCTTTGTACTACTCCAGTACTTGTGGTCACCTAATTTTCATCATGCCTTTGTGATTGAGATGGATGCATCGGACTATTCTCTCAATGCAGTGATCACTCAGTGGGTTCAACCCGTCACATTTCATTCCGATACTTTAAATGACATGATTAGAAGGTATTCCACGTCTGAAAAAGAATTGTATGCCATTGTGCAAGCTCTTAATAAATGGAGACACTACATTCTTACAAAGGAAACGGTCATCCTCATTGACCATAACCCTTTGCAGTTCAATCTGTCCCAGTAGAAACTATAGACAACTCGACAACTCAAGTGGATTAATTTCCTGCAACAATTTTTGTTGGTAATTAAGTATCAGAGAGGAAAATTCAATGCCGCAGCCTATTGTCTCAACCGGCCACCCATTACTCTACTATCTATATTAATGAGTATGCAAGGTTACAACACCACTACTTGGCCATAATTGTATTCAGTAGACTGCAAGTTCTTAGAAATTTATCGACAACTTCAGACCCACACATAGGACATTTTGGAGTCACAAAAACACATGTTATCCTCCAAAATTATTTTTATTGGCCTTCACTCAAATATGATGTCAACAAGTACATTCGATCATGTGTAGTTTGCGCCAATGCTAAACTGTTGAATCGATGACAAGGACTATACACATCCCTACCAGTTCCTAGTTGACCATGGGAATCTATTTCTATGGACTACTTGACGGTATATCCTACTACCAAACATCGACATGATGTGATATTAGTATTAGTCAATATATTTTCCAATCTGGCTATACTTATACCATGCAAAAATACCATGAGAGCATAATGGACTGGTCAGCTCTTCTTCGATCATGTGTGGAAACATTATATTAATATCTCACACATATATTATTCATCCTTCTTCCTCTACAACTATTTAGATATTTTTATATTAAAATAAAAAATGTACATATTTACATATTCTTGTTCATCCCAACCATTTTTTTCTGGATTTTAGCCTTCTACATAAATATTTACAAATTTACATTATGGGGTCAAATTGGGATATTACATTCAACTCCCCCTTAATTTATGCATTTTCCTTAATGAATAATTAACACTATGTACATCATCGACACTATGATGCATTGAGGACATAGTCTAATTATCCAACAACACATCCTCAAGATTCCAAATTTCCTCTTTAGGAATATAATGGGTCCTTTGGACCTTTACAGGTCAAATGGACCTATTCCTCAAAAATTTATTTTTCGATCAAGGATATGTAGTGGCTACACTATAATATCTTCTTCTAGTTCCATATGTATCAAATTCCAATCAATTATGTGGTTAGGATCATGCACATATTTCTTTAATAAAGACACACAAAATACATTTTACACACACAAACAAGAAGGAAATGCTAATGCATAAGATACAAGCCCTATCCTATAAAAAATTTCAAATGTCCCACAAAATAAGGCTGCAGTCTTCATACAAATTCCCAATATCAGGGAGCTCTTATTTAATATAAATTTCAAATACACAATCCCACATTTTATTCTTTTATTTCTCTTTATTTTCTTCATAATTATTTTTCTTGTTCTATGCCACTTTCAAGTTCTTCATATTTTTTGCCATATGATCTTCAATATTTCTGAATAGTTATGGACCAATTACTATCCTATCAACTGGAGTGTTCCAACTTATTTGAGTATTGCACCTTCTACCATACAAGGATTCAAATGGACTCATATTGAAAAAAAACATGATATCCATTATTGTATGTAAATTATACCAAATTAAGGTAATCCTCCCATTTTGATGGTTGATCCATTAAATACAGTCTTTACATGCCCTCAATAACTTGTTCGACTCACTCAACCTTCCAATCTGTCTATGGATGATATGTTGTACTTGAATTCATATTTGTTACAAATCCTTTTCTAATCCCTTTCAAAATTTTGAGGCAAACTTTGTATCTTTTCCTGAAACTATTTCCTTTCGTATCCCATGTAACGTGGAAATCTCTTTCATATAAGTATATGTTTTATTAGCTTCTTTATGAGTTGACATGACTGGTATAAAGTGGGCATCCTTTGTTAACTTATCCACTACCAACATGATGGAATCTTATTTCTTTCTTGTCATGGGAAACTTAGTGATGAATTCAATGGTCACCACATCTCATTTCCACTCTGGTATTGGAAATGGTTGAAGCAATTATGTTGAATGTTTATGCTCAACTTTTAACCTTTGACATTTAATGCACCTTGTTATATATTCAACAAATTCTCTATTCATTTGGACAAAATTATTGAATTATTACTACTACAATTGTTTTTTGGTATCTTGAATGCCCTGCATATGATACATTATACCACCATTATGCATCTCATTCATTTCCAATTTCCTTAATTCCCATGAATTAGGAACATAAACTGTTCTTTTATATGTAAGAATTTCATCATCTTCCAAACTCTAACCTTGATATTTTTGTTGTCTATTTTCCTATTGTAATTCTTGGTTTACCTAAAGGTAGTGTTCATATGTTGTGACAACTTCAAGAATTATAGTTTTCAAATCGGATTCACCCATACTAATGGTTGTTGTATGCATAGCATGAAACCTTATACTAAGTGCATCACCAAATTTGTTCTTCTTTCCTTTAATATGTTTGATACCAAAAAACAACTCACATAGAAATTATATCCATCTTGTTTGTATTACATTAAAAACTTCTCAAACAAATATTTCAACCCACTATGATATATTCCCGATTCAAATTTTCTTTCCATAAGGTAATATCTCCACATCTTTAATTCTTGCACAATAGAAAAAAGTTCTAAGTCATGTGTGACATACTTTTTTTCATTCTCTTTGATCTTTCTTAATTCATGACAAATCACATGTCCATTTTGCATAAAGAATCTACCAATTACTTCTTGAAAAGCATCCGTACATACAAAAAAATCATTATTTGGGTCAACAATCTTGAGAATTGGTGTATTAGTGAGCGATATATTTAATTGTTGGAAACTTTCTTCACACTACTGTGTCCATTGAAACTTGAATCCTTTCTTCTTTTATGATGTAATTGGATGTTCCACTTTGGATAATCCCTATATAAATCTCATGTAGTATCCAACTAATCCTATGAATAATTTTAATTATAATACATTCATGTGAATAGGCCATCCCATAATAGCTTCTATGTTTTTTGAATACACTACTAGTCCTTGTTCAGAGGTGATATGTCCCAAGTATTGTATTTTTATTTTATAGAAACAACATTTACTCAGTTTTTCATAAATACAATGTTCTCTTAAAACTTGTTGCGCCAATATCAAGTGTTCCTCATACTACTCTTCTAAGTTAAAAAAAATAAGAATGTCATCTAGAAATACAATGACAAACTTATCTAATTACTTCCTGAATATCACATTCATTGAGTACATAATTGTAGTTGGTGCATTTCATAACTCAAATGGCACCACCACAAACGCACAATGACCATATCTGGTCTTGAATGTTATCTTTGTAATTTCTTCATCTTTAATCATTACCTGATGGTAGCCATATCTCAAATCTTTATTTGAGACAATCTTTTCTCCTATCAGTTGATCAAACAAGTCATCACTTCTAGGAAGTGGCTATTTATTTATCACAATGACCTTGCTCAATTGTATAAATTCAATACACAACCTCAAAGTTCCATCCTTTTTATTTAAAAATAGTATAGGCGATCCCTAAGGAGACACACTCGGGACTATATACCCTTTTTTCAACAATTCTTCCAGTTTCATCTGTAACTCTTTTAACTTCGGTATACTCATTTTGAATGGATCCTTCGAAACTAGGGAATCTCCTGGCATCAAATCAATTGAGTAATCAGTATCTCTTTCAGTGGAAATACTAGTATTTCTTCAAACACATATACACAATCTTTCAATATTGGAAAGTATTCTAAAATTGGGATTTTACACTTTTTAAATTCTTGCACATGACCTGCATACAACTGAAATCCCTTTATAAAGCATCTCTCTATATGTAAAGCTGAAATTTCTTCTATGTAAATAGGACATTGAATGGATTTCAATATAGTTTGATGCCCCTGTTAATGAAGACAAGTAAAAGACTTGTTACAAAAATCCAACAACACATGGTGTGAATCTAAGAAATTCATCCCAATATAAGTACATCATATTAACCAAATGAGATTATGTTCAAATATGCACAAGTGTTTAGTCTATTCATATCAAATGTATAACCTTTTACTAATTCGTTAATTTTCCATATGTTCCAATAGCCAACTGTACCATCAATGTTCTATCATGCTCAGTTTTCTTTAGATTAAATATTTCAACTAAATTATGTGTAATATAACTATGACTTGCTCAAGAATGATTGAGAATAACATTAGGTTTTTTGGAAATTTTACCTTCAACCTCCATCATGTTGGACCGATGATTGCTTGGCTATTGTCCCATGCTTCATGTATTATGGGAATGTTCCTATACACATCCTCCACAATACCTATTTCCTGTAAATTATGCACATTTCTTATCCAGTCTCCCCTTTGTGGACAATATTTATACATATGGTTCCCTTCAAATCCCAAACATTTTATGTACTACCTGGTTCCTTTTCCAATATATTATTTCATCCTAGTCCCGTTCTAAGTTGGATTACTGTGTTGATATGAACTCTATTGATTCTTGAAGGAAAATGGGTTAAACCCTTTCTTCCTTTCATCCTCCTTATCCTTCATCTTCTCTCTCCAGTGTTTTTGAAATTTTTTCCTTCCTTTTTTATGATCATACATTTTCTTGGCCTTATTTCTTATTTAAGAGTCTTAGGTTCATCATATTGAATTTTATCCTTATAAAATGAATGAAAACCACTTAGAAACATTTTTTATTTTTACCTTCTCCTCCTTCATAAAATCAACATGTCTTAGCATTTCTAAAATTCATTTTTCATATTCTTCCATGCTCATGTTTCCCAAATTGAATTCAAACAAAAGTTCCATATTCTTATCATAGCAATGTTTTGATAAGTATTTTTCTAAAAGTACTTAATTTTCGTCCATGAGATCCTTGTTAGATTTTTATCATTTAGTCAATATGATATTAGGATCTTATCTGAGAGAATAACATGCACATCAATAATCACAAGAGACAAGAGACACAAAATTTTCCTTGAGGAAACCATAAAGGAGAAAACCTCGCAACTTCCTCATAGATAGAATGAGCACCAATGGAAAAAGTAAAACCCAAAGATAGAAAGATGATCTCTGATAGTTGTTCTCTCTCTCACTTGTGTCAACTCCTCTTCTCTCACTCATGTGCTACAGTTGAGCGAGTGTGTGCTTCAAATAGAGAGGCTCACTCTCTATTTATACTAGTTTTTTGACTTGACAATTACTTATCAAGGTCGACTTATCTAGGAGAGTCTAATAACCCTAGTACCCCGAAACTGTGTGGACTATTTCCCTAACTTACAAAATGAGGGTTAACCTCTATGAATTTACATGACTTGATTACATTAATGATTCTCTCGATAGGAACATCAGGGTACAAATAAATACAAATATAAAATATGCAACTGAATACATTCCAAAGTTACAAATACATCAACACTCCATCTTAACTAGGAAGGTATTCTCTTGACATAATTCATCAGCAAATGTCTTAGTTACTGGATCATTCATCAAAGCTGGATCATCATCAAAGCAGGATCATCACTGGATCATCATCAAAGCTGGATCATCACTACTCCCACTATCTCAAGCAAATGGTGCTATCTCTCAATTCTTCTCATCATAGGAAGTTCTACAAAGCCAACCCTTTTTCATGTTGGTTTTAGTCCTAGCCTCCATGTACGTCTTCATCAATAGAGACAACCCTTATTCATGCTGGATGTACTGCCTTTCTCACGCGTGAAACGAAAGCTGAGGGGGCTACTTAAATCTTTCTACCTCGGATCATAATGCTCTGGTTAATGATACTTTGAGATACATTCAATAAATTAATGATTTATAAATATATCAATAATGGTTGCATCTCACATATTTGCAAAAAATATTAAACTTAATTTTTTTTATAAGCTATCTAAACTTATGACTTTCTTCATAAGTTGGTATTTTAAGTATTTAATTGGTTTTTTTATAACTTGCCATTTATATATATTTTTGTTCTTTATATTGATCAATATTAAAACAATAATGTATAATAAAAACTTAAATATATTTATAAGAAATTATTAAAAGATATCTATAAAAAACTGGAAAAATATCTTTAAATTTTTTTGAAAGATATTTACAAGAAGTTAGTGAAATATATGTTTAAAAAAATTATTAAAAAAATAGCATTCAAAATTTTAAAATAAAATATTAATAAAAAAAACTAAAGGAACATCATTAATCTAAAATAAAATTTTATATGTTTTTTAGTATTTAAGTCAGATGCCTCTTTGGTTGGTATGATTAGAGGTTACAGAAAATGGATCAGGTCTACATTAGAGATGTATCCCCTTTCTGTGGAGTAAAGGGTAAGTAAAAGTTGCAATGCAATTTATAACATAATTTTGAAAGATATTTATAAGAAATTTTAAAAAATTATTATTTAAAATTATAGAAACTTTAGTTATACATTTATTTAAAATAGCAATTTAAAAAAATATAATATATAATTAAAAAAAATGTTTATATATTTATTTAAAATATAATTGAGTTATAAAATATAGTATTATACTTAAACTATTTAACTAAATATAATGATGATGATTAACATCTATTTCGATCAATTTTTTAAATCTTATTTTTGTACTCAAAAAGCTTGCCAAGAAGCTTTCCAAGCTCAGTATAGTTTTGGCAAGTTAGGAGGTTATAAATGTTTATATTATACCAAATACTATGAAACTCATATCTAATGTGGGTGACATGTAAGCAAGGGATTTTCACCCTCAACCCTCATAGCCCCACACAGATGGCAAACCCTTTTTGCCCATGGAGTTTTAGGAATAAACCAACGCCTTGTTTAGCTATGGAGTTCATGAGAGTCCATGCTAATCTTGGCTATATTAATTTTCTTCAGTGAGGTAGTTATTACTAAGAGATATTCCAAGTAAGGATTAATGACCTCCTTATAATAGCTTAATTTTCTCTAAATTTTCGTCATAAAAGAATTTTTCTTTAAACTTAGAAGTAATAATATAATACATTTATTTAAATCAATCTTTATCCAATTAAGATACTTATAATTTTTTGGTTTAAAATATTAATATTAGACATACTAAGAATCAGTTTGACTAAAATAATTTATTTATTTTCTTTACCATGGTCATTGTACCAAAAATAGTTAAGTGTTTTATAAAGACAAGATACCAAGAATAGTGAGATGAGAACATTCAAGTAGATTCCTATCCTTTACAAATTTGGATTTCAGATTTCGATTTAAGATGTATTTACCTTATAGATGAATAATTGCAAATTTATAAAGACATCAAAATTCTATGGTGGTTGGCTAGTATCTATATATAGTTAAGACAAATATAAATATGGGTTGACTTTAATTATTCTCTTCCCAAATCCTAAACAAAGTATGTTATGAACGTGAAATTGGTCACAAATCCTGAACAACTTAAAGGTTATCACTATAAAATGAATAGGTGTGGTGTGATATTTAGATCAAATTTGTTGAAAGAGGTTGGGTGTTTGTGTCTATGTTAATAGTTTAATAAACATATACTGAAAAAAAAATGTTTGTTGCGAATACAAGATCTCCAAAATAACTTTTTTCATTGATCTCCAAAATAACTCCTTAGGTATCTTTTCGAATATATATAACCTAGATAAACATTCTTTTCGAGGGGAGAAGGAATTCTATATATGACCTAGAGAAACATTCTTTTCGAGGGAAGAGGGAATTCAATTGAGCAAAACTTACTTGGATGACCACTCATCAATGAAATTCAAGCACTATGCATTTATTTTAATTTATGGGCGCTCACATGAAGTTGGTTCCACTTTTTAGTGCCACTTAAGAAATCAAAAACACACTTCCGAAGTGTAAATCGAGAATGCATATGCGTTATTGATGGTATGTTTGGAATAACCTGAGCCCAAACACAAGGCTAAGGTTAGTAAGGAAGTATCGCATATGTGTTCTGTAAAAGTTAAATATCACATATGGGTATGGAAAATTTTAAAAAAACAAGACAAAGACTGCAGGCCTCATTTCTCATTTGCACAGTGAAATTTCAGGAGAGTGATAAACTGCATAGGTGATAAACAGTACAGGCGATTTGCGTTTCACCATTTGGAGGTCGATTTGGAGGTGGCTTGGCTCCAATGGTATGTAAATTCTCGTATCCATTACAATTTGTTTTCAATTCTTTATTTTTTTTCTTAATTTCATAGTTTTTATAATTTTTTAAAACAAATTTAATAAAAAAAATTGAATTAAATCAAAGAATGATAAATTAAAACAATTTGTATTTTTTTGTTTAAATATTAACAGATAACATAAATGAGCAATATAATGTGGAAAATGAACCCACTAATAACCCAAAACCTAACCAAAAAATGAACCCAAACCCAAACCTGGAGGGGGAAGAAGATCGAAACTCACAGATTCTGGCGTGTTTGGCATCATTGAGGCACATTAGCTCATCTATTAGAGGGGGGGATCATTTGAGACAATATTTAGCCGATGAATTGGACACAATAACAAACACAATTGCCAATGCCCAAGGAGCCCTGTACAACATTAGCTCATACAGAGAATCCACGAAGCAATACTGCTCCGATGGATTGAGTTATAAAGATATCAAAGACCTAAATATTACAAAAGACCAGTTATTTTCATTACTCTAGGACCCTAGCACTGGATTGGCTCCACCCACCAGTCGAGCACACATTTCCATAGAGTGGTGCATGGAACCTAATACAAATGCCATTTGGATGGATCGTTGGTATATTATCTTCGATGAAGACTCTCATGGGAATTGGGATATCCCATTTTATTTCCTTAGGAAGTTGTATGCAGAATTCATCCTAGGGAAACATGTTAACTATTTGGATATCTTCGGCTTCCACGGTGTTTGTCATGGGACTCCCCAAGATAGGGAAGGGGCCAGGACGGATCCTAACCGTGTGCCACACCCTCTATGCACACCAAAACCCACTCAGCTACATCCTCCCGTGGGTCTTGTGATTAAGGATACACAAGAGGCCTTATTTGACTTGGTAGATACATTGCTTCAGCATGGGATTGATTTCCAAGGAAATGTAAGCCAAGGGGTTTGCACTTCTAAGGCCAGCCCATCTACAGATCACACAGGAGATGCAAAGTGTTCAGAGCGTCGCATTACTCCACACCCTTGCACATCATGTGGAGGCATATGCTATGGCCCTATTTTAGACTTCTAGGACGATGGATTATTTTGATTTGTAAGTAAAACTCATTATTTTCATATTATATTTTGTTTCATATCACAATTTTCAATTGTTTCTCAATTTGTTTCTATTTAATTATCTAACAAATTATGTGAAAAAATATGCAGTTGGTGTCCCATGGCACACCATAGTCGCATAGTTCACCAATCAATGTTGATAACATTGATGTTGTTGTCAATATTGCATATGGGTTTGGTTCTTCACCATTAGCGGTAAGAACTATACTTGTTAATTTGTCAACTTTATTTACATATTTATAGTAGAGATTGTAACATTCAATATATCCTAAGTTTCATACAACATGTTTTATGTAGGGTGATCAGGATGATTACATTGAATCTCATCCTAGTCCCTCTCATGTAGAGGTAGATTCCGAGACACGAGTATTATTTTCAATATGCTTTTAATTATGTTTCACTTTCTTTGGGAAAATCATTTTTCGTCCATCATGTATATGTCTCATTTTCTTTGTACTATCTCACATTGACATATGTTACGTTATGCAAGCATCCATTGAGCCATTGGTGCTTGAAGAGCACCAAAGCAAGGTTGTTACCGACCCACCTATTCCCCCTTGCCAGGTACATGTATGTTTCACTTTCTTTGAAAACATCATTTTCCGTCCATGTAGTATATATGTCTATGATTATTTTTATTATATGAATTTGACATATGTTATTTTATGCAGTATTCTATTGAGGCACCAGTGCTTGAAGAGTACCAGATTGATGACCCACCCATGACGAGCCGCAGGTACGTTTATGTATTACTTTCTTTTAATTGTGATTTTAATGATTCAACATGTACTTTTTAAATTTTTTGAAATTGTCTAATTGTATCTTCATCCTTTTGTACTTAGGAATGTGATTTTGATGAATATGTCCAAAAAGAGAACTTCTTCGCTAATGTGTGTAGAAATCCTTTTACCTCGTTGCTAGTTGATCGACCCACTGGTTACACACCTCCTCATGTCCCCCAGGTATATTTATACATTGCAACTATTGCTTATATTTCTTTTTGTACATGCAAGTATCTTTTTCCTTGTTTCCCCCATTGATATGTCTCTTTCTATTTGTATTATATGACATTGACATATCTGTTACTTTATGTAGGAATCTATTGAGACAGTGGTGCTTGAAGAGCACCAAAGCGAGGTTGTTGTCGACCCACCTTTGATGAGCCAGCAGGTAATTTTATGTATCACTTTCTTTGTACATTTATGTATGGATTTCCCTGATTTGGTGCTTTCTCTTTGTACGTTTTTGTAGGTTTATGTATCGCTTTGACATATGTTACTTTATGCAGGAATCTATTGAGATAGTGTTGCTTGAAGAGAACCAAAGCGAGGCTATTTTCAACCCACCTCTTCCCCCCCGTTAGGTACATGTATGTTTCGCTTTCTTTGGAAACATCATTTTCCATCCATGTAGTATAAATGTCTCTGATTCTTTTTGTTATCTGAAATTGACATATATGTTACTTTATGTAGGATTCTAGTGAGGCACCGATGCTTGAAGAGCACCAAATTGGTGACCCGCCTCTAACAAGCCAACATGTGTGTTTATGTATCGCTTTCTTTGTACATTTGTGTATCACTTTCTCTGATTTTGTGCTTGAAGAAACCCAAATCAGTGACCTGCCTCTTCGCCCCCAATGTACATGTATATTTGTTGACATTGGCATATATATATTTTTTATGCATCTTGATAGTGAGCAAGTGGTGCTTGAAGAGCACCCAATCAGGGTCGCTGTTAGTGAGCCACCAAGACCCACCATTACTTACTCATGTACAATAAGTAAAAATGTTATATTGGTTTTGGAATTTGAACAAATGTACATAGAATTTTTATAGGTTGGTAAACTAACTTACAAAATTTGGTTTTTCTGCAATCTCCCTTGATGTGACCTAACCCTCTTGTTCAGTGATGGGGATCACCAGTGAGTAGTCAGAAAAGAAAGATAAACTTCTACGAAGACATTGGTAGTGGCAGCGAAAGGGGGGATAACTAAAA
This sequence comes from Pseudotsuga menziesii, assembly GCA_001517045.1. Classification (NCBI taxonomy): domain Eukaryota; kingdom Viridiplantae; phylum Streptophyta; class Pinopsida; order Pinales; family Pinaceae; genus Pseudotsuga; species Pseudotsuga menziesii. The sequence continues at coordinate 21,065 of LPNX010190009.1, forward strand.
TAAATGTATAGGGGGGATACATAGATGCAATTTTTTGTTTTTAATACACACAGATGTACATTTTGATACACTATTTTGTATTATGGCCATCTGGCATGCTAATTTTTGTAAGATTATTTCTATACATATATAATATAAAGCAAGGTTCAAATTTATACATATATGGTTGACTTGATCTTGGAACATGATATGTGTGGTTCACCTATGTGATATAATGATATGTGTGGTTCACATGTGTGCTAACTTATGAATTTCCAATACTCAAGGGAAGAATTTATGACTCGTCAACTTTTTAACATTATGGCTATCCTCAACTTTTTAACATCATAACCATACCATACACTACCTAAATTACATACACTAACATCATAACACTAATTCATGCATGCATGTGTAATATACCATATCCTACCCTACAATACCCTATGATACTAACATGATGCCATACTAACATACAATAACATACCCTACAATACCCTATGATACTAGCATCATACCATATTAACATACAATAACATACCATAACATAACATAGTAACATCATACCATCCTAACATACCATACCATTGTAATATACCATAGTTCCATCTCATAACTTGTAAAGAGGTCACTAAACCATAGTTCCATGTCATAACTTGTCAACCCTAGTGATAGCATGCAAATTGGTGTTCATGAAATCCTAGCTGGTTTCCAATTTGTACATGTCCATGTGTTTCTAGTTCCATCTCATAACTTGTAAAGACCTCACTAAACCCTAGTTCCATGTCATAACTTGTCAACCCTAGTGGTATCATGCAAATTGGTGTTCATGAAACCCTAGTTGGTTTCCAATTTGTACATGTCCATTTGTTTCTAGTTCTATCTCTTAACTTGTAAAGAGCTCACTAAACCCTAGTTCCATCTCATTATTTGTCAACCCTAGTGATAGCATTCAAATTGGTGTTCATGAAATCCTATTTGGTTTCCAATTTGTACATTTCCATGTTTTTCTAGTTCCCTCTCTTAACTTGTAAATTGCTCACTAAACCCTAGTTCCATCTCATTATTTGTCAACCCTAGTGATAGCATGCAAATTGGTGTTCATGAAACCCTAGTTGGTTTCCAATTTCTAGTTCCCTCTCTTAACTTGTAAATTGCTCACTAAACCCTGGTTCCATCTCATTATTTTTCAACCCATGCAAAGTGGTGTTCATGAAACCCTAGTTGGTTTCCAACTTGTACATGTCCATGTTCTTCGAGTTCTGTCTCTTTGCTTGTAAAGAGCTCACTAAACCCTAGTTCCATCTCATAACTTTTCAACCCTAGTGATAGCATGCAAATTGGTGTTCATGAAAGCCTAGTTGGTTTCCAATTTGTACATGTCCATGTGTTTCTAGTTCCCTCTTTTAACTTGTAAATTTCTCACTAAACCCTAGTTCCATCTCATTATTTGTAAACCCTACTTGGTTTCCGTTTTCTAGTTTCCTCTCTTAACTTGTAAATTTATCACTAAACTCTAGTTCCATCCCATAACTTGTCAAACCTAGTGATAGCATGAAAATTGGTGTTCATGAAATCCTAGTTGGTTTCCAATTTGTACATGTCCATGTTTTTCTAGTTCCATCTCATAACTTGTAAAGAGCTCACTAAACCCTAGTTCCATCTCATTATTTGTCAACCCTAGTGATAGCATTCAAATTGGTGTTCATGAAAGCCTAGTTGGTTTCCAATTTGTACTTGTGTCCATGTTTTTCTAGTTTTGTCTCATAACTTGTAAAGAGCTCACTAAACCCTAGTTCCATCTCATTATTTGTCAACCCTAGTGATAGCATGAAAATTGATGTTCATGAAATCCTGGTTGGTTTCCAATTTGTACATGTCCAAGTGTTTCTAGTTCCCTCTCTTAACTTATAAATTGCTCACTAAACCCTAGTTCCATCTCATTATTTGTCAACCCTAGTTGGTTTCCAATTTCTAGTTCCCTCTCTTAACTTGTAAATTTCTCACTAAACCTTAGTTCCATCTCATAACTTCTCAACCCTAGTGATATCATGCAAATTGGTGTTCATGAAGGCCTAGTTGTTTTCCAATTTTTACATGTCCATGTGTTTGTAGTTTTGTCTCATGACTTGTAAAGAGCTCCCTAAACCCTAGTTCCATCACATTGTTTGTCAACCCTAGTGACAGCATGCAAATTGGAGTTCATGAAAGCCACATGAAAGCCTACTTGGTTTCCAATTTGTAGATGTCCATGTGTTTCTAGTTCCATCTCATAACTTGTAAAGAGCTCAATAAACCCTAGTTCCATCTCATTATTTTTCAACCCTAGTGATAGCATGCAAATTGGTGTTCATGAAAGCCTAGTTGGTTTCCAATTTATACATGTCCATGTGTTTCTAGTTCCCTCTCTTAACTTGTAAATTTCTCACTAAACCCTAGTTCCATCTCATTATTTGTAAACCCTAGTTGGTTTCCAATTTCTAGTTCCCTCTCTTAACTTGTAAATTTGTCACTAAACCCTAGTTCCATCGCATTATTTGTCAACCCACACAAAGTGGTGTTCATGAAACCCTAGTTGGTTTCCAATTTGTACATGTCCATGTGTTTCTAGTTCCCTCTCTTAACTTGTAAATTGCTCACTAAACCCTAGTTCCATCTCATAACTTTTTAAACCTAGTGATATCATGCAAAGTGGTGTTCATGTTTTTTGGGGTAGCGAGGCCTATCAAAGGTATGCTGAGTGGATACTCATTGGATGCGGAATTCAATTCTGCATCCAACGAGCTATCCCGATTGAAATTTGAGTAAAAAACGGGGAGATATGTCAAAAATATGAACAAAAAAAGTAGTTTTTTTTATGATACCTATCCCCAAATTTATATTAAAAAATTATTTAAGAGGTGCTCCATTTTTTAATTTTAAAGCATTTTGATTAGCTAATACACTATGACATGGAATTTGTATTATTTTTTGAAGGCCCATTTTAAATTGAAATTTCCTCTAATGCATGTGACCTATTTTTGTGACCAAGTGTGCGCAACTGGATTTTTATACCAATTACTAGGTTGGTGAAGTGGTATACAATAGCTCATGGTCTATAATCCTAATATACATACCCACCCTTCCTTTTATATTGTGCGAAAAGTGTCCAGTACTCCCCTTTTATAACCATCGATTTAGTTGGGAATTCAATATTTTCATCATCTGTAACAAGTTCAAGAATGGCTTGTTTCCCTTCTAAGCAATGTGCCAACCAATAGTCAGAACCCCATTCATCATTTTTTGGGGAAACCACTGCATATATCTGACTTGTGAAAGGAAATAGGTCGAGTTAACAATACATTTTTTAAATAAGGTCTTGCATTTCTAATTTCTACATAAATTAAATTCTACATAGTTCGAGTAAACAATACATAAATTCATTTTCTAACTTACATTAGAGGAAATTTCAACTCAAAATGGGCCTTTTAACTTTTATTCAAATTCCATGTCATCATGTGTTTGCCAATGAAATTGATTTAAATTTGAAATACCGTATAGGTCTTAAACACTTTTTTAATATAAATTTGGGAATAGGTATCATAAAAAAAACTACTTTTTTTTGTTTGTATTTTTGACATATCTCCCCGTGTTTTTACTCAAATTTCGATTGGGAGAGCTCGTTGGATGTGGAATTAAATTCCGCATCCAATGAGCTCTCTTGATCGAAATTTGAGTAAAAACACAGGGAAATATGTCAAAAATACAAACAAAAAAGTAGTTTTTTTCTTTTCTTCCTCCAAAATTAATAAATATTATTTTATTATTTTAACTATTATTTTATTAGTTCATTTTAGGAGGCCCATTTTGAGTTGAAATTTCCTCTAATGGTTATCCACCACCGACATGATGGAATCATGTTTCTTTCTTGTCATGGGAAACTTAGTGATGAATTCAATGGTCACCACATCCCATTTCCTCTATGGTATTGGCAATGGTTGAAGCAATTATGCTGAATGTTTATGCTCAACTTTTAATATTTGACATTTAATGCACCTTGTTATATATTCAACAATTTATCTCTTCATTTGGCCAAAATTATTGAATTCTTACTACTACAATTGTTTTTTGGTGTCTTGAATGCCATGCATATAGTACATTATGCCACCATTATGCATCTAATTCATTTCCAATTTTGTTAATTCCCATGAATTCGGAACATAAACTCTTCTTTTATATGTAAGAATTTAATCATATTCCAAACTCTAACATTCATGCTTTTGTAGTCTATTTTCCTATTGTAATTCTTGTTTTACCTAAAGGTAGTGTTCATATGTTTTAACAACTTCAATAATTTTGGTTTTTAAATAAGATTCACCCATACTAATGGTTGTTGTATGCATAGCATGAACCCTTATACTAAGTGCATCACCAAATTTGTCCTTCTTTCCTTTAATATGTTTGATACCAAAATACAACTCACATAGAAATTATATCTATCTTGTTTGTGCTGCATTAAAAATTTTCTTCTCAAAAAATATTTCAACCCACTATGATCTATTCCCGATTAAAAATTTCTTCCCATAAGGTAATGTCTCCACATCTTTAATTCATTCAAAATAGCAACACGTTCCAAGTCACGTGTGACATAAATTTTCCCATGCTCTTTAATCTTTCTTAATTCATAACAAATCACATGCCCATTTTTCATAAAGACTCCACCAATTCCCTCTTGAAAATCATTTGTACATACAACAAAATCATTATTTGGATCAACAATCTTGAGAATTGATCTACTAGTGAGCGATCTATTTAAATGTTGGAAACTTTTTTCTCATTGTTGTGTCCATTGAAACTTGACTCCTTTCTTCTTCTATGATGTAATTGGATTTTCCACTTTCGATAATTCCTATATAAATCTCATGCAGTATCCAACAAATCCTATGAGTGGATTTAATTCTAATACATTAATGTGAATAGGCCATCCCATAATAGCTTCTATGTTTTTGGAATCCACTACTAGTCCTTCTTTAAAGGTGATATGTCCCAAGTAATGTATTTTTATTTTATAGAAAAAACATTTACTCAATTTTTCATAAATATAATGTTCTCTTAAAACTTGTTGTAACAATATCAAGTGTTCCTCATACTACTCTTCTAAGTTTAAATAAATAAGAATTTCATCTAGAAATACAATGGCAAACTTATCTAATTACTTCCTGAATATCACATTCATTGAGTACATAAATGTAGTTGGTGTATTTCTTAACCCAAAAGGAACCACAACAAACACATAATGACCATATCTGGTCTTGAATGTTCTCTTTCTAATTTCTTCATATTTAATCATTACCTCATGGTAACCGGATCTCAAATCTTTCTTTGAGACAAAATTTTCTCCTATCAGTTGATCAAACAAGTCATCAATTATAGAAAGTTTAATGATTTATTCATCACAATGGCCTTGCTCAATTGTATAAATTCAATACACAACCTTAGAGTTCCATCCTTTTTATTTAAAAATAGTATAGGTGATCCCCAACGAGACACACTCGGGCCTATATACCCTTTTTTCAACAATTCTTCCAACTGCATATGTAACTCTTTTAACTCTGGTATACTCATTTTGAATGGAACCTTGGAAACTAGGGAATCTCCTAGAATCAAGTCGGTAGAGAAATCAATATCTCTTTCGGTGGAAATACAAGTATTTCTTCAAACACATATACACAATCTTGCAATATTGGAAAGTCTTCTAAACTTGGGATTTTACAGTTTTTCAATTCTTGCACATGACCTACATACAACTTAAATCCATTTTTGAAGCATCTATTTAATTGCAAAGATGAAATTTCTTCTATGGAATTAGGAAATTGAATGGATTTCTCTATATTTTGATGCCCTTGTTAATAAAGAAAAGTAAAAGACTTGTTACGAAAATCCAATGACACATGGTGTGCATCTACCCAATTCATCCCAATATAAGTATATCATATGAACCAAATGATATTATGTTCAAATATGCACAAGTGTTTAGTCTATTAATATCAAATGTATAACCTTTTACTAATTCGTTAATTTTCCTTTCTTCCAATAGCCAACCGTACCATCAATGTTCTATCATGCTTAGTTTTCTTTAGCTGAAATATTTCAACTAAATTATGTGTAATATAACTATGAATTGCTCAAGAATGAATGAGAATAACAATAGGTTGTTTGGAAATTTGACCTTCAACCTCCATCATGTTGGACCGATGATTGCTTTTCTATTGTTCAATTATTCATGCATTATGGGAATGTTCCTATAGACATCCTCCAAAATACCTACTTCCCGTAAATTATGCACATTTCTTATCTGGTCTCCCCTTTGTGGACAATATTTATACATATGGTTCCCTTCGAATCCTCAAAATTCTACTTACTACCTAGTTCCTTTTCCAATAGATTCTCATCCTAGGCATGTTCTAAGTTGGATTACTATGTTGATATGAACTTTATTGATTCTTGAAGAAAAATGTCTTAAACCCTTTCTTCCTTTCATCCTCCTTATCCTTCATCTTCTCTCTGTAGTATTTTTGAAAAATTTTCCTTCCTTTGTTATGATCATACATGGTCTTGGAATTTTGAATTGCTTCTTTAAGAGTCTTAGGTTTGTCATATTAAATTTTATCCTTATAAAAAAGAATGAAAACCACTTAGAAACATTTTTATTTTTACCTTCTCCTCCTTCATAAACTCAACATGTCTTAGCATTTCTAAAAGCGTTTTTTCATATTCCTCCATGCTCATGTTTCCCAAATTGAATTTAAATAAAAATTCCATCTTCTTATCATAATAATGTTTTGACAAGTACTTTCTCTAAAAGTATTTAAATTTCTTCCATGAGATCCTCTTGTCACCGATATGGTTAACTTGGACTAATTGGTCCCACAAAATGGAAGCCTTTCCATGTAAATTGTAAATGGAAATAATATCTTCCATCTTAGAATAATAGTTATGTATGTAAATATATTTCCTCATTCCCAGCAATAAAACTTCAACATCTTCTCCCTTCTTGTTCTAACCATCAAATGGGGTTGGCCTAATTTTTCTAAGTTCCCCTTGTAGGTCATCTTTCACATACCTTCTTTTATGATGTATAATTGGAGAAATTTTTGGAGTACTTCTAAAACTCTTAGATATAGATGGATTTTTATAGACATAGTTTAGTGAGTAGTGCTTCTTATGAATCGTTTTAGAACTTTTATAATGTTCAGATTTCTTATATGATATCTTCCTTATTTCTCCTTCGTTGAGGATAATTCAATTTTCATATACATCTGTAGCATATTTAGACTTTGCACTATCTGAGTATTATTTTTATTTTGTTGTTCTTTATCTCTCAACATCCTTTCATTGTTTTCCCTATAAGTCTATAATTCTAACCTTAGAAGTCTCATGGTTTCTACAAACTCCTATGGATTTATATATTCTCCATGCCCTTTTTTTTGTAGTTGTATATTTCCCACATTGATATCATGACCTATGACATCATCTTCATAATTGTGTGGAAGCTCCCCTTCTTCAATTTTAATGTCCCATAATTTTAAGAAAACTTGTCTTGTGAGTGTGTTCGATTCAAAATTGTATCTACAATGTGTGCATGTTTTTACATTTGTTATATTAATCTAGTGACTAAACATAGTCTCATGAAAGATTAATAACAATAAGGCATGAAAATTGTGTAATAGTGCTACAAAATGAGTAGTCGCTCTGTATATTCACAAAAAGAATGAGTAATACAATACAACGATCACGCTACAAGCATGAATGACAAAACAATTCGAATTCCCAAGGAGTTCATTCGAATTGAATGAGTGAGTCTAGCTTAACTGAGTGTAAGCCATAGTCAACACTCAAGTTAACCATTGATGAAAACCCTAATTGACTCAACTGAGCCCTAAATGAAGTTGGAGTGCAATAAATGATTGATTCTAACTGAAAGTAGGTTAGACACTTGTCACATCAAGCCAACTATCAAGTGGTAGCACATCAATGACTCCAATGAACCCTAATGAGGTTAACTGAAGTGTAACTGAACATCAGAAGTGGTTGGAGGCACCCCTATTGACTCCACTTCATTAAATAATCAATAAATAATCAATAAATAATCAATTTAATGATGTAGGGTGCCTTCACTGCTCTGTTTAACTAATTGTAACCATCAGTTAGCAATATGGGGCATTAATGACACTCATATCACCCCTGGAGTGCTCCAATTAGCCTCCCTGAATGTAGGAGAAGGCTAAGTTAGCCTCCTTGACTGAAAATAGGCATGGGTGTGATATAGATGATGTCATCTAGTGCTCCTCTAATGTTAGTTAAGTCAATAATACTTAGGATAGTTGTTTAACTAGGCCAAATTGACCAAAAAGAGTGTGTATGGTGGTAAATGTCTCCAACACCCCCCCTTAAGCTATACTCAGGAGGAGTAGAAAACATAAAATGCATAAAAATGCTAGGGCCCCAAAAACTAAGGCCATAGGTCACCCTTTACAATAAAGTAACTGCTTAATATAACAAGGAAATGGGGAAAACCTCATGGGAAAAATACCCCCCCTCAAACTAAGCAGCAAATCAAGAATTGGTTCTTATATGCAGCAGCATCCTGAGACTGTGCATGTGAACCCCTGAATCCAAAATAAATGAATATTTATAGAGGAATCTTCCACTTTTGAAGAAGAACAATGCACTCAACTGAATCAGAAATATAAACAATTGCATGGTGAAAACTGGACCCATGTAAAGTAGCTGAAATCATCTGAAGAGAGAGCAAAGGTTCTTGAGGATTCAAACCATATGTGGACACTCAAGAAACTGATATGTTGTAGCATTGAATAGAAAACCATGAGTGGTAAAATCAGCCCCAATTCTTAGGAGCAAGTGTCCAAGCAGATGCAGAATGTCTTCCTCTTTACTAGTTCCGTGAGGAGATGAGCATGTGACCAAGGATAGAGAAGCCCTGGGACTGTGGAGAACGAATAATTGGGCTCCATAATCTGATATAGCTTCTGAAATATCTAATGAATCACATAATAAAATATCAGCAACCTCATATAAGGAAACTAAGACCAAATCCCCATCAACAGTTTTGAAGAGAAAGTGCGGTACTTGAGTTTTCGCACCAGAATTGGTGAGAGCAGCTACAAGCATGACTGAAATATTTTGGATTTTAAAATATGAACCAAATAATATCAGATCAGAAAGTAAATTAGATCTAAATAATTTCTCAACAGATCCAAAACTGTCAAATGAAATCAAATCCCTGGCAGCAATTTTGTAGGAGACTTGCAGTACTTGTTTCTTCACAAAATTAATGAGAACAGCTACAAGTAGCACTGAAAGATTATGAACCTGAAATATTGTACCAAGAAATATAAGATCGGATCTAAATAATATCATATCAGATCCAATAAGGTTAATATCATATTCAAATAAATGTTTAACTGAGACGGTGGATGCACATCTTTCTTCTTCTTCAAAATTCTGAATTTTGGTGCATGCAATCCTGTGGGAATTTGCTGGAAAATCTATATCATAGAGAGCGAATGGATCTAGGTCACCCTATACAATAAAGTAACTACTTAATATAAAAATGAAATGGGTAAAACATCATGGGAAAAATACCCCCCCTCAAACTAAGTAGTAAATGAAGAATTGGTTCTTCTATGAAGTAGCATCCTCAGACTATGCATGTGAACCTCTGAATCCAAACTAACTGAATATGTCTAGAGTAATCTTGCACTTTTGAAGAAGAACAATGCACTCAACTGAATTAGAAATATAAACAGCTGCATGGTGAAAACTGGGCTGATGTAGAGTAGCTGAAATCATCTGAAGAGAGAGAAAAAGTTCTTGAGGATTCAAACCATGTGTGGAAAAATCAAGAAAATAATATGTTGCAGTGTTGAACAGGAAAACATGAGTGGTAAAATCATCCCAAATTCTTAGGATCAAGTGTCCAAGCAGATATAGAATGCCTTCCTCTTTACTAGTTCCGTGACGAGATGAGCATCTGACCAAAGGTAGAGAAGCCCTGGGACTATGGAGAGTGAATGCTTGAGCTCCATAATATGATATAGCTTCTGAAATATCTAATGAATCATATAATAAAATATCAGCAACCTCATATGAGGAAACTAACACCAAATCCCCATCAGCGGTTTTGAAGAGAAAGTGCGGTACTTGATTTTTCACACCGAAATTGGTGCGAGCAGCTAGAAGCATGGCTGAAAGATTTTGTATTTTGAAATATGAACCAAATAATATCAGATAATAAAGTAAATCATATCTAAATAATTTCACAACAGATCCATAACTGTGAAATGAAATCAAATCCCCAGCAGCAGTTTTGTAGGAGACTTACAGTACTTGTTTCTTCACAAAATTAATGAGAACAGCTGCAAGTAGCACTTAAATATTATGAACTTGAAATATTGTACCAAGAAATATAAGATTGGATCTAAATAATATCATATCATATACAATAAGGTTAATATCAGATTCAAATAAATGGTTAACTGAGATGGTGGATGCACATCTTTCTTCTTCTTCAAAATTCTGAATTTTGGCGCATGCAATCCTGCAGGAATTTGCTGGAAAATATACATCATGGAGAGCGAATGGATCACTCTAAAATCTGATATTTATTCCAAAAAATCCAAGGTATCACATATTTTCACACCAGCAGCAACATTATAGGAATAAAAATCAAATTTGTCTTCACTTTTGGAAGCAATTACTGGTAAATTTTGCACAGAATTCAAAGGAAAATCACCGATGAATGTTTGCATGGAAGTGCAGCAGTGTTTTTCTTCAATATCAGATATTTGAATGTCTTGTTTTGTTTCAACAATATGAGGATATGAGATATCAGAGATCTCATGAACTTTCGGAGCACCAGGAGAAGGAGTCACTGCATGGAGACTTTCTTCAATTCGAATTGACTGTGTAGAAGATTCTGCTTCATCTTCATCTTGAAAAAATTCATCAGAGAGAGTAGAGGCCGAGAATTTTGAGTAAAGAACTCTTTTGGTGTTGGATGTGATCTCCAAAGTGCTATTATGATCCTCATTGTTCTTGTCAAAGGTTCTGTCCAATTTTGTCCAGAGATCCTTTGGGTATTTAGCTGAACCAATAAGGTAGCACAAGCTAGGAGAAAGGGCCAGACATATTGCTCAAAAATATATATCACCATCATTTAGCCAGTCATTCTCATTCTCATAAGACTCTTTTCCAAGTCCAATAGACACCTCATAGAGACTTCGTCTCTCGAGAGATGCAATCATCTTCAACTTCCTTTATGAATAGCTTGTGAATGGGGTCAGAAGAGGGAGGGGATGAGTCCATTCGAAATTGTACCTGCTAAAACCTAGAAATCACAACAAAAGGGGCACAGTAAAGTCGGACAACCTGCACATTTTAGGCTTTCATCACACCCAGAATATTTGATCAAGCAAGCTTCATCAACAATTTCCTTACTTGGGGTATTAAGTGGTAAGCCTTGGCTTTTGGTGGAGTGCTGGATTTTTGAGCTATTGCTCAATTTTTCATGCAAGATATTTCAAAAACCTTGTTTTTGAGAGATCTAAGCTTTGTCCCACCATGAGCTCTGATACCATATTAATATGCCACAATAATGTAGGGACTAAAACATAGTCTCATCAAAGATTAATAACAATAAGGCATGAAAATGGTATAATAGTGCTACAAAATGAGTAGTCGCTCTATATATTAACAAAAAGAATGAGTAATACAATATAATGATCATGTTGCAAGCATGAATGACAAATAAATTCAAATTCCCAAGGAGGTCATTCAAATTGAATGAGTGAGTCTAGCTTAACTGAATGTAAGCCACAGTCAACACTCAAGTTAACCACTGGTCAAAACCCTAACTGACTCAACTGAGCCCTAACTGAATTCAGAGTGCAATAAATGACTGATTCTAACTAAAATTAGGTCAGACACATGTCACAACAAGCCAACCATCAAGTGGTAGCGCATCAATGACTCTAATGAACCCCAATGAGGTTAACTGAAGTGTAATTGAACATCAGAAGTGGTTGGAGGTGCCCCTGTTGACTCCAGTTCATTAAATAATCAATAAATAATCAATTTAATGATGGAGGGTGCCTTCACTACTCTGTTTAACTAATTGTAACCATAAGTTATCAATATGGGGCGTTAATGACACTCAGATCACCCCCGAAGTGATCCAATTAGCCTCCCCAAATGTAGGAGAAGGCTAAGTTAGCCTCATTGACTAAAGGTAGACATGGGTGTGATCTAGATGATGTCATCTAGTGCTCCTCTGATGTCAATTAAGTCAATAATACTTAGGATAGTGGTTTAACTAGGCCAAATTGACCAAAAAGAGTGTGTATGGTGGTAAATGTCTCCAACATGTTAAACATGATTTAATTCTAAAATTCAATAAAGAGTGTGTATGGTGGTAATGTCTCCAACACCACCCCTTAAGCTATACTTAGGAGGAGTAGAAAACATAAAATGCATAAAAATGCCAGGGCCCTGAAAACTAAGGCCATAGGTCACCCTGTACAATAAATTAACTACTTAATATAACAAGGAAACGGGGAAAACGTCATGGGAAAAATACCCCCCCAGAAACTAAGTAGTAAATGAAGAATTGGTTCTTCTATGAAGTAGCATCCTCAGAATATGCATGTGAACCTATGAAACCAAAATAAATGAATATTTCTAGAGGAATCTTGCACTTTTGAAGAAATACAATGCACTCAACTGAATTAGAAATATAAACAGCTGCATGGTGAAAACTGGGCCCATGTAGAGTAGCTGAAATCATCTGAAGAGAGAGAAAAAGTTCTCGAGGATTCAAACCATGTGTGGAAAAATCAAGAAACTAATATGTTGCAGTGTTGAATAGGAAACCATGAGTGGTAAAATCATCCCAAATTCTTAGGAGCAAGTGTCCAAGTAGATATAGAATGTCTTCCTCTTTATTAGTTCTGTGACGAGATGAGCATCTGACCAAAGGTAGAGAAGCCCTGGGACTATGGAGAGTGAATGCTTGAGCTCCATAATATGATATAGATTCTGAAATAGCTAATGAATCATATAATAAAATATCATCAACCTCATATGAGGAAACTAACACCAAATCCCCATCAGCGGTTTTGAAGAGAAAGTGTGGTACTTGATTTTTCACACCGAAATTGGTGCGAGTAGCTACAAGCATGACTGAAAGCTTTTGGATTTTAAAATATGAACCAAATAATATCATATAATAAATTAAATCACATCTAAATAATTTCACAACAGATCCAAAACTGTGAAATCAAATCAAATCCCCAGCAGCAGTTTTGTAGGAGACTTGCAGTACTTGTTTCTTCACAAAATCAATGAGAACAGCTACAAGTAGCACTTAAAGCTTATGAACTTGAAATATTGTACCAAGAAATATAAGATTGGATCTAAATAATATCATATCAGATACAATAAGGTTAATATCAGATTCAAATAAATGGTTAACTGAGATGGTGGATGCACATCTTTCTTCTTCAAAATTCTGAATTTTGGCGCATGCAATCCTGCAGGAATTTGCTGGAAAATCTACATCATGGAGAGCGAATGGATCACTCTATTAATCTGATATTTCTTCCAAAAAATCCAAGGTATCACATATTTTCACACCAGAAGCAACATTAGAGGAAGAAAAATCAAATTTGTCTTCACTTTTGGAAGCAATTACTGGTAAATTTTGCACAGAATTCAAAGGAAAATAATCGATGAATGTTTGCATGGAAGTGCAGCAGTGTTTTTCTTCAATATAAGATATTTGAATGTATTCTTCTATTTCAACAATATGAGGATATGAGATATCAGAGATCTCATGAACTTTCGGAGCACCAGGAGAAGGAGTCACTACATGGAGACTTTCTTCAACTCGAATTGACTGTGTAGAAGATTCTGCTTGATCTTCATCTTGAAAAAATTCATCAAAGAGAGTAGAGGCCGAGAATTTTGAGTAAAGAACTCTTGTGGTGCTGGATGTGATCTCCAAAGTTCTATTATGATCCTCATTGTTCTTTCCAAAGGTTTTGTCCAATTTTGTCCAGAGATCCTTTGGGTATTTAGCAGAACCAATAAGGTAGTGCAAGCTAGGAGAAAGGGCCAGACATATTGCTTGAAAATATCTATCACCATCATTTAGGCAGTCATTCTCATTCTCATAAGACTCTTTTCCAAGTCCAATAGACACCTCATAGAGACCTTGTCTCTTTAGAGATGCAATCATCTTCAACTTCCTTTATGAATAGCTTGTGAATGGGGTCAGAAGAGGGACAGATGAGTCCATTTGAAATTGTACCTACTAAAACCTGGAAATCACAACAAAAGGGGCACCGTAAGGTCGGAAAACCTGCACATTTTAGGCTTTCATCACACCCATAATATTTGATCAAGCAAGCTTCATCAACAATTTCCTTACTTGGGGTATTAAGTGGTAAGCCTTGGCTTTTGGTGGAGTGCTGGATTTTTGAGCTATTGCTCAATGTTTCATGCAAGATCTGTCAAAAACCTTGTTTTTGAGAGATCTAAGCTTCATCCCACCATGAGCTCTGATACCATATTAATATGCCACAATAATGTAGGGACTAAAACACAGTCTCATCAAAGATTAATAACAATAAGGCATGAAAATGGTATAATAGTGCTACAAAATGAGTAGTCGCTCTGTATATTAACACAAAGAATGAGTAATACAATACAATGATCATGTTGCAAGCCTGAATGACAAAGCAATTCGAATTCCCAAGGAGTTCATTCAAATTGAATGAGTGAGTCTAGCTTAACTGAATGTAAGCCACAGTCAACACTCAAGTTAACCACTGGTCAAAACCCTAACTGACTCAACTGAGCCCTAAATTAAGTCAGAGTGCAATAAATGACTGAGTCTAATTAAAATTAGGTCAGACACATGTCACAGCAAGCCAACCATCAAGTGGTAGCGCATCAATGACTCTAATGAACCCCGATGAGGTTAACTAAAGTGTAATTGAACATCAAAAGTGGTTGGAGGCGCCCCTGTTGAATCCACTTCATTAAATAATCAATAAATAATATATTTAATGATGGAGGGTGCCTTCACTACTCTGTTTAACTAATTGTAACCATCAGTTAGCAATATGGGGCATTAATGACACTCAGATCACCCCCGAAGTGATCCAATTAGCCTCCCCAAATGTAGGAGAAGGATAAATTATCCTCATTGACTGAAGGTAGGCATGGGTGTGATCTAGCTGATGTCATATAGTGCTCCTATGATGTCAATTAAGTCAATAATACTTAGGATAGTGGTTTAACTAGGCCAAATTGACCAAAAAGAGTGTGTATGGTGGTAAATGTCTCCAACATGTTAAACATGATTTAATTCTAAAATTCAATAAAAATACATTTATACATATACATATATCCATTTACTTTAAATTCTAAAAAAAATCATTCGATAGTTTTGTCAAATAAGACCTGTAGGTCCCTTTTTGCTCATTTCTTTTGTTATCACTCAGAATTTCTCCTCGGTTCATGGAAGGATAGTTCCAAGGTAACCTTTAAAACAAAACTTAGGAGGAAAGTTGGCCTCCTTCCTACTGGAGAGGTCTCTCTAAACAAATGAATAAAATGGCTAGAGATATTTTCAAATAAACTAAGTTAATAGATAAAATATTGAAACAAGAGGATACCATTGGGAATGGACTCAATAAATGAATATTTATTTAAAAAAGAAAGAGATGAATGGTTGAACAAAACAATGGTAGAGGAAATATAAAAATCATTTTCTCAGCCATTTAGGCATTGCAAGATGGCAGTGGATTAAAAATAGAGTCCATGAACACAATGCATCACAAGATGAATTTTGTATTAACTTTAGAGGAATAAATAAAATGTTTGAATCAAATGAACCAGAGCGTCAAAGGATGAATACCAATGAATTTACTCTCACTCAAACATGAAAGAATAATACAAAAAAGGAGTGGAAACAAGAAATAAATTCACATGAGAAAATTACATACTAAAAAAACAGTGGCACATGAATCTCTGTCTCGAAAAGTTTAAAACGTTTTCTCTCTACAACTTTATTAATATCATAATTGACATTACATTACCAGTAGCATTTTCTTTCAGAAAACCCCCACTTTGGTGTCTCTGAAAAAATATAGTATTGAACCTTAAAAGATGGGCCTTGGAATTTCTCTCTTTTTTTCTTATTCCGAATCTCAACCAACTCTTTCCCTGACTCTATATTTTATCTATTTGATTCTTTTTAGTCCTCTTGTCCAACATCTAGAGCCTCTAAGAAACCTCTCTTACCAGTTATTTCAATCTTTCTAGGAGTTCTCACCATTATTGTTGTTTCTTTCATTGTTGCAGAAGGATTTTCTTATAAAAATCATAAATCCCCCACATTTGACTGGTATTCCATCAATTTATCTCTATAAGCTAATCCTTCTATCTCCTCATGCTCAAATATTTTATTTCTATTCTGATTCCTCCTCTTAGAGATGATATGATCTGGATCATAATTGATTTGAGTGTCCTTCATGAAATTCATATCCTACAACAGGCCTTCAACCACTAGGAGATAAGACTTGTTTTTATTATGAATGGACCTACCTTCAAAGGAAACTTGACTTATGAAGCCTTTCTGAAGCTCAGAAAAGGTCCATTTTCTACAAATAATTTATATCTGATGAATTCCAGAGAAAAATTATTGGGTGTCAAAAATGATGGAATAATATGTGGTTCATGAACAAAGCCATACACTCTGATAATTGTATGTTCCTTAAGCAGGAACCAGTCCCTAACCCTTCTGTCTGGAGCAAACTGCAACATTTCTTCCATTTCTAGCATAAATCTAGGAAACATGTTATGAAACATTACTCTATATATCTCTACCATTGTGAGATTTATATAGTTGAAGGTTTTGTTCCTGATTTTTGAAGTAAACAATATCTATGGAAACTGCAAGCTTTATTCATTAAAGAATAGAAACATGCTTACCAAGTAAGACTTAAATCTAAAGTGTCTTGCTATGTGGAAATTCATTAGTTAAGAATGAATATTCTCATCTAGGAATTCATCAAATTTAAGACAACGTAATTGACTTGACTCTGACTGAAAGTGACACATGCTCATTTTAAACAATAGACTCAATAAAGCTCTGGGGCATACCTATTAGTGTTCAACCCTAATAATTGACTTGGCAAGGAAACAACTAATTGTGACTCTACATTGAACATGTTGATATAAAAAGGAAAAAGGTTCATCTGTAATAAATACACCATGTTTTAGGTTTTTTGAGTAAAAAACTTGTTTTCCTTCTACAACATTATGTCTAAACTGATCAATTAGGTTTTCTTCAATGAAATATTCCTGGTTCAAGGTGAATAAAAAGGGTACTTCAAGAGACTCTCTATTAAATAAATCACTAATAGCGTAAATTATCTTAGACCTAGTTCAATCCTAGTTGGAGTAATTAGACACAGACCAAGCTACAAAATCAAGAAAATTTAGGGTATGGTTTGGAAAAAATGGTGGAAATGAGACCTGTTGACAATGTGCAGGTTGACTCCTTGTTATTTAAAGGCTTGTAATTTGTTTTTTTAACTCATGGAATGGACCAAAGGAAAGCACAATATAAAAAATGTCACCATCCTTATCTTCAAAAATCTCTTCCAGTTTACCAAATTCATGGACCTTTGTTTTGACCTCCCTTTCACCTTCCATTTTAAACCATTATGGTGGTTTAGCTACAAGGCTTACCTAGCCGATGGAGGCTAGAAAGGTGTATTGTCTGACTTGGATTCCACAAGGCACATGCATGTTCCTTCGAATGCACAAAATAAAAATACTCCACAAATGCATGCCCTTTCTTTTTATAAAATTATCCAAAATCTATTTCAGAATCATGGGGAGTGGTTTTACCCTACTGCCTTTCACCCAACAAAATAAATATTATCCATAGTTTTGTGAGAAGTGTTCGATAATGAATGATATGCAGTATATAATGTTGAGATCTATGTTCTTTATGGTTAAATTTTAATGATGCGAAGTTTAGTGGTTTACTATATGTTGATGTTTTTGCTACTCAGAATATGAATTTGAATTATGATGACATGTATTTGTTGAGTTAAATCCGAGATAGTACGAATGAATTGATCTAGCTAATGCTTAATTGGATATCTGGATCTCTGGATGTTGTGGCAAGTTAATAGATAGTGTGAAAGTCCTCTTCCCTCTGCGGAAAATCGGTTCATGCAACCCTCTCTCAAACATCTACATCGAGACTGCACCTGCTTTGCAGGTGTTACTGAATAGGGTAAAAGCTATATGGGTTGATGTTTAGGGAGTTTGCGTCTATGGGTGTCAACAGACCTGCAGAGTGAACCCCTGTCGACATGATAGTGTCAAAATTAGTACTACTATAAATGGGATTCTAGTAAGGAAAACAATCTTCTCAAGTCCTTTTGGCATATATACCCTACGGATTTAGGAAAAATGACAATATTTGGTTTAACTCCCCCCCATATCCTCCTCTGCCCCACACATGCCCTCTCCCTCTCCCTCCTCATCCTCATATCCATCTCTCTCACTCTCCCTCAACTCCCACCACCACTCTTTGACTCCCCTCCACATCTCTCCCTCTCCCCATCCCCCTCCCCCTCCCCTTATTTCCTCCCCCC
>LPNX010190009.1:53864-103567 GCA_001517045.1 Pseudotsuga menziesii
TCCCTCTTCCTCCTACTGCTAACCCTCACCCCCTACTTGTAACACCCTAAACCCAACCCATCTCTCTCTCATAGATTATAGGTGTTATGGGATATGGTTTTTATAATTTAATGTTTCGTAGGCATAGGGGTAGAAATGATTGGGGTTAGTGGTTATACCATGCGTTTAACAACTATAGGGGTTAGGGGTGATAAACATGTGTAATAAGGATTACGAGTTATATACTCAAGGAATTTAAGGATAAAGGTCTCGAGGTTCATAGGGAATATGTTATATAAGAGTTATGGGTTATAAGGATTAAAAATACAAATTTTATATATTCGATGTAAAGGATTAAAAATTTTAAATGAGAGAGGGTTATATATATAGTTTTTAGGATTTAGGATAAGGGCTTATATATATGTTACGGATAAGAGATATATATAAGATAGGGATTAGAAATATTTTTGTAAGATTATATGGGATAGGGTTGATAATGTTTACAAAGTAAAATTCATAGGTTATAAAGATAATGCTAAAGATGATTATAGTTGAGATTTATAAATATAAAATTGGTTCAAAATAATCTATACTCATAGGTTATAAAGATAATGTTAAAGATGATTATAATTAAGATTTATAAATATAAAATTGGTTCAAAATATTTTATATAAATTAGGTTAGATCATAATATTAAACCGAATTAGAAATTCCACCTATAATACTAAGAGTTAAGAATAGTCTAGGGTATGATGAGATATTTGTCTAAACAATTTCTTAATTAAGATGATCTCAATCCGTTAAAAACATGAACGCACTTCCATAAATAAAAAAAATCCTTAACGGACAAATTTAAAAAGTTCTGGGCCATATTCTCTAGCGTATGGTTTAAGGCTTTTAATAGACAAATTTAACAAAATCCAAATGAAAGCGGGAGCGTAAATCTTTTAGCTTAAAAGCCTTAACGAATTGGCAAATACACTTTCAGAATCCAAAAGACCGTGATCTTGGACTTTTATTGTTGATAGAGCATGACCATGGCTTAAACCTTTTATGGGCGTTGAGTGCATATCTCAAGCGAAAAAAAAGTGATTGGTAAACCATTTAAATTCCACGTGGCAAAACCAAGCCTGGATAAACCACTACATTACACATAACTAATGTTTCATTTCAGTGTGGTATGTGAGTCATTGCAAAAAAAGAGTTAAAACCAAAATATTTAAAAATAAAAAGTAAACAAAATTTGCGTTGCTCACACGTGAAACGGAAAGCCAAGGGGCCTACCTAAATCAAGTTCTCCTTCCGATCATAAGGTTCTGGTAAACGATATTTTGAGATACACTGAATAAATTAATGAATTATAAATATATCAAAAATAGTTGGTGCATCTCACAGATTAGCGAAAAATATTAAACTTAATTTCTTTTATCAGCTATCTAAACTTATAACTTTTTTTCATAAGTTGGTATTTTAAGTATTTAATTGTTTTTCTTATAACTTGCCATTTATATATATTTTTGGTCTTTATTCTGATCAAAGATTATAACAAATGTAATGTATAATAAAAACTTGGTTATAAGAAAGTATTAAAAGATATCTATAAAAACTGGAAAAATATCTTAAAAAACTTGAAATATATCTACAGGAAACTAGTGAATGATATTTATAAAAAAAAAACTAAAAAAATATTAGTATTCAAAATTAAAAAAAAAAATTAATATTCAAAATTAAAAAATATATATTAATAAAAAAACTAAAGTAACATCATTAATCTAAATTACAAATTTTTACATTTTTCAGTATTTAAGTGAGACTCGTCTATGACACTATGTTATGATCAGAGGTTACGGAAAATGGATCAGGTTTACATTAGATATGTCGTATCTCCTTTCCGTGGACTAAAAGGTGAGTAAAAGTTGCAATGCAATGTATAACATAATTTTGAAAGATATTTACAACAAATTATTATTTAAAATCATAAAAAATATTTATTTAAAACAGCAATTTTAAATAATATAATATAAAATTTTAAAAAATGTTTATATATTTATTCAAAATAGAATTGAGTTATAAGAATCAATATTATTACTTAAATTATAATGATGATGATTAACTTTCATTGAAACTAACTTTGGTCTATTGGATCTTAAGAAAAAAGATAATACTTGTTATTTTAAAATCTTGTTCCTAGAGAAATACTGAGGTAAATTTGAGGACTTGACAGTTTTATAGACACATAGAATTTAGTTAGAGGTGGACCTCATTAGAGATCATATTATTTTTGCATAGGCCATTTACTCAGCCTCATCTCACACATTTGGTGTTAGTGGGTGGTGGGTTTTCTTTCTCCATCACGACGCATTTTTCATTGATAATTTCTCACACATGAGAGTGGTTAGTTATGGTTGTTTTACATTCTTCCATATGATTTGTTGGACTTGCACACATTCCCATGTGCTTGGAGATTAGTGTCATCCCTTGGTGGACCTCTTGTTCATTATTTACACATGGATAGAGGGTCATGCACATTTATTGAGACCAAGGCACAATGTTCGAGGTGGACCACTATGGATTATTTTATGGTTGGTTAATGTTTGGAGCTTTATGTGTAGTCAAAAAGCTTGTCAAGAATCTTTCTAAGCTTGTTATAGTTTTGGCACATTAGGAGATTATAAAGGTTTGTATTGTAACAAATACTATGAAACATGGATTTAATGTGGGTGACCGTGCATGTAAGGCACTCTAAGAGAAAGTGATTTTCATCCTCAATGCTCATAAAATCACACTGATGTCAAACCCTTCCCCCTTAGAGTTTTAGGAATAGACAAAATACTATAAAATCTAATGTGGATGACTATGTAAGCAAGGCACTCTAAGAGAAAGTGATTTTCATTCTCAACCCTCATAGACTCACACACATGGCAAACCCTCCCCCCATCCAGTTTTAGGAATAGACCAACACGATGTTTCACTATGGAGTTCATGAAAGTTTGTTTTAATCTTGGGTATATTAATTTTTTTCCATGAGCTAGGTACTACAGAGAGATAATTATAATCCTCCAAGTAAGGATTTATGACCTCCTTATAATATTTTAATTTTCTCTAAATTTTTCTCACACACGAATTTCTCTTTAAACTTAGAAGTAGTAATATAATACATTTATTTAAATCAATCTTTATCCAATTAAAATGCTTATACTTTTCTTTTGTTTAAAATGCTAATATGTCTAGATCAGCTTGATTAAATTAATTTACAATTTCTTCTATTAATTTTCTTTACCAACATCATTGTACCAAAAATAATATGTGTTTTACAAAGAAAAGATACCATGATGAAAATATTCGAGTAGATTCCTATCCTCACTTCACAGTTTTGGATTTCAGATTTCGAAGAGAAGATACCATGAATAGTGAGATGAAAATATTCAAATAGATTCCTATCCTTACTTCACAGTTTTGGATTTCAGATTTCGATTTAAGATGTATTTAACTTATAGATGAATAATTGCAGATTTATAAAGACATCAAAATTCTATGAATAATTACAGATTTATATTGACAAACTTTTTATGGTGCTTAGCTAGTATCCATATATAGTTAAATCTAAATATGGGTTGACTTTAATTATTCTCTTCCCAAATCCTAAACAAAGTAGAAGATCTCCAAAATAACTCCTTAGGAAGTTGTTCGAATATATATAGATATATATGACCTAGACCAACATTCTTTTCGAGAGAAAAGGGAATTCAATCGAGGGGAACTCACTTGGAATGACAACTCGTCAATGAAATTCAAACACTGTGCATTTATTTTAACTTATATAATAATTATTCTTCCTTTTATAATGTTGTTTTAACTTCTAGACATTAGGTATTGTGTGATAAGTAAGAATTTTGAAAAATTACATCTGTGAAAAATGTATCTAAAAAAAATTGAATGGATAACCTTTCTTAACACCTTATATTGTTAAGAAAAGAAATGAAACAGAATATAAATTGTATTATTGTCGTCCACAAAAAATTGAATGGATAACCTTTCTTAACACCTTCTATTGTTAAGCAAAGAAATGAAACAGAACATAAATTGTATTAATATCCTCTGCACTTATCGGTGTATCCCACAAAGTTGCATTTTTGTTAGGTTAAGTATGTATAAGATTTTGTCAATGACGTGGGATCCAGTAAGGTGGGGGAAAGTTGTTTTCATCCAGCCCACCAGGGATCAAATCCCACCGAGACTTGGCCCGCTGTAACCCCGAGGGGCGTCTCGGCCCTTGCTTTCCCTAACCTTTAAAAAAAAGTATGTATAAGATTTACATGTAAATCCCACTTATAAATATGTAATACTAAGTAAGCTTACAAAATCTATTAGAATTACCTTTCAATTCTATATATATTAAGGTGGACAAAATTTGCAGTTGGGTACGGTATCAAAGTATGGTATCTAATATGATGGATGTTTTTCAGTAAATTTGTTTCTTAGATGTAATTTGTAAAGATAGTTTAGGTTTGTATTGGTTTTTTTTGCATAAATTTAAATATACTATTAAGTTTGCATATATTATTAATTGAAATGATCAAAATGTTAGTGAACTAATAGCTGACCAAATGTTAGTGAACTAATCTACTGGTAATTTGTATGATTTTTCATCCCAGTACACCATTTGTTTGATTTTGCATCGAAGAACACCATTGCAGGTGATTTTACAGTCAGTATTTTTTTTTCCCGGCATCAAACTTTTAGCATACTAAGATGACACATCACAAAATGCAAGAAATCGGCACTGGATAGAAATTCCAAGAAATTGGCATCCAAATCATGATATAATATAAACTGATCCTCCCAAACCGCATGCAGTTATTGCACACGAGGACATGAAAAAAAGAAAGACCTGCTGAAACCCTACCCAAAAAATTGAACCTGGAAGCAAAAGAAGTTGGGATCTCTATTCTCCTTCTTATAAGTCCGTTGTATCCAATTTTAATTGATTTATTGATTAGATCTTGGTCTTAGCCACAGTAGTGTTATTAGCACTCGACGGATTTCGAAACTGGGGTATTCAAGTTGGGTTTCGGTTCCATGATCAGCCTTTTACTACCTGGATTGTAAACCCTTGTTACGAAAAAATAAAATAATTTATAAAACGGAAGACGAAAATATTAGAAATAGAATAACATGCCATAATGTAAAAGAACAATGAACTCGTGAATATCAGTGGCAATTAGCTATTCCTGGTGAAGCTAGACAGAATCTAGGTGACCTTTCAAAGAACGATTACTCTGAGAAAATGGGTTGATGTCTGTCTCTCTATAAAACGTTATTCCAGAATAAAGATGAGAATAATTTAGTTCTCTGAAATCAACGAAAGAAGAGAAAACGCAGGGTTGAAATTCCTTTACAGGTTTTTGAATTCATTAAAAGAGAAAAATAATTAAGCCATTAGAATTTGATAATAGAAAATTTAGAAGCAAATTGTACCCACCTCTTGAATATCGATCTTGAGTCGATTTGTATTATCTTCATACGTCCTACTATATTCTTCATGCCTGTGGTATTGGAAGAAGAAAATAAATACAGAAGCAAACAAAAGCAATCAGAAATAAATAAATACAGAAACAAACAAAAACAATCAGAAATAAATTAATCAGGGCATAATCCAACCAATAAACGAAGATTGGATGAAAGCTAATAAACAAAGAAACTGAGATAATATCAGTGAGATTGGATCAGATCCCTCTGGCTTGCACTGTACAGCCGTGGGACTCCAACCTCGGCCTTATTGAAGTAAAATGATCCGCCATAGACTGTTATGATCCTCGCTGCCTCCCTTTTCCCTGTGTCACTACACGGAAACATAGAAACCAAGACTACATAAATTAAAAAACTGCTTTGAAAGGCACAGGAAAGCACAAAAAAAAATTGCATAAGAAACTGTTTTGTTTTGGGAGAGACTGGCTAGGTATTTTAAACAATGGGTAATATGTATATATCCTTTTGAGATTAGCTTTTTCAACGGTAAGTGTTTTTTATACATCTAACCGTTGCCATGAACGTTTTTTTAATATTAAAAGCTCACTGGCTAAGCATTTTAAACGATTTGTATTTACCTTTCTTCGTGTTTACCTTTCTAGGTAAGCATTTTAAACTATTGGTATTTATCATTTTCGTTTAGCTTTTTAAATGGAAAGTTTAAATACCAAATCTAACCGTAGCCAGGTTTGTTTTGTTTGCACATAAAATGAAATTATATCAATTTAATCAAATTTCCAGTTTATAACGGTAAAGTTATAAATGCTGTAAATAAAATTATGATGATGGTCTTTTAATTTATTTTTTAATTCATTGCATTTTCAATTTAATTTCTAAAATGTTGAATAATTTTAAAATATTTAATTTAAATAAATAATTATTGTATAATTGTCTCTATTTCTAGCCCAATACCACGGAGATTTTGTAACGTTTGTTATGAGGAACATTTTGTAGTGTTTGTCCATATTTTGCTACTAACAAAATAATAAAAAATAAAAAATTTAATTATCAGCCAAAATAAATGCAAACAACAAAAGCAATCTAATATGGAGGAGATGTTGTAATGTTCCTACCTAACAAAACAATAAAAAATAAAAAATTTAATTATCACCCAAAAAAATGCCCTTCAAAAATGCTACTAACAAAATAATAAAAAATAAAAATTTTAATTATCAGCCAAAATAAAATGCGAACCACAAAAGCAATCTAATATGGAGGAGATGTTGTAATGTTCCTACCTAACAAAACAATAAAAAATAAAAAATTTAATTATCACCCAAAAAAATGCCCTTCAAAAAACCAACACAATATGGGGGAGATGTTGTAATGTTCCTACCTAACAAAATCATGGTTTTATGGTACATGGTTTAGGAGGGCCTTGCAAATGGTTTTAAAACCATGTGCAAGGCCTCCTAAACAACGCATGGTTTTATTGTACATGGTTTAGGAGGGCCTTGCAAATGGTTTTAAAACCATGTGCAAGGCCTCCTAAACAACGCATGGTTTTATTGTACATTGTTTAGGAGGGCCTTGCAAATGGTTTTAAGACCATGTGCAACGCCTAAACAACCCATGGTTTTAAAAACATGTGTGATAAATAATATTAAATATTAATAATAAAAATATTATATGTAGATGTTAAATAAAAGAATGTGTCTTTTAGTTTGAATCAAATCAATGGCTATATATACAAACACACCAAAGCTCATAGCTTATGGATTGCAATACTTAGAAAAAATATGTACTCATAAAGATTTGATCTTTCTCCAAGTTTGATAAAACCTAAAATTTGGATCTATGCTAATTTTAATACATTTACATTAGTAAATTATATTTTAAAAAAATAATAAAACTAAGATTGTAATAAAGCACTCATATAAAATTAGTGAATAAGAGAAATACCTCATTCATTTATTGAATGGGTAAAAATGAATTCTATGTGTTACCATCAACTTTTTCAAAAGAATATACATAACACAAAATGTGACTATTTGCTTAATAATTTTTGAGGTAAGTTAATGGTTTGAAATGAATATTTTCTTTTTAAAATCGTTTAATTTAGTATAAATTTATGTTTATCAATAACAAAAATTTAATTTATAATTTTTTTAAATATAAATTTAATAATAATTAAAATAGATAAATAATAAAATATAAATTTTATTAATTAAAAAAGCGTAAATCATTAAAATAAATAAATATTATATAATGAAAAATTTATATCCATGTAAAAGAGACATGATAAATATAATTATTTACAATTAAAAAGAGGAGTCACCCTCAACATAGGTGGTTTGATGGTTTATTTTTGAAACTTTACTGTGTAAACATCGGCGTTTGGCTTTGTATTGCTCCTTTGGCTGATTTCTCAGTTTTTAAATATAAAAGTTAAGTTTTAGTTTTTTTAAATTTTGATTTCTCAGTTTTTTAATAAAAAAGTTAAGTTTTAGTTTTTAATAACTTAGTATTTTAGTTTTTTTTAAAAACTAGCTTATAATGTGTTAGAGTTATAAACAAAAATTAATTAAAAAATAGTTTGTTTTTTTCAATTTTAATTTAAAAATAAATTGTTTAATTTTTCTTTATTATTTAATAAATTTGAAAATAAAAATTAGTTAAAAATTAATTTGTTTTTTTCAATTTTATTTTAAAAATAAATTATTTAATTTTTTTTTATATTATAAGATTAAAATTTCCCTTCCATTATGTCTATTAATTTTCCCTTCAAGTTATAATTTCTCTAAATTAAATACCAATAACAAATCGATGTCTATATCATTTTCCATAAGGAAAACATAGCTTATTTTCATAACTATAATTAGTTAAAATATTCCTTGAAAACATAGCTTATCCTCATATTATAATTAATTAAAATATTCGTTTTTTTCATAAAGTTTGAGGCATTGTTTCTAATTAATCATATAATTAAGTTGGAAAATAATTCTCTTGTCGATATTCCTATCATTTTTTTTCCCATAACAAAAATCATAATTTTATATACATAAGTACAAAATTACATTCTTGAGATGGTGCAATATCACAATTGATAATTGTCCATACTCCCAAAGTATAATAAAAAACCACAAATAGAGTTCTTACAAAGGACCATATCTAAAATATAGCTGATCATAGTATCAAAATAAAGTCCAAAAGGTAAAAACCCTATATAGTCTCATAGACAAACTTAAAAGATAAGTCTGCATAATTCCAAAGCTACACATGCCCAAAAAGAAATAGTCTCTATCAAAGATACTCCACATCATAGGCAAACTTAAAGTTGGCAGATAAGTCTACACATCTCAAAACATGCCCAAAATGAATAGTCTCTATCATCAAGAAACTATCTAGTCGTCATATATACAACCATATCCACTAAAAAAGTTGATAGGACTCAGATCTTTCAAATGCTCGAAACTTAGATATATGCAAATATCCTTCCAAAACAATTGCTCCAGCTTTAGCTAATTTATCTGCTTTTGTATTTCTCTCTCGGTAGATGTGCTTGAAATCTGTGCTCTCGAACATATCAGATATTCTGATAACTTCATGAAGAACTAGAGTAAGCTGCAAATTTTGAATTCTGAACATTCCTGTAACCCAATTAAGAACCAACAGAGAGTCTCCAAAAATATGCATATTAGAAATCTATTTTTCCAAAGCCAAAGTAAGCAGTAGATTCAAAGCAAAAATCTCAACAAGGTTGTTAGTACTGGAACCCATGCCAGCTTTAAAGGTAACATAATGATCATCATTAATGTAAAGTAAACCCCCAGCTCCATAGAGTTGTGGTGCACCTGCCGTTGAACCATCAAAATACCCCCAAGGAGATAATTTATCTATGTTATCCTCAACAACAATTTTGATATTCATAACAATATTATCCTGAGGATAAAAACTCGATAATCCCAAAAAAAAAGGAGAAACATGAGCAGGAAAAGGGGTGAAATCATCAAAACAACTCTTGTTTCTATCCTTCCAAATGAACCATGAAATAATAACAGGTAAATATCTAATATGCCTTACCTCCTCATTGAGACACCAGGTCTTGAAACAAGATATCACCAAATCTCCAAACCATAAATTCTTTAGCTTTAACTTAGACTCAATCTCATACCATACAGATCTAGTAAAAGGGCAGTCCACCCCAAGATGAAAGTTAGATTCAACATCAAGTTTGCATAGATAACATCTACCAGGTCCCTCCCTTCACTTATGATAGAGGACATCCCAAGTAAGAGATTTACCTAAAAATAAAAACTAGTGGAATATTTTGGACTTAAGGGGACACTTAAGATTCTAAAGAAATTTCCACCACCAAGAGATTTCCACCTCATCCCTATCTAGAATAAGTTGAAAATAACTAGCTTTAGGAGAGTACTTACCGGATTTTGTTTGATTCCAAACCAGCACTTCAACCTCATTAGATAACCTGACATAGATAAATTTAAGAATAGCCAAATAACCATTCCAACAATTAATTTCTTGATTATCCACTAATCCAATATTATCAGCAATAAGCCATCCCTGTTCCATCAGAAAAGACACACCTCAACAATCAATGTCTTTAAGAAAATAAATTCCAGTAGAGTGTAATTTATCAGTCAGTATAGAAGGTAACAGATGTCTCCACTTGCATCCAACACATGGATCCATACCGATTCAAACTTCAACACAATTCCCAACCTTCCAAACAAAAAAATGACCAATAAGATCAAAAGACTAAAGAAAAAATTTAACAGATTGAAATACCTCTTTTCTTCTTAACAGTGGCTCTAATCCAATCCAGTAAAGATAAAGGCCTAATATATTTCTGTAATGCAATCTCAACCCAAAGACCTGATCCATGAATACGATTCCACACATTCTTGGTAGCAAGAGATTTACCAAATAAAGCAGGTATTTTCAACCCCCAACCCCCCAAAAATTTGGGTTTTCTAGAACCTTCCAAGATGTCTAGCATAAACCAAAAGAAGAATCATTATTACCATACCATAAAAATTTGAAAGAAATCTTCATGAACTTCTCAATAATACCCATCGGGATCCAAAAATGCATCTAGTAGACCGGAATGGCCTCAAGAACATATTTTACCAATGTAAGCTTACCTCTCTTAGACAACCACCTAAAGCTCCCATTCTTTAGTCTTTTTTCCACCTTAATTAACAACAAGTCCCAATCTTTCAACAAGTATCTGTATGGTTTGAGATGAAAGCCAAGATACTTCATACCACTCTCAATTTTAATAATAGGAAAGGAAAAAACATTTTGTAAAGAGATCAGTATAGATTCATCCAAACCAAAGTAATAAAAGGAGGATTTATCCTTATTAAACACCATCTTAGAAGCTTTACAAAAAACCATCAATACCTCATACAAAGTTGATAAAGACTGTTCAGAACCATAAGATACCATTACAATATCATCCACAAATAGGACATGAGATAAAGTAATATTATTTCCAAATGAAATACCATTAAAAGCTCCACAATCTTTAGCTGAAAGTAGTGCCCTACCTAGAACTTCAACAACAGTAAGAAATAGCAGGGGTGCAAGAGGACAACCTTTCCTGAACCCATGCCCAGATCTAAAGAAGGATGAAGTCACTCCATTAATCAATAAATCAAATGAAACAAAAGTAAGGATGCTCATAACCCAAGTTATAAAAGGAACAACAAAACCCATCCTAGATAGAAGGACCCATAAATAAGTCCAATTGACCTGGTCATAGGCATTAGACAAGTCTATTTTCAAGACCACAGATTTTAAACATTTACTATGTATAGTGTGCATACCTTCCTAAATAACACCCACAACTTCATGTATCTGTCTCCCAGGAAGAAAACCAAACTATCCACTAGAGATATATCTACCTAAAACCCTTCTAATTCTAGTAGATATGATTTTACCAATGATCTTGTAGATGAAATTACACAAAGATATAGGCCTAAAATTTTCAAAATATTTTGGAGAATCAGAGTTTGGTATGAGGGCAATGAAAGAAGAATTAAACACAACATGAATTTTTCGACATTTCTGAGAATCCTCAATTACCCGTAATAAGTTTGAACTCATCACATCAAATAGATCCCTATAAACCTCAACAAGTATCCCATCCGGACCTGAGCTCATATCATTCTTACTCATATATAAAACAGACTGAATCTCATTCAAAGTAACATGAATCATAAGATCGATATTTTGCTCATCAAAAATGGAAGAAGGGAAATTATTCGCTAACTTCATGATTTCAGGAGGATGAAGATTCTTATATTCCTGAAACAAAGTCTCAAAATGATGAATCCCTACCCCAGCAATAGGATCAAAACCCTCAACAATATCATCCCCATCATCCACAATCTTCTATATAGAATTTACATGTTTCCCATGATTATCATATTTGTGAAAAAAAGGAGTATTGTCATCCCCACATAAAAGCCAGGTAGCCCTGTTTTTTTGTCTAGCCTCATTTTCATGATCCAGTAATATTTTTCTCTTACGAGACTCCATCCCAATCAAAGAGGCCTTGTCCTCCTCAAAACAAAAACAAAAACACACCTTGTTAAAGGAATCAACCAGCAATAATTCAATGTCCATTAAATCCTTAAGCTCCAAAGATTTTTTCTTAACATACAATATAATAGACATTTCTTTAATATGTTCTAGTTTGGATGCAAAATGCACAGTAGGTAGCACCCTAGGGTTATCGACATAAACACTCCAAGAATCTTTCAATAAGGTAACCAAATCCACATTCCCAAGCCAATGAGCATTAAACTTGAAGGGACTCCTTGATTTCACATCATTATTCAAAATCTATTAAAAAACTAGTTGATGATAGGAATCCCCACCACATCCAACCCACTGACAAAAATGGAACTCAAAATCTAAAATATCAACCGAAACAAGAAATCTATCCAAACGTTTGCAAATGTTTTCTAACCCCACTCTTCTATTTGACCAAGTAGGGAGTAAAAAAATTTGCTCAATATCCACAAGGCCCTCCATCTTCTTAGAGAAAAAATCAAAAGACTATCCATTCTATCCCTATAATCACCCCAAATATCAGATACACCAAAGGAGTAATTCAAATCCCCACCTAAAATTAACTTAGCACACTTAAGGAACTCAAGATCCAGAAGGTTAGTCCAAAACCTTTCCCTCTTCACATAGGGTCTGTATACATTAACAAAACACAGATCCACTTTAATTTAAGTAGAAAAAATAGAAACAGATAGCCTAGGACTCATAACCCAAGCATTCAATAGCTAAAAGTAACAAGACGTCCAACCAAAAAGAATACCACCTGATTTTCCTTTGGCATCCACACAGACAAATGACCATCCATTCAAGATGGTTTCCAAATCTCCTGCAAACAAATCCCCATCACCCATCAATTCTTGAAGAAATAAAACATCAATAAGCTGATCAGTGACCAACCTGCAAACCACTAGTTTTTTGGGAATACTAGCTAACCCCATACAATTGAGGGTCATCACAATCATGAGGAAACCCTAGAAATGGAAAACACTACTCTACATGCCCCAGATTCAACAATGCGAACAGGTTTTGTAATAGGAGAAAGACCACCAAATCTCACAATGGTAGAAGACATTCCAGAAAGAACCCTAGCAACTTCCAAAGAATGAGAATCCTCCACTACCTTAGTTCCTGGCTAGAGAAAATAACTAGAACTGGTAACATATTTGTCCCTGGGAGGTGATACAAACCCTAATTCTCCCAAAAAAGACTCAGGTGCATTAAACTTACGCAAGGAAACGTTATCTGGCAGACCAACATAATCCTTCAAATTCCTATTCAATAAAATGGGTCGCTTCATCAAAATCTACTAATGGGGATAAACAGAGAGGTTTGAGTGACTTCACACCACTACAACAAAACCCTATGATTAGCATATCGTTTAAATTCC
Source organism: Pseudotsuga menziesii (assembly GCA_001517045.1). NCBI lineage: Eukaryota > Viridiplantae > Streptophyta > Pinopsida > Pinales > Pinaceae > Pseudotsuga > Pseudotsuga menziesii. Next base: position 67,300 of record LPNX010190009.1, read on the forward strand.
TTTTTAGCATCCACTATCACTTTTAGTGTATTTTTCATCATTTTTTGGACAAAGTGGATGCTTTTCCACGAGATTTCACTTTTAATGGTGTTATTTGCATCCCTTTTTAAAAGTTGGTGCTATTTTGGATGCTATTTAGCATCCCATTTAACGTTCCAATTAGCGTCCCAATTACCATCCCAATTATCGTCCTAATTAACGTCCCAATTAGTGTCCAATTAGCATCCCAATTAGTGTTCCTTTCTAAAAGTTGGTGCTATTTTGGATGATAATTAACATCTCAATTAATGTCCCAATTAGCATAATAATTATTGTCCCAATTAACATCCCAATTCACGTCCAAAAAAGCATCCATTATAACACCCACAATAGCCTCCAAAAAACATCTTGTATAACATAGTACTATATATTGATCCAGGGTTAGCAATAGGAATTGCGCCATGAATTTTGGCAAGAAAAACATCCAACATAGCACCAAGTATAGAGCCAAGAATTTCTCCTAGAAAACATCCAACATATAGTCGGTTATAGAGCCATGTATGATGCCTGGGATAATGCCAGAAATTTCGAAAGGAATCGCGTTAGGAATTGCACTAGGCTTAGAGCTAGGAATTTTGTTTAGAAAATGTTTGACATAACGTCCGATATATCAATGTCAATGTCAATGTTTATGATTCATGTTGTAGTAATTTTGGATCTTGATTTATCATAGTCAAACCTAAATGATCGTAATCATGGAGCTTTTGGATCTTGATTAATCCTAATGAGGGGTAAATTACCTTAATGTCACCTAAATTTCTCTAATGGAATTTGAGTGTCCCCAACAACATTTGATAGAACCTAATGGCATCTGATTGGAATTATTAAAGACTTATAACCTTAATTTAAATCTTGGTTCATAACAACCATCCTTAGTGTTACAAATCTTGATATGGCCATCATATTCCTCTTGAAGGTTAATTTTTTCCTATAAAGGGTTATGTGATAACTAAGTCCCTACACTACAAAGTGTGCCAACACAAGCAACTCATAACAAAAAATAGAATAATTCAATATCGTTCCTAAGAGTTCAAGTGTAATGTAACGAGTTTGTTTTGTTGAAACAATATGTTTCCCAAGCATGCCAATAGGAACCCACCTTGATTTCAATTTCATAAACTTTCTCAAGCTCTGCTAAAATCAATTGGCGTTGACTGAGGTAATGGATTTACTAGTTCCCCTACATAGCTTGGTAAAAAATACATTGGTGAATCAATAAATCTTCTAGTACTTTTTAAGCATGGAAAAAGGACTAAGGTGGTCTCATGATCATCTAATCGTACAATCCATATCAAATAATGGACTAAGTGTAATGCTTCTTGTATGATCAAGAAAGATAAGGTCAACAAATCAAGAACCATGAAGAAATATCTATCTACCATGTTTCATGAAATCCCAACTCATTCTTGTGCCCGTCCAACTTATGCCATCTACTGAGATGATGTCACCTAAAATTTTAAAAAGGGCCTACAACATAGGTGGTAACATACCCCAACTCTTTGTGTGACTTTGTTTCATTCTCTACAATAAAAGAATTTATACATGGGTGTTCTGATGAAAACCAAGTTCAGTGTGATGATAAAATATATAAACCCGTAGTATAACCATGTTGGCTATAATTTAGCCTTTAGGAATGGATTATACACATGTTATTTTGGGTGAACTACTCCATAAGAGTTTTCATTTATTTAGTGGAATTTTTTGAAAGTGTTCATATTCTGAGAGCATAAAATTTGAAAATAACTGAGTTAAAGTATATGATTGGCAGGATAATTTAACAATCTTGATACAACTAAAATTACACTGTATGAGGAATGTTGGATTCATATTGGAAATATGGGATACTTTGATGAGGATAAAGGACTATATATCACGGATCGTATAAAAGAGCTAATCAAAACAAAGGGTTCCAGGGAATCCAACTAATCAGATTTGATCTTTTTTTCTTCTATAAATTCATAATTTGGCACTTCAACACTTCCTTCCCATTTGAAATATATGAAAAGAAAATTTGTAGATGAGGAGGAAGATACTTAATCCCCTCAACAATTTGAATTGAATAAGATGTTTCTTGGAAATTAAAAGTTCACCACCTGGATTCTTATTTATCATTTTTTGCAGGAAAATCCACATCTTGTGTGCAGTATTTAATGTAAAAAATGGACCCTTACAGACCTTTTGGATGTACAACCTAATATTGCAAGTAGAAAAGGAGATGGAATCCATTGTACCAAAAATTTACAGGCTTCTTTTGATTCTGACCATGAGCTTGACTCTTTTGAAGACATTCCTGGTACTTATATCAATGAGAACAAGTTTGTCTCAACCATCAATAAGATACACTTTATAGTTAGTTCCTAGGAGGAATACTATTAGAAACAGACATTTGGACCTGGGTAAGGCAAGTAAACCTCTGTATCTACCTCTCCTTTGAAAAATTTCATCCTGCTATTATGTTGGTGTCCCAAAAAGACATTAGGACAAATTTGAATCCTAGCTGAGACAACTCATTCAAGCCCACCCCTTCTAGAGGTAGTGTCACTAGATAAAGGGTGTTTTATTTGAATTGTTTTTCACTTTTAACTCTTCCATGCTTACAAATTAAGCTACTGATTTATGGTGGCTAAACTGGGCAGTGGTCCAACACTATATTTAATTTTTTCTATTGGTATTGACATGCACAGTTCTAGCACATTGAATTCTTAGTTTCCAAAGTTCCATGGGGTGTGCTAAATGAATTCGACTAGTGATCTTTCAAAGAGTAATTGGACAAATTTTGAATGATACTCCCACAACCATGGAAATTTTGGAGACAAGGAAATCTCTCTATATATGTATATTATAAATACCCCAATCATTTATGAATGTGATTTTTTGACCTGAGTGATTGAGTCATCAGCAGTGTGCATGCAGCTAAAGGATATCGTACAAGAGTTGTATTTAAGTCTTCTACAATCTTAATGCTTATGAGTTTACATTTTCCTTTAGTAGTAGAACATTGGATTGTCTCTCATGTGATGTATTTTCATATACTTATGGTTTTAATTCTTCCATTCATACGCATACTTGATTTGCAAGGAATATTTGAATATATGTTGGCAAAGAGTAAATTTGGTGTCACACCATGCCATGGAACTTCGAAAAATTGATGGAAGGCATGGTTATTTAGATATTTTTTAAGAAAGGAATGGAATTTCCTTCATAAATACCTAAAATATTAAAAAATGGAGAGTTTCTTTTTAAAATAACAGAGAATTTCATATTGTGTGGAGGATCAAAAGTATGGAACTGTGGACTACCTTTATTTTGGAAAATAGTGGCCAAGAAAAAATTCCTTATAAATAAGTTAATAACCCTTCAAGAGAATCCACATCTTGGAGCATACAAAATTGAGTAAGTGCATAGGGAAAAAAAATCAATATAGGTACAAAAATCATCTTCTTGTCCATGAGAACCAGATGTGTCTAAAAGATTTACAAATTTAGCAACATCTAAGAAATTGTTATTTATCCTTTCATACTAGATACTTTTAGGGTTGCAACTGTGTTTTTTAAGATATGAAGGATTAGGGTTTTCAACCACATCTTCCATACAAGGTATAGTCATCCCACTTGCATCCTCTCAAGCAAAGTCACTAGCATATATTCTCAACCTAGAGTGCCACTCTACCCTTCTCTTTGTAGCAATTTTTTTAGGAGTACCATTCTGGAAACTGCTTTTTTTTTCATATCTGAGTAATATGATTTAAGAGCCTCTGGAGATGGACATTGAATAAAATTTGGACCTCCTTATCTTCTCCTCAACTTCCTCTCTTCATAGATCCACTAATGTTGATTTTGGGAATATTGTATAAGGAGGCTGAAATACCCTCGAAAGTAGGACTATAGTGCTGGCCTCTAAAATTCCAAAACATTGTTTGAGAAACATTGCTCCAAATTCACCTAAACCTTGACTCTAATATTACTATACAACATTGAATTGGAAGGGGTTAATTTATCATTTACTGTAATCTTTTGGTATTTAAAAGGTCTGTTGGTGTGGTATACTGTAGATTTGCAATAGTCAAAATTCATCTCCTTAAACCATCTCTATGAGCTTTTATTCTCTCCTTGCATCCTAGGATCCCAACATTTTTCCCTTGCCTCTAACGCTGGTCTGACAGAACCCTTGTTTAAGGAGGATGAGATTCACATTTGTTTTAGGGTTTGTCAAATAAAATCTCAGGTTAGGAATAATACATTTAACTCAATCAAGTAAAAAGGAGACCTTTCATTCAAAGCGTTGAAGTGTTTTTGGTATTTCAACGTCACAAGACTTATAAAATTGTGGCCCTAAGGTTCTCCAACAATACAAATTATCCATTTTATTTGGTTTGGTGACCTCCTCTCAGGCAGGATACAATGTCTTACCAATCCCAAACAATCTGAGTGTATTTGAACAGACACGAGCATACCTGAAGGAGGTGTCTCTTGATGATGACTTCCAGGAGATATTGGAAACCTTTTCATAGATGGTGATCATATGGATGCTCTATTTTGGTCCAAATTAATTACTCAACACCTTCATAAATGAACAAGAATCCAATGCCAATGCTGCATATTCTATGACTAGAGAAGAAAATAGAGAAAGATGTTTGATGACCTGAAAAAAGTGTTAGAAACCGACTTTGTATCTTCTAACGTTGGTTTTGAGCTGGAGGTTACTTAAAAAAGATCTATTGGTTTCCTTATTTCATCCATTTCCCTCATCTATATATCATTCTTGAACCAGAAAAGGAGTCCTAAAACTTTCTATTGAACAATTATAATCCTCATACATGAATGCATAAAACCCTTTAGTTCTAAACTTTGTTCTTCTTGAAATCTCATGGACTCAAGTTTTGTTTTTTTGCACCATGTTGAAGAATGAAAGACAGGAATTCCCACATGTTTCTGTTCAATGAATTTCCCACAACATCCATCCTTTTGCCTCAAAGTATCTCTAGCATATCTGTTGCATTCAATCTTGGCATGTTACAATCATGTGGCTGCCATATCCACCTCTCATAGCCATTATCATGCCTTTTGTTGAGGAAACAATTGAATGACTCATCTATGTGTGGGAAAGAACCTAGACAGTAAAGTGTACTAGTATCATCAGGAACCCATCTTCCAGAGTATATTTCACACTTCTTCTCCACTGTTTTCATTGATCCATTAACAATCCATTGTGACTTCAATCCTGTACCATTAGAAGCTCAATTAGGGAAAAAACATATTTATATTTCCATAAGGAAAGTTAAATATATTCCTCTTAAGTAGTGACAAAAACTTCTCAGTGCGGGATATGTCTAGGAGGATACATCGTAGATATTGTCTCTAGTAATTCTTCTTCAAAATTTCATAATATATTGAGACATTATACAACCTAAGTCATAAGGACTTCTCTGATCATCAACTTCATTTCCTAGATAGTTACATAAATTAAATACATCACACAAAACATAAAACAGTGAGAAGGCCATTAAGCTACTCATAATCAACAGCAAACTAACAAGAGGATACTAGCACTACATCCTTATATTCATATTCCTTTACCTATTCAAGCACTTCTGATAAACGTGCCTTCGATAGGGAATCATCCATAGAGTTGAATTTCCTGTAGATATGGACGAAAGGGATCTGATCAAAGTGTTTTACAATTTCTGAACTTTCCGAAGAATGCTTGGCCAGATTGAATAGGTCATATTTCTAAAACTTATTTTTACCATTTATCCATCTAATGAGTAGCGAAGTCACCAAATATATATAGAGAGTTAAGACCCTTCTTCAAAGTTTCCTTCTTCAGTAAAATTATAGCTGTAAATTCACCATAGTTGTGTGAAACTATCCCTAGGAAAGATTTACCAGTGTAGTAATGAGCATCTAAGAGATGAAGAACATATTCAATTCCACATTCCAGCCCCTTGTTTTGGTTGGCCCCATCAAAGAAGTCATAGGTAGTGGCTTTCTTAATGTAAGGGGGAGAAAAATTTTAACCTTTGGATTTTTGGGGGAATCCTGAAAATGTGGCAACATGGCTGCTATTTGAGCTGCCACCTGAAAGCTAAGGACCATCCTATATTCAAAAATAGATTCATTTCTAGCTGTCCATAGTATTCATACAAGAAGAAAGGGAATGACACTCAATTGCTTAAGCTCCCTTCTCACAAATAATTCTTTAAAATTCTCCAGGATATTCCATTTAGTCTGTAATTGATGCATATTCAAAGAGGTTTTCATATCTTTCAAAACTTGGATAGAAAAGGGGTATAAACAAAACAGGCGAGAATTCGTTTCAATATATCCCTGCAAAGAGAGCACCATGTTGCGACTTCTAATCTCTTTTTCTGGAACCTATCCCATGTAGGAATCTTGTTATGCAAATAAGCCACATCAGCAATATACTTTTGGAGGGTGCTCTTATTTTCCACATTTGTGTCACCACCAGTCCGAACAAAGAGTCATAGGATCCTATAGGGATTCATAGCCCAATGATACCACATTTTCACTACCTACCCCTTCCCACCCATGATTTCTCATCTAGGCTCTCACCTAATTTGATATGTGCTTTTTTTAGCTCTCCTATAAACCTATTCTAATGATGATCCTTTGGGCCTTCAATACCTACTTCTTGTGTAGAAATCCATCCCTGCCTCCAGATAGAATTCATCCTCTTTCCCTATTATGTTTAAAGTACAAAATCCTCTTAATTGAATGTGTATAATGATCTCAGGATTGAGGAACATATGGTGAGAGAAACCCATAATAACATCAGTGTGAATTCGTACTTGAAAACCCTCCCCAACTTTTCATGCAAGATGATTACTGATGACAAAAGAAATGCTAAAAAAGATCCATCCAGTGGTTGGATGCTTGAGGCACTGTTTTTCTTGGATTCTAGATCCAGTCCATTGAACTCTTTGGAGCAATGTATTTTTGGATTACTATCCTATACCACATACTAACTTTTATGAATATTTTCCAGAGGGATTTGGAAGCTAAGAATTTTCCAATTTTCTTTTAGATCTTTGACACCCCATCCTCCGAATTTCTTTGGTATGGATAGCAACTTCCAACAAGCACAATGAGACCCTTTTTACTATGGCTGTCCTCTCCAGAGGTAGTTTTCACATAGCATTTTAATATTCAGCAAAGTTCCTTTGGGTATGGACTCTAGAGGCAAGAGTATGCTCCTAGCGATGACTCCTTGTAAACAAGATTTTCTTCATGAGATATTTCAAAGTGATCTAGAAGATTATTAATGAACAAATAAACATCTGATAACTTTGCATCCTATGTTATTCCTTCCATAGTTGTCTCATCCTTTCCATAAAGTATATTCTCCCGAATGCTCATTGAAATAATGTAAGTTCTTGATTTACTAGATCAATATGCCCCTCAACCATTTCAATTACAAGATTTTAATGTCATGCTCATCCAACATCACTTGTTTTATCCTCATTCTTCATGCAGGATCAGACTACAAATAAGCTTGACCTACATTTTGTTTCCCTTTTATTTCTTGCAAGTGAGGTCATTACTTTGATACTTGGTCTTCTATCACAGAAATTTGTTCTTTGTTTGGATGGGCCAGTGGTCACTACAGTAGGGCATGAGAATCTCCTTGTTGTTGTATCACATGCTTCAAATCCCTTTTTATCTAGAGAGAAGGTAGATCTATTATCTAGAATTTGCAAAATCAATTTGTTTGGTGTGTTAATTTTTTTAGTAGGATCTATTTATAAATTCATGGTGTACATCAATTTGAATCTTAAATTTGTCAGCACTATGGCTGTGGATCCAGGTGCTTGGTTTTACTTTGTATAACATTTATGAAAATACTTGCCCTCTCTCTAGTCAGATTCCTTTAAGTCCTGGTTCTCATCTCACATGGCTTGGATTCATTGAAGAAGGCTTATTAAGTCATACGATTTTGAGGTGTTGAGCTCCTAAATACCCAATTTCAGGGACATCCTGTTCTATAAGTCAAATTTCATATGTGCCACTTTTGGAGTCTAACTGGGTGAGGAATGCAAGGGAATTTAATAGTGTTCACCAATGAATACAATGGCTGCTGGGTACCAATTTTTAGGTACAAAATTTATGTTCATTATAATATGGGAGATTGAGAGGAAGCTTGATATGTGAAACATCTTTTTAATTTCCATAATATAATTGACACTCATTCCATGCTTTTGAAAATTCTTGTGGTGTACACAGTGCTGCAAGAGAAAGGAAATCGAAAACTAAAAGTATCTGGATGGTGGGACTAAACAACACATAGGTTTTTTTGTTGTCTGCAAATTTCCTGATACCTATCCACATGTATGAAAGAAAACCATCTTTTCAGAACTTTTAGATTCTTTGAGAATACATGTAAAGGTTTCCACCATTAATTTCTCTATTTATATTATGTTATATCTTAGGTATCCCTGAAGCCAGTCTTGAGTGTCCTGAACTTGTCATTACCTCTAGCATGTTCAGATCTTGGAGCAGATGACCTAGAAAATGAATACCTTAGAGGAAGTTTACTTCTTTCATAGGTAAGTTGTATATCTGTGATCCTATTTACATAATTTTTAGAGTTATATAATGAGACACCGTGATTGAAAATGATGACGTAGTTTAGTATATATATACAATATAAATAAACATTGTAGATGCAAAAATAAAGTTGAATATGATGCAACATATAGACATGAAAGTAATATCGAGGAGGACAATATTTTTAAGATGGAAGCCACACTTTATCGTTGCCTTTTACATCTTATAGAAAAATTTTGCAAGGGTGAGTTTCCATTTGATACCATATAGTATTTTCAAACATAACTCTGCGCTCAGTGGCCACCTTTGTTTTCCATGAGTTGAGAGGTCCACACTAAATGATTCAAATTCAATCAAGTAATCTAGTGGATCCTTTGACCTCTTTCCTCTTTTTCCCTCAGATTCTCTATTACCCTCAACAACCAAGTAGAAAATCCACTCCCCCCATCCTTTATAATAGTGGTGGTTGGGCCAATTTCATAGTAGCATGATGTCTCACTCTACCGTTGCACTAGCAGAAATGGTTTCACATTTCTTCCTTCAAAATAAGACAACATAAGCCCCAAGGGTAAGATAGTCGATTACCACATATTTACTTATTCCTTGAAAATATGCTCAAGAAATTTGAAGTTTGAACCACACTAGCTTCAGATATTCTAGAAGTAGAACAATTTCAGTCTAGATAACTTGAAAAAAATTGAGGACCTACTTAAACTGAAAGTTGCATTACTTTTTATGTGTCTACTTGTACCATCCTTCCATTAACTAAATTTCAAGAACTTATGGTTTGATTGATTGATATCTAAAAATAGTATTCACAAGGTTTGAATCAACTACACTGCCTTCCCATGTCTTCCATATTTTTTATAGCTTACCTTATTGTATAAATTTTGTATCCCTACAGATCCAGCCCTATTTGTTATACCATTTTGCACAATTAATTTCTGCAGAATCTTAACTTTTCTTTAAGTCCATAACTTAAAGAAATGATTTATTATGAATTATAAACTTATCTGAATGCATTTTTTTATTTTCCTCTTTTTTACTGTGCAAATTTGCTACTTTGGCATCACAGTAATACTTTCCCCTTCAAAAGTTCAATTTCAACCATGAAGTTCATGTTATTCATATTCCATTCATATAATAGTTGAACATAATCTACCAAAGACATAATATTTCCAAAATGTAATGTACAGATTCTGTGTATACTAAGAACTTATTGTCCTTCAACCTAGTATAAATCTTCAACATTGCAAATTGGCAGGAAACCAGCAAAGCATCTGCAAAAAATCTAAAGTATTTATCTTGACAAGAGGAGGGGATAGCAACTAGTGGGGGGTGAGAAAGGAAAATTCCAAATAGATATTGGTGGAGGGAAGGAAGGCCTTGCACCTGAAAAGGATGGAAACTTTTGTAGATCCGCAAACTCTCTTTACATCTTTCTTGTCATTTTCATTGATTGATTTTGTATAGGATGTATAAGGCTAGAGACCTTTCATGTTGGATTTTTCTTAGTATATGTAAGATATTGGTGCAGCACTCAGAATTTACAAATCTGATTTTGGATCCATCTTCCACCAGCATATTAATATTTTTTCTAGAAAAAAAATCCTCTAATGTTGCATAGTATGTTGTATTTGCTACAATTCTTAACTTTTCTTCAAAGTTAACAGTTTCCCTACAAAAAGAAAGTATAACATGGGAAAATGGGAGAAATTAGGGACTTCAAAGATGCTAGTAAGGATAAAACTCAATCAACCTTTATTTGGACACTATTATCAAGGACATATGTGAAGAGAAATCCCATGGATAACTTTCATCAATAAGAAATTAATTCAATTAGAAAATTTAACACAATAAGTTTTCCCGAGGTTGAGTACTATATCAACGAAATTACAAGTAATGTCATCTATTTTTGCACTCAAGTATTACTTAAAATCTCACTAGGTTTTAAAGAGAAAATACAATCTTAACTCACATAATCTTGTTCTCCTTATAGAGGTGCTTTTGTTGACATTTTAAAATCAACTAGTGTCTTAAACCACTTTCTTGACCCGCCCATGGAATGGACGTTCGATTACCATTGATTAATAATCTAAAACCTTCCATGAAGGAAAGAACATAAAAAATACTTTTCCATATAACAAAAAATTTCAGATAATTGTGGTATTCAAAGTAACTACATGAAGATGCAATAGCTTAAAATACACATAGATGCACTTATTCATCTTGGAATTCTGTGGATGCATAGTATTTCTAAACAAAATATCCAACATAGTAACAAGAAACAATAGGTCCTTAAATTTTTGTACCAATTATCTTACAGAATTAAATGGTAAAATATAAATTTTCTTCTACCATAAATTTATGTCTTAAACTCACTAGAGGCATGACCTTCTTATTCACAAACTCATGTAACACTAGAGTCAATATTAATTCCAATTTATGTTTAATAATGTTGGACTTTTTCATACAGATAATATTAGATCAACCATTTTTCATGGGAGTGCACATATCATGGGAGGCACAATTTGAGTATTACATTGCTCACAATGATTAGGAACAGGTTTCAAAGCTTCTGGACACAATTCCTCCAACTGTCTTGTAAGAAGGCATGCTTCAAATTCAATTAGGTTTTAAGGTTCCAAATTTTACACCATCTTTCAGAAAGGATATTGGAGATGGATATTTATTTCACCATCATTCATATTGAGAAGTGGATGTAATAGAGAAATTTTTGCTGAAAATTAAGCTCCTAAGAGTTTTAGTTGGACATGGATGTGCTTTGTGGACAAGAAAATTTATAGAGGAGAGGTTATCAAAGATCTTCATTTTCTTGTAGGAAAATTGGCATGGTACCATAACCAAAGAGATTATTTCATTATTGGCACGTGCAAGCCTTATTTTTAAGATATCCAAGAAATTTATGTCCATAGAAGTCAATAAAAAGTTCCCTGACTTGGGATTCTTAGATATAGAATATGGGGAACTGCATAAGGATACAATGCATGCAGTCCATGGACTTGTTTTTCATTATTGCGTGCAGAACAATCTACCAAATTTGTTGAACATCTACTTGGATCTTCACTCATTGGCTGCTGACAGTATATCTATGTCTTTGATGTGGGAATTTGTGGTAAGTTAATCCTATTTTACTATATTTTATTGTTGTGTTATAGCATAATTATGTCAGATAGTTTGTATACCAATCCTGAGATAGTCATTCTTATCCATTTATTTATATTTTATGTCTTCCCTTGATTCACCTCCTCTGCTTTCCTGGCTAGTTTTCTATTTCTCTATGTTTGATTAGCTTTTTGTATAAAATTTTCAACTGCATTTACAATTTCTATGTTATTTTCCTTTTTTAACCTGTATGGGTGTTTATCTGTGGGGTTGACGCAACACCTAACATTAAGTAATGATAAGGTATACACGACTGGGTCATTAGCTGGGTAATTTGTTAAACTTGTTACCTGAAAGGTAAAACCAGTTTTTTTGTTGAATAATACATCTTATATTCACATAAATATATTTACAAACAAAATTGCATGGCATAGAAGGGTATACATAATGCCTATTAGAACCTCTTTCTCAGGTTAGCTGAAATAGAAATAAAGTCATAGTATAGATAAAGAGCCATATTTTTGGCTTCCTTGATCAACAAGACTCCCTTATCCAATAGACTACAGTTGGTGATGTACCTCATCTTTCCATAAATCAACAAAGGAAGACATAATACTTATCTCTTGATCAAACACATACTTGTACCTGAGCTTCCATATCTTAAGGGCTTTCCCATGGAATAAATCCCACACAAGGGCTCTCCCATCCCCCAAAACACCTCCAATGCAATTTTTTTCTTAACAACACAAGATGTTGATCCTCAATGTAACTCCAAAACTTCCTGCTAAACTGACAACTACATAAAATATGCTTGATTGTTTTTTATCGTTGACACACATTGGACATACACCAACTGAAAGGCTAGTCTTTTCCAACTTGGCCTTAGATGGAATCCCCTGATAGATAACCAAGAAAGAAAAATTGTGTGGCTTATATAAAAGCCACACCAAACAAATACTATGTAGATGATGAACAAACCATACCTCGAGATTTGCAAAGGTCACCTTGCATTAATCACTAAGGATAGGGTGTGCCTCTAATGAAGAGATGGATAGACTCGATAGAGACAACGATAATCATATTGAATGGATAGTTTATGAAAAATCCATTCTTAATCCCTATAAAAAGGCACAGGAATCCTGATATTCATTTTAAATATTTTGTTGTTGGGAATAAATGTATGCTACTCCATGATTGTAGGAAAATCAGAGGTCAATAGCCCAAAGTCTAGAGCAAGGGATCGCCAATGTTTCCACGACCTAAGCCTAGGGCCCTATAAATCATTCCAATAGAAGATATCTTTCTGAAGATAACTTGACAATATACAATATATAATGACCATATGACCTAGCAAAAATGTTGGGTACAAGAGAGTCATGTAGTAATGGGATAGGTTGCAGTGTATAATGAATGATTTTGGCTAATTTACTAGGAAATTTGGACACAAGACGGGGACGCCACTTTTTGAAACAGGGTACTTGGTTAGGTCGAGGGTACTATAATTATATATTATAAAAAATATGTCACAGTCACATCATACATGCATATTTCATATTTCTTCATAAATTATGAATCATGATTCATAATTATAAATTCAATGATTCATTGAACAATGAAGATTCACATTGAAAATTTGAAATATAAAATTTAATAAATCATAGACTCGGTAAATATCAATTGGAATACTAGAAGTTATAAAATTTCAAATTTCCTAAATCTTTGTACCATGAAACTGTAACAAACTGTCAAACTCAGACCTGAAGGTACACTTGAAATCTTACTTTAAACACCTATTTGTACTGTTGTTATAGATAATAAAAATTTGCAAATTACCAAATATATTCCTTGGTTGATGTGAGTGCATTTCTCAGTAATAAATACATATGTATATATTTCAACTTAGAATTTTTTTCTCAGGTCGATATTTCATTTTCTAAACACATCCATGTTGCTTACAGTAAATACCTGCTCCTGTTTCCAAAAAGCAGCAGTTCTTAGAATTAATGTTCTCTTGTAGTTTTCATTTTTTTTAATATTTATCAATTCTTTAGCTCTTGTGACTTCCATTTTCATTGATTATTTTTTAAATTGGAAAACTTTTATTTTTCACACATAATTTATNATTGGATAAAGTGCTAGTTATTATCGCTCGGAAATACCTTTGAACCAAAGAGCCCAAAGGTGTCATAAGCATCAAGGAGTAGGTTCATGTCACCGATTCAACTTCTTCTCACTTCTAAATTGGCTCTTTCCAATTTGAGGGGGGTCCCTAGATGATTTGAGACTTCAACCTTAATTTCATGGGGGGAAATTGTACCTCAAATCTGCAATAAAAAAATCAAAATATGCACTTTATTCTTCAAATCAGTAGTATAAACTTCATATTTATGATTAAATATGTTTAAAAAACATAAAATTTGTAAATCTGTGATAATATTCCCCTATTTCTGAAATAAAAGTTGCATAACAGAAAACAGAATTGACCAAAAGAACAACCTAAAATCAACGTTTTATTGCTTATATAAAATATCCCCCTTATAAATATGCAACTAAGTTTGAAAACCAACAATGATATTCTATCAAATTTCCCTTGAAACCACTTGAAAATACACTTTTTTTTTATGATGGGTGTCTTGTCCTTGGAATGATAGAGTGAAATGAAAAGAAAAATTGCAAAGAAAAAGATAATAATTGAATCTCACAAGTTCAAGAACTTCAAAACTAGAAATTTCAACATGTAAGAGCTATGCTAGATAGGATTCTTACACATGTATTGTCATTTTTTTTCCAAAATATGTCAATTTAGTCCTCATTACGAAGTTTCAAATAAATAGGTTACAAGTCAACACAGTCCAAGGTTCTACTCTTAAGATACATTGATTTTTATACCATGGTCGATGGATTTTCCTTCACATTTTCTTCTTCTAATTTATCCTCCTTTATTTGACTTTTCCTTTATGGGTGGAATAATGAAATCTGAACATATCTTTCTAGCAGTGGATCTTATACTCTGGAATTTGTTACTTGATGCAACATTTTTGTCTCATCCACCCTCATTGTATGTTTTTTTCATGTGTATCCTCACTATTTTACTCTTTAAGTATACTGTTTATTTGTTCTAACTATTTGGTTTAAGAATTTGAGTTTGACAAGATCATTTTATAGATGACCATGCACAATACTTTCACTGTGTTTAGAATGCTTACACTCCTAGAAGATGTTCTTGTCTGTGTCTAGTTTTCCATGTCAAGGGAATTTTTCATCCTTAAAACTAATTCAAGATAATATTGATTTTGTAGGGTTCCTTTGTGCATAGGAATGACGCGGTGTACAGGGATGAAATTCAATCAAAGGAGAGATTAATGGTCCATCTTCATATATTGCCACAAAATGATGAGAGCTAGAATAAGCCAGAAGATAATGATAATCAAGCTAGTCAGTTTGCATGAGCTCTAAAGAAGGTGATATTCTCCTGCTGTTTGATTAATAGCTTTTTTCATTTGGAAATTCATTGTCAAAAGTATCTTGAACCGGAGTATTTAGTTAATCCACTTGATTTCCTATTCTCCTTCATGTACATGAACATGCACATATGGGGTCATGTTTATTGTCACAGTCACAGTCATCTCCATGCCAACGTCGGGAAGCCTCCAAGTCTGTATGAATTTTGCAGCTTATTACATAACTAAAATAAAATGTGGAGAACCTCCTACAATAAACAATAAAAATGCACGACATAACAGAAATATTGGAGCACAAAAGAGATTTTATTGATCGCGGGCCACTTTGAGGGGGCAACCTCCTTTGAGAAAGCTCAATACAAAATAACTCTTGGATGCTTTCATTATCCTCAACACATACTTATATACTAAGTCTAATATAAACAACTATTACTCGCCATGAATGTGGAATAATGCAACATATTAACTTGATGAGTTAACAACTATTACTTACTCCCCATGAATGTGGGATAATACAACATACTAATGGGACGACTTAAAAAGCATATGCGTCCGATAAAATATACTAACAAAATAAAGAGGGGGGTTTACCCGGGTTCTTAACATCCACTCCCTCTTAGAAAAATCGTTTTCCTCAAATATTTAGATGTGGAAACTGCTGCTGAATCTGAAGGAGCATTTCCCATGTAGAATCCTTGGGTTGCATGCCATGCCATTAAATTAAGACCTCTTTTATCGGCTGAGAGAAAAGCTGACAAGTGTGCTTATTGAGGATGGCCTCCGGTTCCAAAATGATGGATCCTTCTGTATTCAAGTCTGGTAAAACAGTTCCTACTCTGATGTTGGTGCCAATCACTTTCTTGAGACAAGAGACATGAAAGAATGGGTGAATGTGAGAAGAAGGACAAAGTTCCAATTTATAAGAAATAGAACCAATCTTCTGAAGAACTTTATATGGTCCATAGAACTTTGGATCCAGCTTCCGATTCCCTTTGAGTTTCAAGGACGATTTCTTGTAAGGTTGTAGATGAAGAAAAACCATATCACCAACTTGAAAGGTGCACTCAGAATAGTGTTGATTGGCTTGCCGATGCATGCAATTTCTTTCCATGTGAAGATTCTCTTGCGGAATGTGGAGAATCTGATCGCAATTTCATAGAACCATGTCAACTACCTGAACTGGTGAACTATGGGGGGTGTATGGAAAGAGAAATGGGGGTGGATTCCCATAAACAACTTCATATGGACTCATTTTAGATATAGTATGGTAGGAAGTATTATACCACCATTCAGGGATAGGGAGCCACTTTTCCCATTGATGTTGTTGTTCAGAGGTGAAGCAACGAAGATAAGTTTCCAAGCATTTGTTGGTGACTTCAGTTTGACCATCTATTTGTGGGTGATTTCCTAAACTCATTTTCAGTTTGGTTCCAGTGATGCGAAAGAGTTCGGTCCAAAAATGACTTCTGAAAGTTGCGTCATGGTCTGAGACAATGGAAGAAGGGATGCCATGAAGACAAAATATCTAGTCCATGAAAATTTATGCAACTAAGGAGGTAGTATATGGATGGATGAGAGCACAAAAATTATTATATTTGGAGAGCCGATCAACCATAGCCAAGATTACGGTATTCCCTCCATATTTAGATATCCCTTCGATGAATTCCATTGAAATATCTGTCCAAATACTTGTAGGGGGAAACAGTTCGAGGAAGTTAGCGAGGAGTGCATTTTCACCCTCGTGGCACTAGCAGGTATCACATTTGGAAACCATCTATTGAATTTACCGTTTCATTCCCTTCTAGAAGAAGTTACATCATTCCTGCTACTAAGTTTTGAGGAACCTAGAGTGCCCTGTCATTGGATAAGGATGGAGTTCATAGAAGACAACCTGGTGAAGATCTCTGCTCTGGTGAAGCACCAGGCGACCCTTGTATCTCAGAGAAGAACCATCCCAAGAGTAATGCAAGACAAGAGAAGGATTACTAGCCAACTTTTGGATGATTTGAGATAAGGAAGATTCATTGACATAGCCTTGCTGAACAGATTGTAACCAATTTGGAATATGCATAGAAATAGCTGAAAGAGAATCATGGTCATCAATTGTGCAGGAAAGAGCATCGGCCACAAGATTGTCCGTACCCTTCTTGTAAGTGATATTATAGTCAGAACCCATGAGTTTGCTAACCCATTTTTGTTGTGTTGGGGATGAGACTCGTTGTTCCAGGAAATATTTCAGACTCTCATGATCAGTCTTGATGCAGAAATGATTCCCTAAGAGGTATGGACACCACTTCTATACATCATGCAAAATATATATCATTTCTTTCTCATATGTAGAGGCGGCTAAATTCTTACTAGACAGGGATTTGCTAGTGAACGAAATTGGATTTTCATCTTGGAGGAGGACAACACCAAGTCCATTATCGCAAGTATCACTCTCAATAGTGAAGGGCTTGGAAAAATCAGGCATAGCTAGAACATGTGTGGTACACATAGCTTGTTTCAGTTTCTCAAATGCACACTCACCAGCAGTTGTCCATGCAAAAGCATCCTTTTTTAGTAGAGCTTTTAATGGAGCTTCAATATTCCCATAATCCTTGACAAACTTGCGGTAGTATCCAGTAAGTCCCAAAAACCCATGAATGCTCTTCAAGGTTTGAGGATGTGGCCAATTTTTCATGGAATCTATTTTGGAAGGATCGACATGAACACCTTGTGCTAAAAAAATTTGTCCGAGATACTCTACTTCCTTCTACCCAAAAAAACAATTAGATTGTTTGGAATAGAGATGATGATCACAGAAAATTTGTGGTACCAGATCTAGATGTTGGAGATGCTCAGCCCAGGTTTTACTATGGATGAGGATATCATCAAAGAAGACCAGAATGAAGTTTCGCAAGTAGGGCCAAAACATTTTATTCATCAATGCCTGGAACATGGAAGGATTATTCCTGATGCTGAATGGCATGACCAAAAATTCATAATGGCCATCATGTGTGCAAAAATTTTTTTTAGGGATATCATCTGCATAGACCCGAATTTGGTGATACCCAGAACGAAGATCCAAGTTGGAGAAAAAATGAGCACCATGGAGCTCATCAAGAAGCTCATCAACAATGGGAATTGGAAACCTATCCTTGATAGTGATGTGATTAAGTGTTTGAAATTCGATGCAAAGGCGCCATGACCCATATTTTTTCTAGACTAGAAGGACTAGTGAAGAGAAGGAACTAGTGTTAGGGAAAATAACACCTTACTTTAGTAAGTCGTGAACAAGCATCTCAATTTCTGTCTTATGGTGAAACGAGTAGTGATAGGGCATGATGTTGGGAGGGATGCTTCTAGGAAGGAGTGAAATACAATGGTCCTAGAGCCGGGAAGGTAGAAATCCTACTATCTCAGCAAACACACATGCATATCGATCCAGAATTTGTTGGAGATCCAATGGAGTAGTTGAGACTGTTGAAGGTTTCATCTGAATGAAATGGAGCTGAGAAATGACACCATGTGAACTTTTCTTAATAATATTTTCCATTCGATGTGAACTGATGAGGCTGAGAGACCCTGGTTGTAAGCCCCACAATGTGTGTTTGGTACCATTGATTGAAAACTGCATCCAAATGTTAGCAAAATCCCATAAAATGGGTCCAAGTGTGCGTAACCATTAAGCACCCAAAACCACATCACATCCGCCTAAGGGAAAGGAAAACATGTCAGAGTGCAAGTTATAATCCCCCATAGATATGTGCACATTACGACACTTCCCTTTGCAAGGTAAGATTCCCCCATTGGCAATCATGACTTCAAAGCTGGAGCAAGGATGGAAAAAACAATCATCCCGTTTGGCGATCCTCGAGTTAATGAAGTTGTGAGTGCTACCAGAATCAATGAGTATTGTAAGAGGGAGTTTTTTGAAGAACCCTCTGACCTGCATGGTTTTTTGGGTGGTGAATCCAGCTAAGGCATGGAGATATATCTCTGGTTGGTCATCTGGAGTAGGAAGTTGTTGAATGTTACCATCATCATCTACTAGATCCTAAGCATCATAAAAAATTTCAAGTGTTGTTATAGCTGATTTTACTACTCTAGGTGAATCACACTTGTATGGCCTTTCCCCTGTCCCTCTACAAACTCCTTGGAACCCTTGGACCATTTTTTGTCATTTTATGTTTCCTATACCATCCCTAAAAACATGTGTAAATCCATATACGCAACTTTTAAACCCTTAATCGCGTATATACGCGGGTTTGACCACTAAAACCCGTACTTCGAGATGTGTACAAAATCCAAATCCTTTTGGAGTTTTCCTTGACATGGATCCAACTCACTTGACTCCTGGCCTTCCATATGCCTTAAGATCGCTCGGATTCGACCTTTCATTACCCCTTTGAAAAGCTATATAAGGAACTCTTTGGTACATTGAAGACATAAGAGAGAATTGAGAGCAAAGAAACTATAGTCCATTGTTGCTAGAACTTATGCTTGAGTCTGCATCCCTTTGTCCCTTGGAGCACTTTTGTGTTTTTCCCAAGCTTTCCTTTTTCTTGTGAGATTGCTATAGAGAGATGGAGGATTGACATGGTGGAGGCCCAAGTGAGGGATTCAATTTCTCTGATTCCCAGATGTGCCGACAGAGGTTGTATCCATTGTAATATCTGATTTTATATTAATAGAAATATATTTTCCTGTCCAATAATGTGTGTTTGAATGAATGTTGTATCCATGGGATGATTTCAAATGTTTATACATTGTTGATTATATATGCTAGAATAGATCTAACACCAATATATATAGTATGCTTGTATTGTTTACTTGTTGTTGAGGAAGTAATCTATCAATTCAAGCGAAAGTTGGAAATCTCAACGGGGATCTACTTCAACTGTCCGGAATAAGGTACGAGGTCTAATCCTTTAGTGTTAGATATTTAATTTCTATTGCATATTGGAAAAGATTGATTTCTGGATTCAAGTTGTCTGTTGTGGTACCCCAAGCCATAGGAATTTCTCTCTGTAATAGAATTGGCGACTCCACTGGGGAGTTCCTAGTAGTTGTCCTTTGGGGGTTTTCTATCGGCATTCAATGACTTGGAATTGCTCTTTCTCTCTTGTTCCTGTGTCGGGTCTAGGGGCATGTTTTCCTGGCAGTGTCTGATTGGTGTGAAGTTTGTCTCAGCTTGTCTATTTGCCTTGATTTTTATGTACTTTTCTTCCTGTACGCGAGTTTTGAACTCACAGTTGCATATACACATGGATTTATCTGCTATTTCTGTGTATACACGCGGTTTTACTGTGAACAGCCGCGTATGCCCTTAGTTTTTCATTTTAGAGGAATTTAAATGGCTGCTGAGTGAGTTGTGATGATTGCTGAGTCTCCTTTGATGCTGCCAGAGTCTGAATACACCTCTGTTTCTGACCAGAGATGTTTTTTTTAGGGTAAATTTCTTTTTTAAGAATGTTCTTGTCATTGCATTTTCGATTTTTTGTTTTGAGATTAGTGCATTAGACTTATTTTACCTTAGTGCTTTGCTTGAGTGTGCTTGCAGAGTCTGGGGGTTGTAGAATCATTCTTTTGCTTTTTATATCTCTTCTTATTTAAAAAAATCCAAAAATATTTGATTATCATCATGCATTGCATTTTGCATTTTGCATAGTACTTGCACTAGATTTGCTTTGGAGTATTAGTCAGGAGTTCATATAGGAAAGCTTGCATTTATCATTTGAAGAAAATTGTGCATTTCACATAGTAGCATACCCTATTTTCATGGACAAAATGCATTTGCATTGATTGTTAGGTGTGCATTTTACTTCATGTTGTGTCATAACACCATTAGTTGCACGGCCATATCCCTCTTTTGAGTAATAAATCCAATTAAAATCAATGCTTAATGAAAATGAACTACACTATTTTATTTGATAGGGTTCACCGACAAGCTTGGGTTTTAGGGTCTTGGAATAGTTCATTGTGAGTAAATTCTCCAAGACCACTAAACAATCACATGTATGTGTCTGTCCAGGTGAGTGTGTGAAATCCTTGGTATAACCAGTGTTTCTCAGGATCCTCCTCTCAAAAGGGAGTTAAGCACGAGGCAGTGTGAGCGGTTATTGATTGGGATGACCCCTAGTCATAACTAAGTAGCACTGGAGATATTTCCAGGATTGTATTCATTACTGGGGGCTCTTTTGAGAGTTTCGGGATTTTCTACCCTGCCCATACGGTCAATCCCGCCTACGACTGTCCGCCTGAGCATTGATTATATTGAGGTGACCTTAGTGACCTTACCTAGGATATCGAGGGGGTACTTTGCAGGGGTTATTCTGCAGGTGTCTTGGCCAGGTTGGGGTCGGACAACACAGTCGCTTTACACGTTGAAGCTGAGGGCCACAATAATTGGTTACGTACCTCCGCATGTTGTGTAGGGGAGTCTCAAGCCTCTCCTAGGCGAGACATACCTACTTCATTTAGGAGCTCACTTATCCTACCCTTGATTGCTTGCATTTGGCTTTAGATTTTATTGGTGATTGCTCTGTGCACGATAGCTTGCCTAGGGTTTGCGTAGATGGAGAGTCTTTTATATTTTTGAGTCATTGTGGATTCGGGTGTGTCTCCTCACTGTTCTCGTCGTTTAGCAGGGCTTCCACCTTCTACATCTCCTCCTCCTTTGGGAGAGAGAAATAGACAGTCTAGGTGGACTACTTCACACATTGATTCACACACCATGGGAGACCATATAGAAGGTATTCTTGAACCACCTTCTCCAATTCATGTGGAAGATGGGAAGTTTACTCCTAACTATGATCCTTCACCCAACTTGATTGAGTTAGGTCCTGTGATTTCTGAGATAGGAACCTTTAATGATAGACCTACTTACTCTAGGGTTGATTCCCCATTAACACATCACCAGTATGGTATGCCGGTGGATGATGAGACTCATTTTGAACCCATGAGCACGAGTTATGGTAGTTATGGTATGTCTAGTTTTCCCACACATGATTTGGAATTTCATGTCAAATCTGAGTTCGAGCCTAACACTATGCCTGGGGGTACTCTCATTCCTTACCATGCGGAGAGGTTTGGGAGCACTAGTCACATTGCACCTTCCATCCCGGCGGTGGAAGCTACATCACATATTCCTCCTAGGTCTAGGGTTAGTGATCCTATTAGGATACCATATCCAAGACAAGTGACTATAGGGAATAATACGTACTTAATTACATAGATCCCTTCGTCCTGTGTCCCTAGTTCTTCAAATGTTCACCCTCCACCTCATTCATGTGGTCCTTTGGGCTGAAATGTTGCTATGAGTTATGTCTATACTGTGGTTACTAGACCAGTTGTGTCTCAAGTTTACATACCGCCCGTTGCTTCGGGAGGTTATGTTCATACTTCTAGAGGTCATGTTACTACTTTCGGAGCATATATTCCTACTTCTGGTATGTATATTCCTACTTCTTGAGCATATATTCCTACCTACAGAGTGTCTCATGGGACATCGCATGCAATGACTTGTGGACCTTATTATGGGACGCAATATGGATAGGTTTCTTCACCTTATGGGGGCGGGTATCAACAACCTGCTTACTCTCCAAATTACAGCTTTGTAGCTCCAAATAGTCAAGTTCCACCACATTATGGTACTTCCATTCCACCATATACGGGTGAAACAGGAGGAGGGCACTATGGCCAAGGCCATAGTGGTAATCATACCTATGTGAATCAGAACTATCAGGGAGCGGTCCATTGACCTCATCATCCTAGGCTCCCTTTCCTCACAACATTGAATCTTCATGACTTGTCGAGATTGACAAACGATCCTGTAGCTCATGACCTGGCCTGGTCGGCTGTCCCTACTAAACTTCCCTCGGACATACCCAAGTTCGAGGGAAAACCAGGAAAGGACTTGAGCAAACACGTTACTACTTTTCACCTATGGTGCTCTTCAAATTCCTTACACCAGGACTCCATCCGTTTAAGGCTGTTTCAATGCACCCTTACAGGGCCTGCCGCGAAATGGTATATAGAGCTACCTAGGGGGGCATTCGCTTTGTTCGATGACCTAGCGATGACTTTTCTTAACCACTTATAGCTACCAGTGCGTTATGACGTTGGTACTGAACTCTTGTCGACATTTTGGGAAGATAGAGCCACACATATCTCGGATCACATCCAAGAGTGGCATAGATGGAAGAGGTTAATTAAATCCTTTATACCGCTGTAATTCCTCCTCAAATGGTTCCTTAATTCATTATTGCCATATATAGTGAAGGATGTTTCTACATCCAGAGTGCAAAATGAGGAACAAGTGATTTTTAGGGCACAAGAACTGGACTTGATTTATGCTCAGTCTAGTTTGTTATATGAGATCATTCCCAACGCTCCGCGTTCTAGTTTCGACCCCAAAGTTAAACCTGGACCACATGCCGATGGAATTATGGGTTGTGCAAGTGCTAAACCTGTGGATTTAGTTGCAAAACAAGTTAGTCAATTGTCAATCAACCAATCTACTTCGGGACAAGCCACGTCTTCATCTCGGAGCAGTATAAGCATTCACCAAAATGCCCACGACTCGCTGGAATCCGGCAGAGAATATTTTGCTGAAACAACGATTTCGACGTTTTAAATTACAATTTGGGCAATTTGGGTCGTTTTGAAATAGGCCATTTCGTATAGATCAACTAAATTTAATCGCAGAAATTTTTTAATTGAAAAAATAACACTTTCTGTTAAAAATCTAAACCGATATCTATACAAAATTCGCCGGCAAAGAGGGGTGTTTTGGTGAACGTTTATCCTACGCGCTTCGTCTCAACCTGCCCAAACGGCGAGTGTGCTTTCAGTACAATTGTCGGACCAGAATGGTAACCAACAACCCGGATGAAATAAAAAGAAGGGTAAGAATAATTGTAAGGGTGGGAATAGGAATGAGAATGCGAATAATGGCAAGAACGCCCATGACGCTGGGGGGACAAGCAAGCTAAATGTAAGGTTAAATTTCCTTGCAAGTTGTGCAAGGACGATCACCTCACTTACTTGTGCCCTCGTATTGATGAAGCCTCGAGATTCTTGGCACAGGGCCCAGCTATGCTAACTAACCCTTTACCTCACAATCAAAATATGAACTCAAGGACCCATGATCAGTTTGGTGGTGATCAAGATCTGTTGGAGGGTAGTGGTCATGGTTGCATTAACATGGTACGTGCTGCGAAAGTTGTGACCCATGTGAAGGACTATGGTTCACCACAACCCAACCCAGGAAAGGAACCTGATCCACCAGGGTCTCCTTTGTGTATTGAGAAATCTATGGATAAACCTGAAGCTGTACCTCGCATTCCTAAGGGAGTCCTTAAGCGTTTGGGGCACAATCCTAATGCCCGAGCCACCCAGAACTATTCAACTGTCGAGGATTTGGGCCACACTCCTTGTGCGATGTCTGCATTGGAAGTGCTTCAGAGTTGTCCTTCGCAAAGGAAGGCTTTGCTTTTTGCCCTTGGTGTGAATGATGATGATTCTTCCTCCGTGATTAAATTTGAAACCGCAGGACTTCAGCCTTGCTTGCCTTACTATGTGTCTTTCTTGATTCACGTAGAATGTCTTAACATGACCGTCAAGCACATTATGATTGACGAAGGAGTTGTTGCTTCTGCGATGTCTTTATCATGTTGGAAGGGTTTAGGTTCCCCTAAGCTGTCTAAATCAGTGACCATGTTAACTACGTTCGATGGGAGATCGTTTAGGCTGCACGGGATCCTTCTTTCCCTTAAAGTTCGTTTGGGAGGGAATACTATTGCGATAGAGGTAGAGGTGGTTGATGTGCCCCTTGACTACAATCTCTTGCTGGGTAGGAATTGGATGTACAGTATGCAAGCCGTAGCTTCTTCCCTATTTTGCATTGTATGCTTTCCATTTAACGGGAAGATAGTCACGATTGATCAAACAACATTCAAGAATCCATCTGTTACTGCATCTTTGGGAGCTTTGATCCCGATCGTTAAACACTCTCTGTCGGCAACTGGGAGTGTGGCTGTAGGCATGTATCCATCCCTCATGGGAAGCTTTAGTTGTCCTACACCGATCCTTATGATAGGGTCTATGAGATCGGTGTCTTTTCGCATGAGTCATATGGAAGATCCTTGGGTTCTTCCTACATCAAGTAATCCGAGTAAGTCCATCATGATGAACATGCTATTGCCTGCAACTATGATAGCTTATCAAGCTAATCTTAAATATGTTGCAAAGCCTAGTCCTTCCTCTTCACGGATGGAGGAGGAGGACCCTTATGTGCTGCCGGCATGGGCGGTGCAGTATTCCCATGCACACGACTGCCTTGATACTGTTTTCTCTTCAGATGAAGCAATTATTGAGGCCATGTCGGGAGTTGAGCCACCATGGGAGGAACTCCATCATAGATATTACTTTCTTCCCGAGCTTCACCGCTTGGAGCATGAGGACTTTAGGGCGGTTCTTAGTGAGAGAGTTGGTAGTCCTATGGTTCCATTAAGCTCTCTTGGTCCGATGGTTGATGGAAACATGGAAAACATATCTTCCACGATTTCTATCAATATCTCTCGCAATCCTAGCAGGATAGAGAATGTCTATATTGGGGAAGAATGTTCCCATCCTGAGATTCTAGAATACACCAAGCTATTTAAAGAGTTGCGTGATATCTTTGCTTGGTCTTAAAGCAAAATTCTAGGAATCGACCCTTGAATTGTCGAACATGAGATTAAGACTTATCCCAACACTAAGCCTATTTGAAAATGCTTGCATGCGGTGAATCCTAGGAAAGAACCCGTGATTAAGGCGGAGATAGAGAAACTGTTGAAAGCTAGTTTTATCTGTCCCGTTCCCTTGATGGAGTGGGTTTCAAACCCTGTTCCGGTTGACAAGAAGCAGGGAGCGATCCACATATACTAATTTCCGTGATTTGAATCGTGCTTGTCCTAAGGACAATTTCCCCACACCATTTATTGATCAGATTTTGGATGAGTGTGCGGGAAGCGAGGTTTTTTCCTTTATGGACGACTTTTCTGGATATAATCAAATACAAATTAAACCTGAGGACCAACATAAGACTGCATTTATTTTGTCCATGGGGAAATTTTTCATATCGAAAAATGCCTTTTGGCCTTAAGAATGCTGGAGCTACTTTTCAGTGGGCAATGACCTTGATATTCCATGATCTCAAGTCAATTATCGAAGTATTTTTGGATGACCTTGCTTCTCATTCTCGTATGAGAATGCGTCATTCCTATCACTTGAGATTGGTATTCGAAAGATGTTGCCATTATTTGGTTAGTTTAAATCCTCATAAGTGCATCTTTTGTGTGAAGTCAGGTCGCTTATTAGGATTCATTGTTTCTAAAGAGGGTATAAGAGTCGACCCTTTGAAGGTTGAGGCAATACTTCAGTTGTCTCCCCCAAAAAATATTTGTCATATTCAATGTTTGCAAGGCATGGAAAACTTCTTATGAATATTCATTGTCAATTTTACCAATTTGACTAGAGGCTTCATGCATCTTTTTAAGAAGGACACCACCTTTTGTTGGGATGAGTGAGCCCAAGAGTCCTTTGATGCGCTCAAGCGAGCCCTAGAATCGACCTTGGTGATTAGTCCCCCAGACTATAGCCGTGATTTTCTACTTTATGTGGTCATGTCCATGGAGACGATTCATTATTCTCATGTTGAGAAGCTTGCCTTAGCTACAGTACATGCGGTTCAACGGTTGAGACATTATATTCTCCTTCGCCAGACCTTGGTTGTAGCCCATGTCAATCCATTTCAATTCATCCTCACTCAAAGGATGATTGGGGGAAAATATAATAAATGGATTGTCATCCTGCAAGAATTCGATCTCGAATTTGTTTCGGCAAAATCGAAGAAATCGTTAATTTTTGCAGAGCTTATATCGGATTTCCCAAGCGAGGCCAAGGAGTTGGTTTGTGAAGATACATTTGTCGATGAGCACGTCTTCTTAATCTCAACTTTAGACCCATGGTATGGGGATATCATTATATATGTACAAACGTTGAAGGTCCCTACTCACCTCTCACGAGATGAACGACGATGATTACGTCACGTGTCTAAGAATTACCTCATAGTGGATGACGCTTTATACCGCCGTGGGGTAGATTCCATTTTACGACGTTGTTTAACCCATGAAGAGGCTGAGGTAGTGCTGAATGATTTCCATGGAGGGGCGTGTGGTGGTCATTTATCTGGGCTTTCTACAACCCAAAAAATCTTAAGAGTGGGTTATTTCTGGCCGTCGATCTTTAAGTATTGTGTAGATACAGTCAAGAGGTGCCACCCTTGCCAGGTTTTCACACGTAATATGCACTCAAAACCTACCCTGTTACATCCCATCATCACCGTCTATCCCTTCACTAAGTGGGGGCTTGAGTTTATGGATTGCAACCCAGCTTCAGTTGGGGAGCATCATCATATCATAGTGGTTGTTGATTACTTCATGAAATGGGCTGAGGCTATGCCTACAGTTAAATCCGATAGTGAGACAGCTGTGCACTTCATATTCAACTAGATTATTACTTGGTTTGGGATTTTGAAAGAGCTTCTCACTGAACATGGCTCGCACTTTCAAAATCGTATGATGGAAGAGTTGGCAATAAAGTTAGGGTACAAGCAAGAGCATTCCTCCTCTTCCTACCCTTGAGCGAATGGACAGGTGGAAGAAATGAATAAATCACTCAAATCCATTCTCCAACGAACCATCACACGAAGCAAGAATAATTGGCACATTATGTTATATCCTGCTTTGTGGGCATATAGAACCGCTATTAAGACTGCCACAGGTTTTTCTCCATATCAACTTGTACATGGAGTGGAGTCGGTATTGCCAGTTGAATGTGAGATTCCTTCTTTGAAGCTAGCTATAGAACTCTTACCAGACATTTCACCATTGGAGGAGCGTTTGGTCCACCTTGATGAGCAACGTCGAGATTCCTTGGTGGCTCTAGAAGTAAATAAACATCATGTAAAGGTTTAATATGATAAGTCTGTACGTCCAAGGAGATTTAGTGAGGGAGACTTGGTCCTTTTGTGGGATCAACCGAAAGAACCCTTGGGGGAAATAAAGTTTAACCCCATGTGGCGTGGTCCTTACGTCATCAAACGTGTGTTAGAGAAGGGTGCTTATGAGTTAGTGGATTATGAGGGAATGGCCTTGGCGGAGCCTAGAAATGGGCTCTATCTCAAGAAGTACTATGCATGATTTTTGGCCAAGACTGGTTATTGTATATTATTGTACAGTTTTGCATAGTTAGGTATTTTTCTTATCGTGATCGGGTTTGTGATTAGTTTCTGTTTCTTTTGGTAGATGTCAATGGAATATTCCACCTACATAGGATTCACAGATGGTGAGAGTCGTCACACTCAACACTCAGCCTCTACTTCTTGGGTGATTAATACTCCTATGGGTTAGGTACTGTCTTTAGGAGGCGTATGTCTACAACCATCTTCCAACAATGTTGCTGAAGATAGTGTCGTTATTGAGCTTTTACAAGACGCCATTTCACATGGCGTTCTTTCTCTTAGGGTACATCTTGATTCAGAGTTAGTAGTGTCACAACTTAATGGTTTGTACCATGTTAGAAATCCGACGTTATTAAGAATATTCTTACATGTGAGATTATTAGAATGGCAATTTGACAATATAACATACATAAATGTTCCAAGAATTAATAATCAAGTTACTGAATCATATGCTAACTACGTGTTAGATTGGCATTTGTTTCATACACAATAAATTCATCACAAACACAAATTTTTACACATGTAAAGAAATAAACCGATCATCATAAGAGTTTTTATAAACATCCAAAATGTGATAATACATAGTGTCATGATACAAAAATGGGGCTCTCGAGCCACCAGAATATAATACACGGTAATTCAAAATGTGTCACTTCCAGGTCTCTAAGCCTGTGGAGGAGGAGGGGGTTTGTGATCATGGAAGGTCACTATGGCTCTAGCTAGCCATCAAAATAATCTCACCCATGCTCGTGGTACACCCACCACCTGGCGTTGCATAGCCTCAGGCAAGTCCTCGACTTGCACCATGGGAACTCTGTGTGTCAGCCTAAAAAAATTAGTATGAATTCTCTGGAGCGTCTGCTCCGCATCCACACCCGTGATATCATCTCCTCTTCCCCTCCATCTATGACGATGGAAGCTTTTAGGCCTCCATGGTCCCACATTTGCATGCAAATGGTATATTTCACTATGTATTGTCACCCAAAAACATGTCTTTTGATTTTATATAATCAGAAAACACAAAAAATTAAATAACTCAAAAATTTAAAAAGAGGGTCGAGATTCGTTACCTATATCTCCATATGTCAATCCTGGTGGTAGGGCATGTTCGTGTCTACCCGGAAATCTATCCCCGCATAGGGGTAGTCATCAATGGCAACTATCTGTCGTCTCCACCATGGAAATAAATCAGCTGGATAGGGGTTGGCCACCCTACATCCCCCCAGTCCATGCACCGCATTTTCCCAACGCCGTTGGGTCGGATCTTGAACCCCGTGAAGAGGAACGACAACTCTGGGGCTCAATCCTGGAATATGCTCAAAGAAAAATGTGCTCAATATGCTGTTAAACCCAAAGTTCCACACTCTACCCACCTTACACTCACTTAGCTAATTTTGCATGTTGCTCAGTAGTGTAGTGCTCCAGTCATAGACCATGGGTCTCATGCACTCCACTGCATAGAACATCAGAGGCTTTGAATCCTGGTGGAGTGATTCCAAGCCTGCTATCCTGCCCAATGTCAATAGAATGGCCTTTAGGCCCAGCACCTGTATAGAGTTGGTTGGGACCTGACTTCCCACCTTCTCTGTGTCTAGATAGAAATACACTGCAATGTACTCATCGATAGTCAAGACACCTCTAGGCCCACCATGACAATGAAGGTTCACTACTTCCCCCCGTCGAGAAAGTCCAGTAATAAAGTATATGTCCTCCACCTCTATGGTGAGGGACATCCCATCTATCTGGAAGGACTTAGAGTCTGGATCCAATAATCCACTAGCATCTGCAATAGTCTTGGTTTGGCCCTCAAGCCTCCAAGACACCAAAACTTGTAGAGTCCATATGCATGTAGCACTTGTTGAGCCATTAGATCGGCCCTTACTGCCTCATCCACATCACCATGTGCACGCTCTCTCCATTCTAGGACCATCCTGCACAAAAAACTGCCAGTTTGCCCATTAGATTACTCAAAAAACCTTATGTGTGGCCGCATACACGACTGTTTGCTAAATAGCCACATATGTACGCGGGTTTGGGGGCATTTTCCACATATAGCCATCCCTATACGTGGAAAAACCCTCGATTTCCACATGGGCCACAGCGTCGTTTTTGGATTGGCCTAGAAACCTCAAATGACCATGGAATTTGATAAAAATTGCATTGAAATGGAAGAGAAGAGCATGGGTAAGTACCTGGAAGAAACGGTAGTGGATTCCACCGGCTAGATCTCCTGGAATTCGCTGTTGAAAATCTAAGCTCAATTGGGTAAAAATTTCAAATGTTTTATAATGTTTTGAAATATTTACTATTTATAGAAATTTTTCAAATTTTTGAAAGTTTTTACCCCCTTTCTTATAGTTTGGACTATTTCTAATCATTTTTGACCATTTTTGACCTAATTTATGATGTAGGAGACCTTTTTGAGTGTCGTTTTAGCCGTTGGATTGACTCGTTCATGTCGATCTCAGGTATCATGTCTAAACTGGCATATAGGTTAGGTTTCATCGTCGTTTTCATTTTGCATAACCTTATGACTGTTTCATCATAGCCTTAGGTACGAACCCACTCTATTATGTCACAAAACCTTCTTGCTGTTTTAGAAGTGGCATGATATGAGTGGTAGAGATTGACCTTACATGGGTACCCTAGTTAGTGCCTTATTTGAATTTGGTACCCATGCTGACGTTTTGTCTTTTAGGGTGTGGGAGTCCATTGTATAGTATTTCCATGACATTCCGCAAGAGCCTCATACTCCTCTTGATCTTTTGCTAGCCTATTTCCCTCAAGACTCCTGTGTATCAAGTTGTAATTGCATTATCATGAGCTTTTCCTGCCTTATTGAGCTTTATGTCGGCTTTCCTAACATTGCGTTTCAGCCATAAAGCCCGAGCTTGTCTCATGTTTAGCAGCGCAGAGCCATCTTATATATCCTTTGCAGCTTGATTTCCTTTTTTACCAAGAGGGGATTTTCCCCCAAGTGTCGATATCCTACACATGTGTCCTTGCATTGAGCATAGGTATGTTCCACTGCTTGGAACTAGTTTGTTTGCCCCTATGACACTCGTCTCCTCCTAGTCTATAACTATAAAGCCATTTTATTCTTTTTTAAGCTTTTTAAATATTGGAAAAAGTCCAAAAAAATCAAAAAACCAAAAATCCGGACAAGGAAAGATGTTATCTTTGGCAATTGTCGAGTCGTGTCACCTTCGAATAGAGCACTGTATATCACATCCATTGGTTGGGTTTATAGTTTGACTTTAGGAGTTGTACTCATTTGTCTGAGTTTATCTCCACTGACTGGTTAAGCTTCCAGTCCCTATGGAGCCTCTGTCGATGCCTCATGTGTCGCAGATATGTCCCCATTTGTATATCGAGTCTATGCTTCCTTTATTCAGTCACCATTCACCGTTATTCTCTTGTTCTAAGGAAGTTGAAACCTGATTCAGCCATTCCTCAGTTATCTTGACTTTGCATGTCGGCCATTCCTGGTACAGTTACTGGTCCGTGCACCTTATGATTGAGTCCTTCCACATCATACAGATTTTCTAAGTACCTCGTGTTGGATGATGGGGGATGCCTTAATGCCCTCCTTCCAATGGATTTCATCCCATCAACTTCAGATCATTTATTCTGGGATTGGAATCTAGAGTCATTTTGAGTGCCTTGAGACTTAAAGTCATCAGTGGTGGGTTCTCTCACCATCGACAGTCTTTGGGAATACATCAATGTCCCCTAATCGATGGATCCTCTCAAGTGTTCGACCTCAACACATTTATTCACACTTGTTAGTTTGCACTCTAGTACCTTGATTCCCATTTTCATTATTGATGGGTGATCTTGCATCTGTTAGCGGTATACATTAATGACCGGTAATCAGACGATGGACTACTATGTTCGACCTCGACACCTCTATTAGCATAGTAGGAAAGGTACTCATAGCGGTTTGTGTAGAAGACCTTCCATATTGGTGGCATCTCTTATATGCTACCTACTTGATCGTGCCAGTGTTCATGAGATTTCAGCTCTCATGACTTGATTCTAGTATATGTCAGACATTTCCAGCCATTATGGAGATCTTGATCCATTGTATATCTTCAGCCATTATGGAGATCTTGATCCTTTGTATGTCTTCATCACGGAGATTCTGATCTATGTATATTGTACGTGACGATGATCACTTATGTGATATCTTGTATCATGCCTATTCATGGCCATTGTACTCTTATGTATTCAGGATTGCTATATGTATTTGTAGTTATGTGCAGAGTTGTATCATTGTACTATGCTGATTGGGTGGATGGTATTCCATTTGGGATTGTTCATCACTTCACTTATGGGATGGACTTATAATTTATTTCGGCCATCGTATGACCCCTCTGACCTCACACATTAGGGGGCATCTGTTATAGCTGATTTTACCACTCTAGGTGAATCATACTTGTATGGCCTTTCCCGTTTCCCTCTATAGACTGCTTGGACCCCTTGGACCATTTTTTGTCCTTTGATGTTTCCTAGACCATCCCTAAAAACATGTGTAAATCCATATACGTGACTTTTAAACCCTTAATCATGTATATACGTAAGTTTGACCACTAAAAATGCGTACATTGGGATGTGTACAAAATCCAAATCCTTTTGGAGTTTTCCTTGACATGGATCCGACTTGCTTGACTCCTGGCCTTCCATATGCCTTGAGATCACTCGGATTCGACCTTTCATTACCCCTTTGAAAAGCTATCTAAGGAACTCTTTAGTACATTGAAGGCATAAGAGAGAATTGAGAGCAAAGAAACTATAGTCCATTGTTGCCGGAACTTATGCTTGAGTCTGTATCCCTTTGTCCCTTGGAGTACTTTTGTGTTCTTCCCAAGCTTGCCTTTTTCTTGTGAGCTTGCTATCGAGAGATGGAGGATTGACGTGGTGGAGGCCCAAGTGGGGGATTCAGTTTCTCTGATTTGCAGGCGTGCTGACAGAGGTTGTATCCATTGTAATCTCTTATTTTATATTAATAGAAATATCTTTTCCTGTCCAATAATGTGTGTTTGAATGAATATTGTATCCATGGGATGATTTCAAATGTTTATACATTGTTGATTATATATGCTAGAATAGATATAACACCAATATATATAGTATTCTTGTATTGTTTACTTGTTGTAAAGGAAGTAATCTATCAATTCAAGCAAAAGTTGGAAAGCTCAACGGGGATCTACTTCAACCGTCCAGAATAAGGTACGAGGTCTGATCCTTTAGTGTTAGATATTTAATTTCTATTACATATTGAAAAGGATTGATTTCTAGAGTCAAGTTGTCTGTTGTAGTACCCCAAGCCATAGGAATTTCTCTCTGTAACAGGTGTGGGTGGAGAATCCACATCCAAGAGATAGAGATTTTTCTAAACACATCTATGTCCCTGTGTGAACTTCTCATCACAATTATAACAAATCCCTCTCTCCTGGCATTCCCGCATCTCTACTTCAAACAAATGCTTGATAAGAGTGGTTCTAGGAGTTGGCAGATTTTCAGTTCTTTGGGGAACCATAGGTCTGAATGGAACAAGAGTGGATTTGGAGCGTTATTGAGCCTTGATCTTGTCCTCTTCTAGCTTATCCAACCCTAGGGATTCCATCATTGTGTTGTGGCAGAACATTTTAACCTCAAATCATATTGCATCCTTCAGACCACTGATAAAACAACTCAGGTAAAATGCATTAGGAAATCCCTCAGTGTGATTGGCTAGTTTCTCAAATTATGTCTGATATTCCTACACAGTGCCAGTTTGGATAAGTTTGGTGAGTGCTCCTATGAAGTAATAAAAAGAACTAGGGACAAATCGCTACAAAAGGAGTTGGAAAAAATCTGTCTAGTTTGGCTCTGTATGAGCCTTGATGTACAGACGGAACCATTGAAGTGCTTCATGTTCCAAATGAAAGGATGCAAGTGGGAATTTATTAACATCAAAAGTGTTATGCAGACTGAAATATTGTTCTTCCCTATAAATCCATCCAGTCGAATCATCACCATTGAAGCGAGGAAAATCCAGCTTCAACCCGCGGAAGTGGCTAGATGACGAGAACCCAGTGTCGGCAGAAGACTCAGGTTGGCAGTGGTTTTTCATGGGTGAATTCTGAAGATGGATGCCGAGAAATTTTTTATCTACATCCTTGAGTCTGGACTTGATGGCGGCAAGTTCTTCTTCCATTTGTTTATTTGCTCCGGCGCGGGAGACAACCATAAGCAAGTTTTTTTTTCTTTTTTTCTTCAGGTAATGGGTAGGAAAACAAAAATGGAAAGGGTTTTAGAAAAGGATTTTTTTATTAGGGAAAAATTGGGGGGGGTGATTGGGGTTTTACGGGGTTTTGGACACTTTTTTAGGGACAAGAAGCAGAAAATGTGAATTTCAGAGGTGGGATGAAGGAATTGGAAAATTTGTCAGAGAGGGACAATGAAGAAGAAATGGAAAATGAACACTATGGAAAAATTTGAAGGAGATTGGGTGAGAATCAAAGAAGTTATGAAAAACCCTAAAAATAGAAAAATGTGGAATTTTGGCCTTTAGGAAGTGGAATTTGGGATAGGTTCCTCAATGAAAAAATATGCAGAATGGTATTATGGGGGTTATAGAGTAGTTTCAAGGGAAACAAAGCTAAATCAAGGAATATATGGCTAAAACTGATCTGTGGTGATGCTAGAAAGTTGTGCTTTATCAACTTGAAATGGAGTAAATGATCTGGGACAATTATGGAATTCTGCGTGTTATCAACTGTAAATAGATATGGAACCCAGGTATATCCGGCTTCCTAATGGTTCAAATGTAGTTACTCGGCCACCAAGGCTGTCTTAGGCTTGAGTATTGGGGCAGTACCCCTCACTTCACGGTGCAGGTAAAACTAGTAAACGCTTGGCAAAAAACGATGGCTCTTTGTTTTTTCCTCACGGATGGGAATCTAGTCAATTTGGTGGGGGTCATTTCCCTTTTTGCTTGGAATGTCCTCTCAATGGCTAACTACTTTGGGGTTCCTGTGGTACTCCTCACAATGAGTTTTAGGGCTATGCCCAAGTACTTTCCATAGTTAAGCGGATAGGGTTTATTCCCTGATCGAAATGAATAACACCGTTGCAATAAGAAGAAGAACTGTAAGGCTCATAGCACCAAGAAGCACTGTAGAAAGAAAAAAAATCCATAAATTCCATCGAAAGAGCCCAAGAAAGTGCTTTGATACCAGAAGTGGAGAACCTCCTGCAATAAACAATCAAAATACACGATATAACAGAAATATTGGAGCACAAAAGATATTTTATTGATCACGGGCCACTTCGAGGGGGCAACCTCCCTTGAGCAAGCTCAATACAAAATAACTCTTGGATGCTTTCATTAGCCTCAACACATACTTATATACTAAGTCTAATATAAACAACTATTACTCCCCATGAATGTTGGATAATGCAACATATTAACTGGACGACTTAACAACTATTACTTACTCCCCATGAATGTGGGATAATACAACATACTAATGGGACAACTTAAAAAGCATATGCGTCCGACAAAATATACTAACAAAATAAAGAGGGGGGTTGACACGGGTTCTTAACATACAACCAGGTGATTTAAAATAATGTTATGGTCATGTATGTTCCTTTCCTTGTATGGTCAAGTTTCATCCCATAAAATTATTGTGAGATGAGCTTGAACGTTTTCAGCCCTCACGACTAAGCTAAAACTGAGTCATATTGGTTGGAATATTCATGTGCTAGTGGAAGACTGAGTTATTTAGCTTTATAAGTATTCTGGTTAAGTTCTTAAA
>LPNX010190009.1:110833-189092 GCA_001517045.1 Pseudotsuga menziesii
AAAAATTTGCATGATAGATTGCAATCCTATATCTACTCCAATGGAACAGAAAATGAAGCTCACATCAAGCGAAGGAAAATAATTTGAAGATGCAACCAAGTATCGATAACTTGTAGGAAGTCTTATCTACCTTACAACAACTAGACCAGATATTTCTTACGTTGTTGGCATACTTTCAAGGTTCATGCATAAACCTTGTGAAGGACACTGGTCAGCTGCAAAGAGGGTTCTAAGATACTTGAAGGGGACTCAAGACGTTGGACTCAAGTACTCTAAAGTGGATGACTTCAAACTTATTTGGTACTCAGACTCATATTTTGATGGCGATAAGGAGACAGGAGTATCAACTTCTGGATACACTATGAGTCTTGGATCAGCAGCTATTTCATGGAGATCACGCAAACAGTCAGTTCCAGTAAATTCAACAACAAAAGCAGAATATGTGGCTACAACTGAAGCAATGAAAGAAATAGTATGGCTCAGGAAGATACTTGAATATTTGCAAGAAAAACAAGAGAACTCCACTCCATTGTTGGTCGACAATACTTCTGCAATCAAGCTGGCTAAGAATCCTAGATTCCATGATCGAACCAAACACATCAACACAAAGTATCATTTGATTCGACATCATGTAGAGGCCAAGACAGTCCATCTTCGACATTGTTCCACAAATGATCAAGTTGCAGACATCTTCACCAAAGCGCTTGGACGAGAAAAGTTTGAAAGATTCAGAAACATGCTCGGACTTATGAACACCCCTTCGGATTAAGAGGGGGATTGTTAGAATAATCCGTCGGGATTATTGTAAATAAATAATAAATAGGAATATGAATAGATAGGAAAATGAAACGGCTGGTTCTCAACGGCCACATTGTAATGTATAAATAAATGTTTTAGCCATGAATCGAATCAAATCGGGAGTTATTACCAACAATGAAAAACTATGCATTAAAAAGGATGCAACACATGCCACTAATGATGAATCCAAATATGGCATTGATGTGGTAGCAAATTAAGACATGAAACTAGGCATTAAAAAGGATGCAACACGTGGCGCTAATGATGAAGCCAAACATGGTGTTGATATGGTACAAAAATAAGGCGTTACTTTGGATGCAAAACATGAAACTACATAGGAAGAAAAATATGGTGCAACAATAGAAGAAATATTTGGCATCATTTTGGTAGAAAAACACGATGCAAAAAAGGAAGCAAAAACTGGTGCAAATTTGGAAACAAAATTGGTGCATATTTGGAAGTAAAACATGGTGCAAAATGGGATGCTAATGTGGTAGCAAAAATGGATGCAATATTGGATGCTAAAATGGTGCTATAGAGGATGCAAATATGGAGCTAATGGGGATGTCATTTAAGAAGCAAAAGAGAATACTCGCTAGGAAGAAAAATAGGATGTTATTTAGGAATAAAACCTTGATGTTGTTTAGAAAGCAAAGTTGGACGTTATTCTAGAAGCAAAAAAATAGACGCTATTTTGGACGTCATAAAGGATGCTATCTAGGAAGCAAAAAATGACGTTTTTTGAGACGCTTTAAGTTTTTTCCATGATGCATCCCATTTACTGTCTAGTTTGACCACTCAATGTAAAAAAAATTACACTAAAAAGGGACACTAATTCCAGGATTTGTTGTAGTGCACTAAGATTCTATGAATCGAAATCCAAATCCACCAATAAATAACCAAAGTCAATTGGAATTGTAGCCTCCATCCCATCATTTATAGCAGACAAAGGTAGATCTTCAAAAAGCACCCCATCCTTCTTAACACACCAAAATGACTTAGACTTAGAAACATACACAAAATTACGATTCCTATTAAAGGGTAGATAACACTGGGAAATCATATGACCATAACAATGGCATCTATTACATCGAAAGGGTACCCCCATGTAGTCCAAAGGTTGACTATACATAGACTCTCCTCTCTGAATAACAATATCAGCAGCTAAACCATTACGGATATCAAGAACTACCCATTAGAGGAAATTTCAACTCAAAATGGGCCTCCTAAAAAAAATTAATAAAATAATAGTTAAAATAATAAAATAATATTTATTAATTTTATAGAAAGAAAAGGAAAAAACTACGTTTTTGTATGTATTTTCAACATATCTCCCCGTGTTTTTACTCAAATTTCGATCGGGAGAGCTCATTCGATGTGAAATTAAATAACGCACCTAATGAGTACCACATCATAATCACGTTTTTTTAGGTATTTCTTTTCTTTTGGGTATATGGGTCCATCAAAAGTATTCCAAGTGGGTACTCGTTGGGTGCTAAATTTAATTCTGCATCCAACGAGCTCTCCCGATCGAAATTTGAGTAAAAACTCAGGGAGATATGTCGAAAATACAAACAAAAAAAATATTTTTTTTTATGATACCTATCCCCAAATTTATATTTTAAAAATGCTTGATACCTATAAGGTATTTCAAATTTAAAGCAATTTCATTGGCTAACACATGATGACATGGAATTTGAATTAGAGTTAAAAGGCCCATTTTGAGTTGAAATTTCCTCTAATGAGAACCATACCTAAGAAACACACACCCGACTCTAAAAACGATAAATCCTCCTCTAGGAATGTCCCCAGAGTATTACCAATTAATTTAAAAAATTCCACAGACCATAATTCAAATGGTAGATTCGGCAGCTTCACCAAATGGGCATAGAATCACACATCTTTGTTTACATGTCGAATAGTGGCATACAACATTTTAATAGCAGCCTAAAACTGTCCAATTTCCAAACACCTGCAAGGACCAAAGCTGCATCCTATTCCTTCTGAAATTTGAATGCTAGCCACCCTCGTGAAAGCACATAAACATCAGTATAGGAACAGACAACATTCTTCTAAGAAGTCAATACCCATTTCTTAACACCATCGAGGTAAACTTTGCCACCATCGAAATGACCCACCAGAGTAAGAGCGTTCATAAGAACAATCTCATTCAATGCTACATCCTTGCCAATGACCAAAAGCATCAATTTATCAAGCTTACAGACATGTTGTTTCGGTGTCTTCAAATTCCCTAAATTAGGTAACGAATCAACCCTCGGATGATTATTATCATTAGAAGGACCCCAAATAGGTTCAAATCCATTCGGCTGACTAGAAACAGGAAGTGAGGCATGAACATCTCACAGAATAGAAATACCATTCAAAACCCCAACAATTGGCATTTCAGGCTGAGGAACATCCTTAACCATCCACCCACTAGAAAAATTAGATGGAATCCCAAGATAAAAAGAAACCTCCTCCGATCGACCCTCTTGTATCAACCATCCATAAGGAAAACCCAAAAAACCTAAACCAACATCCAGGAAAACACCCATCACGCAATCCGACAATTCCCATCCCGAAAATGTAGATGGAAAAACCAGGCCACAACCCGATTCATCTGAAGGAAACATTGCACCCTGAACCCTAACCTCATCTGACAACACCTCATAGCAAAAAGATGGCTCAAAGACCTCAAAAGCCCTAAAAGAATGCTCCTAAGGAGATTTAATAACCCAACTCCCCTTGCGAGGAGTATGAGCCAACAAGTTGTTGTCTCGAAGATACATTTTGTAACCCTAGCACATGAGAAGGAAATGAGATGTAAAGGTGAAATCATCAACCCATCCATCAGTGCAAGAACCAAAACCCTAATCCTGACCTCAAACCATAAAGGAGTATGTTATGCATTAATGGAGTACATTCTGCATTAATCAAATCCACATCGGTTCCCCTCGATTCAACAACGGATTTTTACCTTCTCCTATATTGACTATATTCTCTTACAAATAGTCAATCAACAAATATTTTTTGTAAAGTTCAACTTGGGGTGGACTTATTCACAATCAATATTCCTACCGTGTGCAACACCTTTAGTCCATAACGATGGCAATAAAAGGGATTTGGTGCTAAAAATAATAAATAAATTGGTAGCTATGGATTGAAAGAATGGTAGTTATCTTCATCTTATTGGATCTTACAAAAATCAAGGGTCAAACATAAAAAAAAATTATGAGAAAATATAATATATTTTTCATTAATGGTGGATAATTCAGGTCTTTTTAGATTTTGGTTGAAATTGACCAATTGGTTTTGAGAGGAAGAAAGTGTTGAATAAGTAATCTGTTTTTAATTTATACTTTAAGTGAATAAGTAATATAATTTTTTTATTTTTTTATTTACATGTTTTATATATGAAAAATAATATTTACATGGATCAAAATTAATGACTATTAATTTTTAAAAATGTATTTAATTATAATTTGATATTAATATCATAGTAGCCATAAAATTATGTTGAAATTTGGAATCCATCATTAAAACAATGAGTCAAAGGAAAGAGGGGGGTCACACTTAAAGAGACTCTTCCTCCACACATCCTATGGTTTGTTTGTTTCTTGAAATAATGCTAGAAGGTAATATTTTCTTAATATCCTTACTTAATTATTATATTAGCATATTTTTGGGTTTGATTTGTCAAGGCTAAGTATTGGGCTTTTCAGTGTTCCAAGAGTCCGATTATGGACTAGGATAGTGTAACACACCTCAAAACCGTAACTAATTTTTTATTTTTTTGCTTATGAAGAGTCTATTGTAATTTACTGACATATTTCTTATGTTTTACTTCAGCAAGTGATTAATAGTTTATATGTCTGTTATGTCAGGTTCAAAGGTGGAATACTATGGCTAGATCCTTTCGAACATGCATCCATGTCCCTACAGGTGATGTTTACTAATCCTTTATTTTCATTACTTTAATTTTACTAGGGATTGTTATCCCTAAGGCTTTGGGAAGACTATGTCCTAGTCTTGTTTCCTATACATTGTTGTAAAAGGTTCTAATGAGAAAAAGACTACACGCTTGAAATGGACAAGCATAAGGACTTTGAGTCCTAAGCACAAAGGTGTAGGGGTCTTGGTTTTGACCCTAAGGCACATAGGTTAGAGGCCAAGGCCTTCCCAAATCCTACGTACATGGTAGAAACATATTAATATTAGTGGTATGGTTGTTTCTAGTTTTATACACTTTCATGTTTTTATGGTATAGTTATTTAAAGTAAAGTTGAATTTATAGTTATCTAAAATATTTGTAATTACAATTGTATCTATGATATTTACTATTGGAATTGCAATTTTATGTATGATATTTACTCTTATCATTTTTTTTGGCTGAGAAAACCCTATGGGAACCGATAATCAAACGAAGCTACATACTTTCAAAGTCACCCTAGATTCCTAGATTCTTAAAATGATTGGTTGTCATTTTCATTGCAAATTTTTATTCACATATTTATTTGGTGGGGGCGAAGTTTTATTTTATTTTCCCATTAACCCTTTGGGAACCAATAATCACAAACAAATCTACATACCTACAGAATTTTCAATAATCACAAACAAAGCTACAAACTCTTCAATTCACCCATGATATGGTTGAATTACTTCCTCCTATCTTACTTTTGTCCATGTTTTCAGCAGAGATGAAGGATTAGCGAAATCATCATTTCAATGAAGACAACACTTTAATATATATCATCATTACAATGAAGACAACACCTTAATATGTAACATCTATCTTG
Source organism: Pseudotsuga menziesii (assembly GCA_001517045.1). NCBI lineage: Eukaryota > Viridiplantae > Streptophyta > Pinopsida > Pinales > Pinaceae > Pseudotsuga > Pseudotsuga menziesii. Next base: position 116,428 of record LPNX010190009.1, read on the forward strand.
TTTATGTAGTTCTGTTTTGTAATTGATTTATATCGTATGCAATCTATAAATGTATTAAAAATACTTATTTTTTTATATTGGGTTGTATAACATCTCACTACTTTCTATGTAATAAAGATAAAAATACAATATAATGTGACTATATACTTATAGGTAATGACTATATTTCAAATAGTTAAATAGTTATGTATAGATTCATTTTTTATACTAAATGATATGCATTACAAAGATATGACTTCTCACAACAAGCATTTCCACTTCCATATTAGCAGGATCCTCACACTTGGTAGATTTAATAGAGCTAATACAATTCTCTTTCAAAGGGATTCTTCAATAGCAATAAAATACTACAAATTAACCTTTGGATTGAGGTCAATCCATTCCATATTTGCAAACTATTGTTGGAAATCTATGATTGTATAGTGAATTGTAAAATGGTGGTGGACTTCCTTTTGACGATTATTGTTCGTGTTTAGCTATGGAACTACACCTTTTGAGATACTTTTTTTTCCCATGGTGACTATACAAAGTTTATATCCATCCAGTATCCAGTAGTATCTATAAGCTTGGTGCAGTCAACCATGACAATGGAATAGACACGCATAATAACAGTTCTAGAATCGACAAAAAGAAACCCTATGAAATTCACTAGCTCTCTTTCTATGAGATTATATTGACTATGAAAAGAAAAATAAGTGTGGAATTGACAAAAGAAATCCTATGAAATTTACTAGGTATCTTTATATGAGATTTATATTGACTTGTGAAAAATATGTGTCCAATGGCCGGATCAGAGAGGCTATAAAAAAAAGGTGACTAAAGGTTAAGTAAGAAAGTCTCAACAATATCAACCCAAGTTCAAGTTGGGGTCTAATACCAATGTACTTTCAATTTGGGGGATGATACCTGATACATATGTATTGAATAATAGCTTTTATATAAGAAAATATTCAAACATACGTATAAATAGTTGAGATTTATATAAAGATAAATAGTTGACATCCATCTATGATATAAATATTAATATAATTGATAATTAATGATTAATATTATTTACAATAAACCTTGTTATAGTATCATTGTTATAGAATAACTAGATCCTACACATTATTTCCAAATAAAAGGTTGTTGTTGTCAGATAGGGCAACCGTTGTCAAGGAAAAGATTCTTCGATGTCACAAAGAGCTATATCAAATCAAGAAAGAGAATCCATATCATTGACGTGCTATCAGATGACAGATTGTTTTGTTTGAGAAGAAGAAAAATATTTAAATAACATCAAACTTCCCAAAATATCATATATGAGAAGGATTTTTTGTAAGATCTGACACATAGAATAGGTTTCCATCATACAAGAATGCATAGTAGAAGACACATGTGCATACAGAGGAAAAAGTAGAGGACAAAGGAAAACATGTCTATGAAAGGAAAAAGAGCCTGAGGAAATCATATGCGGCATAGAGCTTATCATATAGAGCTACAATCATCTGTATATGTCGAAGAATGGAAGCTCCAATAAAGCTAAAAAATGACCAGGTAATGAGTAAATATGGACATAATTCAGTCAAATAGAGGTAGAACACTTTTGATTTTGTATTATCACTGAAAAGTGATCCTATTTTTAGCTCTGGAGATAGTGATCCTATTTTTCAGCTCTACAGAGTTTTTCAGAAACTTTTTAATTATTCATCGATTCCAAAAATATGCCACAAGGACAGAGAAAACATTTTATCCTCAAAAAAAGACAAAGAAATATGGGGATTACATAAATCCAAATTTTCCTTTAAAGAAATATCTTAACAATTGACATTATTTCTGTGAAATTTGCCACGCCAAGCATGAATTTCATATTTAATCAAACCATATAGATTCTCTTTCCATTTTGAAAACAGTTGACAAAGAAGGAAAGATACATTCAATAAATAAACCATTATATTCATACAAAATTATCATTTATTCATGCAAAAACATGAGGAGTTAGAGTGAAGCGATCTACGTAAAAATTAGAGGATGAGGGGGATTCTAAACCTGTAAATGCAGAGCAAACATGGTCTGTGAGCCAAAGCAATATGAAAAATTCCACTAGTGAATAAGAATACACAAAATCCTTCGTTAATGATTTTCCCATTTGGATTTGTAAATTTCTATGTCTGGTGTTAACATGTGTGAATGAGATTGCCATGCAGTTGTTTCAATTTGGTGTGATTTCTTATTGAATAACCCTCATGATGAGATAGATTATTTATCCTTGTTTATGATGGGTATCCATAGCAAATTAATAGTTTTTCCCATTAGAGGAAATTTCAACTCAAAATGGGCCTTTTAACTTTTATTCAAATTCCATGTCATCATGTGCTAGCCAATGAAATTTATTTAAATTTGAAATACCGTATAGGTCTTAAACACTTTTTTAATATAAATTTGGGGATAGGTATCATAAAAAAAACTACTTTTTTTGTTTGTATTTTCGACATATATCCCTATGTTTTTACTCAAATTTCGATCGAGAGAGATTGTTTGATGCAAAATTAAATTCCTCATCCAACGAGTACCCACTCTGCATACTTTTGATGGACCCCACTACCCCAAAAATGAGAAATAGCTGAAAATACATGATGATGATGTCATCATCACAGTTTTTCACGTATTTCTTGTTTTTGGGGTAGCGAGGTCCATCAAAAGTATGCCGACTGGGTACTTGTTGGATGCAGAATTTAATTCCACATCCAACAAGCTCTCTTGATCTAAATTTGACTAAAAACATGGGGAGATATGTCCAAAATACAAACAAAAAAGTAGTTTTTTTCTTTTCTTCCTCCAAAATTAATAAATATTATTTTATTATTTTAACTATTATTTTATTAGTTCATTTTAGGAGGCCCATTTTGAGTTGAAATTTCCTCTAATGATCGATGGTATTGTTCATATTGTACTCTCCTTAAGCAACATGTATCTTAGCTGCTAGTTCATAACAACATTTTTGTATTTAACTGGTGAATTGACACCCACAACCACCCACAACTGAGTAATTGATTGCTTGATCATTGGTTGAAATTAGTTGTTTGCAAAATAGTTTCACATTGGTGAATTTGTTGGTATGTTGTGTTGTCATGTGTAACAACATACTACAATAGGTTGGCATCAATTGTTCCCTAAATAATCTATTGTTGACATTGATTTCTTTTTTAATCAAGTCGTGGTTGGAACCCACAGCGCAATCGACTTTTGAATGATCACTATCCTAGGATACACATGGACTATTAAATAGTTGGTTAATACTCATGTTTCACTATATTCCGTGATAATGAAATACATCCAGTGCTTGCTGAATCCATCCATAAGTTCCCCATGCCACAATCCCACTGTTATCATTTGTCATTTTCCCGTGCCACTTCTTCCTTCGATTCAAATACGAAAAACAAAGGATAAGGTCCACTCACCCACCTTAATACCTAGAGTTAGCCCTATACCACTTAAGGAATTAATCTAGTGGGTACTGAATGCTGCTACTCACTTATCTTAGAAGTACCAGATGGGATGGATGGTCCATTAGCCGAGAGGGTTTCATAGTCAAAAGGTTCTAAGTGTTGATCCTGGTTGGGTAAGGAATGGGAATCGATCAATTGACCATTTTCTCATTCTATATTTGTTATTGGGTAGATAGAACCCGCTCTAGGCTTGATTACCACCTCCTATTTCCTGAGACGGTTCCTCAGAAGAATGTAAAACTCCACACACTTCACACCTCTGAACAATCCCAGCTCAGGTTGCAATACCTCTGCTTAGTTTGTTAAAAATCGCAACCTCTATTCCCAATAGAATGTTCCTAATCCTCCAAACCAAAAAAATAATAATACAAATAATACAAATAATAACAAGGGGAAGGGTAAGGCGAATGACCAAAACCAAAATCCATAGAATCAAGGGAACTCCTTGGGCATTGTATCGATAACCAGTGTGTGTTTTACCATACTCTACAAACACTTAAATGCATTATACTGTTGTCTCCCACCCTCAATCCAAGCATGGGTTTTATATTTAGCTACTACCATCATCTTCAATCCCATAATAGGCATTGGTGTTTTCTATAGACATATGCATGGGGTTTGTGCATAGTTATAGAGTTCACTATTATTTTGGCATAACAAAATTTCATCTTTCATCTGGAAATATATTGGAATTGTTTTTTCGTTGATTTGCGCTGGAATTCCAAGCGAGTAAATGATGCAGAGAATCAAATATGAAAACATAACCAGTCTTTTAAACCTTTGATGATTGTCAATCGAGATGGTTGAATCCATCTCATCAAGTTTAAAATTGTGGAGACTTTTATTGTTATTATTTTTTATACATTGGAGGAAAACAAGACATGGGCCTACTGTTTATATAGTATTACAGTGGTTGACTTTTTTATCTTGAAGAAGTTTCCAACACTTAAACTTCAAAATTCCTCCTAGAAGGGGAACGTTGACTCCTAGATCGAATAGCTTATCCTCTTGTCCATCCTGAACTGTTGGAGCTAATAAAATTATGAAATAACTCGATTCCTTTCCTGGAAATCCAACATAAAACAAATGGATGTATAGCTATTATAGTGCCCAATAGTAGAAGCTCCATGAATTAGCAATAGCATAAACTCCATATAGTGGGTGCCATCCAATAAAAAATAATAATGAGTCTGAGCACACAAGGGAGGTGGGAGGAGCAGAGATAACATAGCTATAGCCATCAACGGTCTCACCCATAGGGATTGCTCTAGTTATAATTCCAGAGTGTGCATTCCTTCCATTTTGATAGCCGACATAAAGGAGAAATTCGAGTCATTATGGGTAAAAATTGAAAATATAGGTTGGAATGAGCAATTTCAATGTACAAAGACAAGAAGAGAACCCACATAGAAATATAGTTTAACATAGATTATGGAATCACAAATATTTTAAGGTTTCAAGGAAAAATACATGTTGATCTTATGGGGCTGCGACTTTTGTTGGATTTTATCAAATATAACAGAGACAGTGCCCTTGGTGACTCCAGCCTGACCTTGCGTGTACACTCGTTCCTACAAATTTTATGCCCTCACTTGTTGTAAATGGGTGATTCCCAATACCAAGCAATGGAATGCATGATGTTATATTTGTCCAAGCTGATAAAAACCCTCAACGGATCAAAACTTTGACCTGTGGCTTGGTAGCAGGAATGAAGAAAAAGAATTCCTTCGGAGTTGCTATCTTTGGTCATTGATTTTGACTAGTGGAAAATTTGGGGAAATTTGGGGAAATTTTGAAGAGAAGCGGATTTTGAATTTTGAACCCAATGCAAAGCAAGCGCTAATAGTGTGATTGGTTTGAGATTTTAGAATTTTTTTTTAAGATAATAAATATAAAATACAAAAAAAAATGGATTTATTTTTAAATTAAAATTAAAATTATTATATTTAAATATAAATTTTATTTAAATACGTAAGTTTAAATATAAATATTGATATTTATATTTTAAAAAAGTTTTAGTTTGAAAAGATAATTTATGATACATTTAAGATAGACATAATGCTATGAAATTTACAAATTTTTTAAATGAGATCAAATGTAAAAACAAATTGATACAAGAACAAGGTACAAAAAGATGTAAGCATAGACATTAAGTTATCCCAAAAAATAAAACGTATAAAGTTAAGGAGAGTCAATCAAGAAAAATATTAGCTTAAATTTATTTGCTATGATAAGTATAGGGACAATCTCACCTACCAATTATCTGTATTAGTAATGTAAGTGTCAACATGTATTCCATATGGATATAGTATATATGTGATTGATATGCTCTTGATGGCATATAGATAATATATGGATGAATGTTAAGACTATGTCATTATATAAAATTGATATTGGTTATTGTTGACTATGGAACTAAATTTAACTTGTAAGAAATATCTACGGGAGGAGGTTGATGTGACTTGCTCTGATGACAAGTAATGAAGTATGCATATTTTGTTTATGCTTAGAGGGAGCTGATTTTTGAGGTATAGAGGGATTAAGAGGATCCACATCAGTTATCCTATATATTCATCCTCCTAGGTGTCAGCATAGAGTCAACAAAAGAGAATATGCTAAACATGTGTTATTGATGTCCCGTTCCTTACTAGATTGGAACAAATGGTAAGTTCAGAGATCAAGAGGGAGCCAATTGTGCTCCTCAAACCCTAGAAGAATGGGGTTACAAAGTAAATATTTGATCTCCCTTGAGAAATTTATTCAGAGAGCCTCTCAGTGATATAGAAGTGAGTCAAGTCCATGAGTAACCCCTTTAAGATGAGAAAAGGGAGGAGTCCAAGGAGTATTCACTTGATGTATTTAAGAATCCTATTCTCAGGCTTCAATGTTTCTCTAGTTTGATATCTTAGATAATCCATGTCATTGACTCAGAATCCTTCACTTATGAAGAGGCATCCAAACAACACGTTTCAAAATATGTTATGAACTCTAGTTAATAATGAAATCTGGAAAGTGGTTCTCAACTAACCTTAGATTTGGCATTGGAAATAGGTTGATTCAACAAGTTCAAAATACTACTAAACTAAGAGAAACAAAAACATACATGAGCAATCGTATCTCCAAAAATATGTTGCAGGTTCATATCCCATGTCTTCGAACATGTTGTTACGGAGAAAACTTCCTATGGATTTGGGTACCACAACAGATAGAGTAACCACAGAAATCAATCCCTTCCCATATGCAAGAGAAATAAAACATCTAACATTAATGGATATCAAAACATACCTTATTCCAGATGGTTGATGTAGATCCCTATTGAGCTTTTCCAATCCCACTTGTGTTATCAATTTTCTCTCTCAACAATCAGCAAACAAGACAAGCATGCTATATAATGGTGTTAGACCTACTCTAGCATATATAATAAATAATGTATAAGAAATTAAAAGCATCCATGGATTCAATATTCATTTAAATGCACATCATTGCATAGGAAAAGATATTTCTATTAATATAAATCAAAGATTACAAGAATGAAAACCTCTGTCGGCACATCTACAAATCAAAGAAACTAATTCCTCCACCTAGGCCTCCACCACTTCAATCCTCCAAATCTCGATAGCAAGATCACAAGAAAATAAAAGCTTAGGAAGAACACCAAGTGCTCCAAGGTACAAAGGGATGTAGACTCAAGTATAAGCAAGCTACGGCAACAATGGACTATAGTTTTCTTTCTCTTCAATTCCTCTTCTTTCAATGTAACCAAAGGGTTCCTTATATAGTGCTTCAATGGGGTAATGGAAGGTCAAATCTGCACGATCTCAAGGCATATGGAAGTCCAAGAGACAAGTGACTCAGATCCACATTAAGGAAAACTACAAAACTATTTGGCCTTTTGCACACATCCCGATGTACATGGTTTTAGGGGTCATATCTGTGTATATACGTGAGAATGGGTTTAAAAGTCGCGTATGGAAAAAAATGCATGTTTTTAGGGATGATATTGGAAACATCAAAGGTACAAAAATTGTACATGGGGTCCAAAGAGTTTGCAAAGGGATAGGGAAGGCCATAAATATGTGATCTACCATGTGTGGTAAAATCAGCTGTAACAGATTCCCCCTAATGTGTGAGGTCATAGGGGTGATACGATGGCTGAAATACATTATAATTCCATCCTAGAAGTGGAGTGGTGAATAACCAGGTGGAAGAACCATCCATCCAACAATACAGTACAAATATCTCTGCATATGACTGCAAGTACATACAGCAGTCCCAGATACATAAGATTACAATGGCCATGAATAGGCATGATACAAAATATGACATGTGTGGTCATCGCCACGTACAATATAGATAGATCAGAATCTCCATGATGAAGATNGATTATATCCATGAAAGCTGAATATATATAATGGATCAAGATCTCCATAATGGCTGAAGATATCTGACATACACTGGAATCAGGTCATGAGAGCTGAAATCTCATGAACACTCGCACGATCAAGGAGGTAGCATATCTGGAATGCCACCAATCTGGAAATTCTTCTACACAATCCACTACAAGTACATGTCCTACTATTGGAATAAAGGTGTCGAGGTCGAAAATAGTAGTCCATTGTCTGATTACTGGTCATTGATGTATACCATTAACAGATGTAAGATCACCCACCGATAATGAAAATGGGAATCAAGGTACTAGACTGCAAACTAACAAGTGTTAATAAATGTTTTGAGGTCGAACAATTGAAAGAATCCATCGATTAGGGGACATTGATGTATTCCCAAAACTGTCGATGGAGAGAGAACCTACCACTAATGACTGCAAGTCTCAAGGCACTCAAAATGAATCTAGAATCCTATCCCAGAATAAATGATCTGAATTCAATGGGATGAAATCCGTTGGAAGGAGGGAATTAAGGCATCCCCCATCATCCAACATGAGGTACTCAACAAAGTTGTATAATGTGGAAGGACTCGATCATAATGTGCACCAACTAGTACCAGTACCGGGAATAGCTGACATGCAAAGTCAAGAAAACTGAGGAATGGCCAACTCAGGCTTCAACTTCCTTCGAACAAGAGCATAAAGGTGAATGGTGACTGAATGTAGGTAGCATAGACTTGATATACAAAACTAGGACATCTCTGCGACATAGGAGGCATTGACAGAGGATCCATAGGCACTGGAACCTTAACCAGTCGATGGAGATAAACTCAGAGAAATGAGTACATCTCCTAAATTCAAACTATTAACCCAACCAATGGATGTGATATACAGTTCTCTGTTCGAAGGTGACACGACTCGACTGCTGCCAAAGATAACATCTTTTCCTATCCAGATTTTTGGTTTTTTTATTTTTTGGACTTTTCCAAATATTTTGAAAATCTTGAAAAAGAATAAAAGTGTTTTATAGTTACAGACTAGGAGGAGACGATTGTCAAGGGGCAAACAAAATAGTTCCAAGCAGTGGAACATACCTATGCTCAATGTAAGGAAACATGTGTAGGATAACGACACTCGGGGGAAAGTCCCCTCTCGAAAAAAATGGGGAATCAAGCTGCAAAAGATATATAAAATGGCTCTGAATGGCTAGACATGAGACAAGATTGAGCTATATCACTGATAATAAAAGTTAGGGAAGCCGACATAAGGTAGGAAAAATTCATGATAATGCAATTACAACTTGACATAAGGGAGTCCTGCAGAAAAGGCCAGCAAAAAGATAAAGAGGAGTATGAGGCTTTTGTGCAAAGTCATGGCGATACTATACAAAGGACTCCCACACCCTAAAGGAAAAATGTTGGAATGGGAACCAAATGAAAAATAGGAGCTAACTAGGGTACCCATGTATGTTCAAGCTCTACGATTCACATCATGTCACTTCTAAAAGAAACAAGGAGGTTTTGTGACAAGAAAGAATGGGTTCGTACCTAAGGTTATAATGAAACGGTCATAAGGTCATGCAAAGTGTAAATGGAGGTCAAACCTAACCTATATTCCAGTTTAGACATAATACCTGAAATCGGCATGGACGAGTCAAAACCACGGTCAAACCGTGCTCAAAATGGACTCCTACATCATCAAATTAGTCCAAAACAGTCCAAAATGGTCAGAAATGGTCAAAAACTATAGAAAGTGGGTCAAAAATTTCAAAAATTTCAAAAAAAATCTATAAATAGTAAAAAATTCAAAAATTCCATATCATTTGAAATTTTTACACGTTTGAGCTCAAAACTTCCAACGCAAATTTCAAGAGCATCGTCCAGCGAAATTTGACACCGTTTGTTCCAGGTAACTCCTCATGTCCTCCTCTTTCTATTTCATGCAAATTTTTCTATTTTTCATGGTTCAATTCATTTTTTATGCCATCCTAAAGTATGTGTTTCGGCCCACATGGATATCAAGGGTTTTTCCACGTATAGGGCTGGCCATATACAGAAGAACCACCCAAAACCGCGTAAATACGCGACTGTTTTGCAAAAAGTCATGTATGCGGTCGTGAATGAGGATTTCTAAGGTAAATACTTAGCAAAAATCTTGTTTTCTGTGCAGGATGGTTCTAGAATGGAGAGAGAGGAAACATGGTGATGAAGAAGAGGTAGTACAATGTGACTTAATGGCCCAACAAGATTTGCGTGCATGCGGCTTGTATAAGTTTTGGTGTCTTGGTATCCTGAGGGCCAAAACAAGACTCCTACAGATGCTAGTGGATTACTGGGATCCAGACTTTGAGTCTTTTCACATTGACAAGATGTTACTTAGTATAGAGATTGAGGACATAGAATTTATCACTGGATTATCCCGACGAGGAAAGGTGGTAAATCTCTAATCCCGCGGGCCAGGAGGTGGCTTGACTATCAATGAGTACATTGCAGTGTACTACTTTTTGGACATGAAAAATTTTGGGAGTCAAATCCCGACAAACTCGATCCAGGTGCTGGGACTTAAGGCCATACTATTGGCACTCAACAGGATAGCCAGCTTAGATTCACTCCACTAGTCCTCTCGGCCATTGATCTTCTATTCGATGGAGTGTATGAGACCCACAATGTATGACTGGAGCATTGCGTTGTTGAGCAACATGAGGCAGCAGCTCAGTGACTGTAAGATGGGTAGGGTGAGAAACTTCGGTTTCGGCAGCATATTGAGCATGTTTTTCTTTGAGCGTCTACTGGGGCTAAGCCCTAGAGTGGAAATTCCTCCACACAGATTTTGAGATCCATCCCAATGATGTTGGGAAAATGTTATGCGTAGACTGGGCGGAGGTAGGGTGGCTAACCCCCACCCAGCGGACTTCTTTCCATGGTGGTAGAGGCAGTTCATAGCCATCGATTACTACCCATATGCAAGGATATATTTTCGTGGAGATCCAGACATGCCCCTACCACTAGGAGAGGCATATGGAGACATAGGTAACGAATCCCAAACACATTTTAAGTTTTTTGATTTATTAATTTTTTTGTGTTTTTTGATATTTTGACTCAAAATACATGTTTTGGGGTGACGCCACATAGTAACAATCTATCATGTGTATGCAGATGTTGGACCACAATGACCATATGGGTTCCCTCATCATAGACAGAAGGGGAGAGGAGACAACATCATGGGTGCGGATGCTCCAAAGAATCCACACAAACTTTGTACGCTTGACACACAGGGTACCCATGGCACAAGTCGAGGGCTTGCCTGAGGCCATGCAGCGCTAGGTGGTTGGTGTACCATGGGCATGGGTTCGATTATTTCGATGGCTAGCTATAGCTGTGGTGTGTTACCACGATCATAACCCCCCTCCTCCTCCTCAGGCTTAGAGACCTAAGAGTATTTCTTTTTGTACTACCGTGTATTATATTTTGGTGGCTCAGAAGCCCCAATTTTGTATTATGATCTCACATTTTTTTTATGTTAATGAATTTTTTTTATGATGATTGATGATTTATTTACATGTGTGCAAAAATGTATGTTTGTGATATGCTTATGGTCTATGAAACAAATGCCAATATAACACATTGTTAGCATATGAGTCATCAACTTGATTAAAAATTCTTGAAACTTGTATGTATGTTATATTCTCAAATTGTCGTTCTAGCAATCTCACACATAAGAATATTCGTAATAAAACTAGATCCCTAACACGATATGAGCCATTAAACTGTGAAACCACTAACTACGAATCAAGACATACCTCAAGAGAGAGAACACCATGTGAAATTGCATCACGCAATAACTCAATGATGGCACTATATTCAGTAACACTGTTTGAAGAAGGCCGTAAACATACACCTCCTGAAGACAACACTTGACCCATAGGAGTATAAATCACCCAGGCAGTCGAAGCTGAGTTTTGAGTGTGACAGCTAGCACCATCAATGAATCCTATGGAAATAGAAGACTCCATCGACATCTTCCATAAGAAACGGAAGCTAATCAACAAACCCAATCACCATAAGAAAACCTAACTATGCAACTCAAAGACTGTACAATAATATACAACAATCAGCCTTGGCTGAAGATCATGCATATTATTTTTTAAGATAGAGCCCATTTCTAGGCTCCACCAAGGCTGTCCCTTCATAATCTACTAGCTCATAGGCGTCCTTCTCTAACACACGTTTGACCACGTAAGAACCATGCCACATGGGATTAAACTTCCCTGCCCCCAAGGGTTCTTTAGCTTGATCCCATAAAAGGACCAAATCACCTTCACTAAACCTCCTCGGATAGACAGACTTATCATATTGGACCTTAACACGATGCTTATTTACTTCTAGAGCCACTAAGGCATCTCGACACTGCTCATCAAGCTACTCTAAGTGGACCAAACGTTCCTCCAATGTGGAAGTGTCTGGTAAAATATCTATAGCTAACTTCAACGAAGGAATTTTGCATTCAATGAACAAGACAGACTCCACCCCATGCATAAGATGATATGGAGAGAAAGCGGTGGCAGTATTAACCATGGTTCTATAGGCCCACAAAGAAGGATATAACATGATATGCCAATTCATCTTGCTTTGTGCGATGGTTTGTTGGAGAATGGAATTAAGTGATTTATTCACTACTTCAACCTGTCCATTCACCTAAGGGTAATAAGAAGAGGAATGCTCCTGATTATACCCTAACTTTGAAGCCAAATATTCCATCATTTTATTCTGAAAGTACCTACCATGGTCAGTGACAAGCTATTTTGGAATGTCAAACCAAGTAATAATTTGGTTGAAAATGAAATGCGCGGCTGTCTCACCATCAGATTTAATAGTGGGCATAGCCTCTGCCCATTTCATGAAATAATCGACGGCCACTATAATGTGATGATGCCCCCCAGACAAAGCTGGGTTGCAATCCATAAAGTCAAGCCCCCACTTGGTGAAGGGACCAGTGGTGATAATAGGATGTAACAGGGCAGGATGCAAGCGCTTATTGCATGCAAACACCTGGTAAGGGTGGCACTTCTTAACTGCATTAACGAAATATTTGAATATCGACGGCCAAAAATATCCTGCTCTCAATATTTTTTGGGCTGTAGAAAGCCCAGATAAATGACCACCACACGCCCCTCCTTGGCAATCATTCAGCACGACCTCAGCCTCATCAAGGTTTAAACAACAACACAAAATGGAATCTACCCCACGACGGTACAAAGTGTTATCCACTATAAGGTACTTCTTAGCTATATGAAGTAATCGTTGTCGCTCATCCCATGAAAGCTGAGTAGGGACCTTTAACATTTGTAAATACACAATGATATCACCATACCATGGATCCAAATTTGAGATAAGGAAAATATGTGCATCGACAAACATATCCTCATAAACCTCCTCCTTCAAACTTGGAAAATCAAACATGAGCTCCGCAAAGATCAATGATTTCTTTGATTTTGCTGAAACGAATTCGAGATCAAACTCTTGCAAAATAACAATCCATTTATTGTATTTTCCCCCAATCATCCTTCTAGTGAGGATGAAGTGAAACGGATTGATATGAGCTACAACCAAAGTTCAGCAAAGGAGAATGTAATGTCTCAATCTCTGAACCGCATGAACGGTGGCCAAGGCAAGTTTCTCCACATGGGAATAACAAATTTCCACATGAATAAGGTTTCGACTCAAATAATATATGACATGCTTATGTAGCTCCTCATCCTCTTGAACCAAAACCATACCATCCGTCTCCATGGACGCGGCCACATAAATCAAGAAATAATGGCTATAGCTAGGTGGACTAAGCACAGGGGCCGATGCTAAGGCTTTCTTAAGAGCATCAAAGGACTCCTGGGCTCACTCATCCGAGAAAAAAGGAGTGTACTTGTTTAAAAGACACATAAAGCCTTTAGTCAAATTGGAAAAATTAACCACGAATCTTCGCAAGAAATTTTCCATGCCTTTCAAACATTGAATATGTCTAATATAATGCGGGGGATCCAATTGAAGTATTGCCTCAACCTTTAAGGGATCGACTCTTATACCCTCCCTCGATACGATGAACCCTAGCAAGCCACCAACAGTTACGCAAAAGATGAAATTATGAGGATTTAAATGAACCTGGTAATGACGGCATCTTTTAAATACTAATCTCAAATGGTATGGATGACTCACTCTCAAACGAGAATGAGCAGTGAGGACATCCAAATACACTTCGATAACTGTTTTGAGATCATGAAAAAGTAAGGTCATAGCCCGCTGAAATGTATCTCCGGAATTTTTAAGGCCGAAAGGCATATTCTGATATTCAAAAGCACCCCAAGGACAAATAAATGTAGTCTTATGTTGATCCTTCGGTTTGATCTGAATATGATTATATCCAGAAAAACCGTCCATAAAGGAGAATACCTCATTTCCCGCACACTCATCCAAAATATGGTCAATAAGTGGTGTGGGAAAATTATCCTTAGGACAAGCATGATTTAAATCATGGAAATTAGTGCATATATGGATCACTCCCTTCTTCTTATCAACTGGAATGAGATTTGAAACCCACTCCGTCAAGGGAACATGATATATAAAACTGGCTTTCAACAGTTTCTCTATCTATGCCTTAATGGCAGGTGATTTTCTAGGATTCACTGCATGCAAACATTGTCGAACCGGCTTCACATAGGGATAGGTCTTAAAGTCATGTTCAACAATACGAGGGTATATACATGGAATTTCCTTATATGACCAAGCAAATATGTCACGAAACTCTTTAAATAGCTCGGTATACTCCTTGATCTCATCAGGGGAACAACTCGCTCCAATGTAGACATTCTCAACTTTTCCAAGATCATGAGAAATTTTGATCGGAATAGTATGTGATAATTTCATCGTGTTCCCATCGTCAATATGACCAGGAGAGCTCAATGGAACCATGAGACTACCAATCTTCTCGCTAAGAATCCCCCTAAAGTCATCACACTCCACACGGTCGAGCTCAGGAAGAAAATATGATCAATGATGTAATTCTTCCCAAGGGGGATCAACCCTATACATAGCCTCGAGAATGAATTCATCCAATGGAAAAACATCATCGAGGAAATCATGTGCATGAGAGGACTCGACTGCCCATGCAGGAAGCACATAAGGGTCCTCCTCCTCCGTCCGTGAAGAGAAAGGACTAGAATCTGCAACTTGATCAAGTTTTTCTTGATATGCTACCATCGTTGCAGGAAATGACACATTTGTTTTGATAGGTCCATTTGAAGGACTTAGTGAAGGAAGAATCCAAGGATCTTCCATATGGGTAGTGCGAAAAGACACTGAAATCAACGAGGACGAAGCCCCACCAAAACTAGATCCGATCATAAGAATGGGCGTAGGACAACTAAATTTTCCCATAAGAGATAGATACATACCCACACCCACACTCCCAGTGGTCGGCTACAAATCATCGATAATCGGGATAGACGTTCCTGATGATGCATTAACACTCAGATTACGAAAGGATGTCTGATCAATCGTAATGATCTTCCCATTAAATGGAAAGAATACCAATCGAAAGAGAGAAGAAGCTATAGCTTGCATACTATACATCCAATTCCAGTCGAGCAAAATATTGTAGTCAAGGGGTGCATCAACCACCTCAACCTCGAGCATGACGGTCTTCCCTCCCAATTGGACCTTAAGAGAAGGAAGAATCATGTGCGGCCGAAAATATCTATCATCAAAAGATGTCAACATAGTACCATATTGAGACAACTGGGGAGAACCCAAAGCATTCCAACATGACAAAGACATCACAGAAGCAGCATTGCCTTCATCAATCACAGTGCATTTGATAGTCATATTAAGACACTCTACATGAATCAAAAGAGACATTTAGTAAGGCAAGCGAGGTTGTATTCCCATAGTTTCAAATTTGATAACGAAAGAAGAGTTATCATTTTCAACCCCAAGAGCAGAAAGCAAGGATCTCCTCTGCGAAGGACAAGTCTGGAGTACTTCAAGCGCAGACATCTCACAAGGAGTTTGGCCCAAGATCTCAACAACGGAATAGTTCTGGGCGGCTCAGGAATTAGGATTGTGCCTTGAACGCTTTAGGACTCCCTTAGGAATGCGAGGTGCAACTTTAGGTTTTTTGATACGCAAAGGGCTCTTGGGTGGAGCGGGTTCCTTTCCAAGGTCCGATTGTGATGAACCATAATCCTTCGCATGAGTCACAACCTTAGTAGCATGCACCATGTTAACACAACCATGACCACTATTGGCTTCCGACAAATTTTGATCTCCACCCGATGCACAATGAGGATCAATGGTCCTCGAGTTCATATTTTGATTGTTGGGTAAAGGATTAGTTAGCACGGCTAGGCCCTATGCTATGAACCTCGAGGCATCTTCCATATGAGGGCACAAGTGAGTGAGGTGGTCCTCCTTACATAACTTGTAAGGAAAATTTACCTTACGTTTAAACTTCTTCTCCCCCCCAGCATTACGAGCATTCTTCTCATTATAATTAGCATTTTTCATTCTTATTCCCACCCTTACAATTATTTTTCCATTTTTTCCTATTTCTTCCAGGCTGTTGGTTGCCCTTCTGGTCCAATGATTGCACGGAAAGTACATTTGCTGTTTGGGTAGGTTGAGACAAAGCTGTGGCTTTTCCCGATGTGGATTTATCAATTCACAATTGGCTCACTTGTTTCACAACCAAATCCATAGGTTTGGCACTTGTACAACCCACAATGCCATCAGCATGTGGTCCAGGCTTGATCTTGGGAATGAAACTAGATTGCAGAGCATTAGGTATAATCTCATACAAAAGTCCGGATTGAGCGTAGATCAAATCCAACTTTTGTGCCCTAAATATTTCTTGTTCCGCGTTTTGGACTCTAGATGTAGAAACATCCTTCGCAATGTAAGGTAACAACGACTTGAGGAACCACTCAAGGATAAATTTCAGTGGTATAAAGGCTTTGATGAATCGCTTTCGTCTACGCCACTCTTGAATATGATCTGAGATATGTGTGGCTTTGTCTTGCCGAAATGTCGACAAGAGCTCGGTACCAACGTCATAATGCACTAGTAGCTAAAAGTGATTGAGGAAATTCATGGCAAGGTCATCAAGTAAACTGAATGCCCCCCTTGGTAACTCTATATACCATTTCGCTACAGGCTTGGTGAGGGTGTGTTGAAATAGCCTCAAATGGATTGAATCCTCATGTAAGGAATTGGAAGAGCACCAAAGGTGAAAAGTAGTGACATGCTCACTAGGATCTTCTCCAGCTTTGCCCTCGAACTTAGGAATGTCCGAAGGAAGCTTGTTAGGGATGGCCAACTAGGCCGGGTCATGAGATACTAGATTGTTCATAAGTCTTGATAAGTTAGGTAAGTTCAAAGTTGCGAGGAAAGGGAGCCTAGGTTGAGTTGTTCTATGCCATGCTCCCTGATAGTTCTGGTTCATGTAAGGCTTATTGCTATAAATACCATGGCTTGACCATAGTAACCTCCTCCCATTTGACCCGTATAGGGCTGCATGGAAGCATTATGATGTGGTGTACCTTGATTATGCGGTGCTGCAAAAACATAATTGGAAGAGTAAGTAGGTTGTTGATACCCACACCCATAGGGTTGATATTTCTGTCCATACTGCGGTCCATAAGACTGTCCATGAGAAGCTCCATAAGGTGTCCCATGGGATGTACCACGATAAACTCCATAATTAGGGATATGGGGAACTCCTTGCGATGGACCATAAGACAATCCAGAAACAGGGATATGACTTCCCGATACAACAAGAGGTACTTGACTCTAAGATACTATCGTGTGAGCAGTCGCAGTACGAACATGGCTAGTAGTGATATTTCGGCCCGAAGGACCATGTGAATGAGGGGGAGGAACGGTAGTAAAAAATGCATTTAAAGGAGTATGGTTTGAGGACGAAGGGACATGTGAAGGGATGTAAGTGGTGTTCCCTATGGTCACTCATTTCGGTTCTGGTATCCACATATGGTTACTAACACTAGGTCTAGGACGGACATGTGAAGTTGCTTCCACCACTAGGATGGAAGGTGCAATGTGACTAGTGCTCCCAAATCTCTCTGCATGGAAAGGAATAAGAGTGCCCCCAAGCGTAGTGCTAGGTTCAACTTTTGACTCGACATGATGTGCCAGATCAGGTGTAGGGATACTATACATGCCATAATGAACATGACTAGTGCTTGTGGGTTCATGATGCGTCTCATCACCCAGAAACCAATATCGAAGACCTGTGAATGAGGGATCATAACCAGAATGTGAAGGTATTTTCGGTGAAGGATCATATAAGGAAGTAGCATCTTCATCCCCAACCTTGTGAGGTGCAGAGGTCATATTAGGAATCTCATCCTCGTGATCTCCCATTTTGTGTGAATCAAAGTGAGAAGTATTCCACCTTGACTGTCTGTTTCTCTCTCCCAAAGGAGGAGGAGACGTGGAAGGTGGAAGTCCTGCTAAACAATGAGAACGACGAACTGCCACACCCGAATCCACAATGACTCCAAAAAATGAAAAGACTCGATCTAATTACGCAAACCCTAGGCAAACTAGCATGCACAGAGCATACACCTATAAAATGTAAATCCAAATCACAAGCAAACAAGGGTAGGATATGTGAGCTCCCAAATGAAGCAGGTATGTCTCGCCTAGGAGATGCTTGAGACTCCCATACACAACAAGCAGAGGTTTGTAACCAATTATAGTGTCCCTCAGCTTCAACACATATAGCGACTATGCTGTCTGATCCCTACCTAGCCAAGACACCCACAAAATAACCTCTGCGAAGTACCCACTCGATAACCTAGGTAAGGAAACTAAGTTCACCTCAATATAATCAATGCTCAAGCAGATAGTTGTAGGTGGGATTGACCGTATGGGCAGGGTAGCAAAGCCTGAAACTCATGAAAGAGCCCCCAGATACGGATAAAATCCTAGAAATATCTTTGGTGCTACTCAGTTATGACTAGGGGTTATCCCAATCAATAACCACTCACACTACCTCATGCTTAACTCCCTTGTAAGAGGAGGATCCTTAGAAACACTAATTATATAAAGGAATTTCACACTCTCACCTAGACAGACACATAAATGTTTCATTTAGTGGTCTTGGAGAATTTACTCACAATGAACTATTCCAAGAGCCTAAAACCTATCCTTGTTGGTGCACCCTATAAAATAAAAGAGTGTAATTCATTTTATTATGCGTTGATTTTAATTGGCTTATTACTCAAAAGGGAAAATGGTCCTGCAACTAATGATGTTATGATGCAACAAGAAGTAAAATGCACACCTAACAATCAATGCAAATGCATTGAGTCAAATGAAAAATGGGGTATGCTACTACGTGAAGTGCAAAATTTTCCTTCAAATGAATATGCAATCATTCCTATATGAAAATATGACTAATATTCTCCAAGCAAACCTAATGCAAGTACCATGCAAAATGCAAAATGAAAACAATGCATAATGATGCAAAAAGAAAATGTTTTTGTATTTTTTGAATGAAATGAGATAAAAAACAAAAGTATGACTCTACAACCCCCATACTATGCAAGCACTATCAGAAAGCACCCAAGCAAAGAACCAAGGTAAAAGAGACCTAATGCACTAATCCCAAAACAAAAAATAGAAAATGAAATGACAAGAACATTTTCAAAAATTTTAAACTAAAAGGCGTATCTAGTCGGAAATAGTGGTGTATACAGACTCCAGAAGCATCCAAGAAGACTCAGCAATCATCCAAACTCACCCAGGAACACTTAATCTTCCCCAAAAAGGAAAAAATCAGGGCATGTGTGATTGTTTGCAGAAAATCCGCATATATGCGTGGCTATTACAAGAAAACCTACGTGTACACTCAACTGTGAAGGAAAAAATCGCATACAGGAAGAAAAAGAGATAGAAAAGAAGGTAAATAGACAAGCTAAGACAAAATTTACTCCTATCAGACACTACAAGGAAAACATGCCCCTAGACCTGACTCAGAAACAGAGAAATCAAAGCAATTCAAGAACATTGAATGCCGATAAAATCTCCAAAGGAAATGACTAGGAACTCCCTAGTATGATCACCAATTCTGTTACAGAGAAAACTTCCCATGGCTTGGGGTACCACAACAGACAGAGTAACTGCAAAAATCAGTCGCTTCCCATATGCAAGAGAAATAAAACATCTAACACTAATGGATCTCAAAACATACCTTATTCTGGATGGTTGATGTAGATCCTCATTGAGCTTTTCCAATCCTGCTTGTGTTAGCAATTTGCTCTCTCAACAATCAGCAAATAAGACAAGCATGCTATATAATGGTGTTAGAACTACTCTAGCATATATAATCAATAATGTA
The DNA here is from genome assembly GCA_001517045.1 of Pseudotsuga menziesii. Classification (NCBI taxonomy): domain Eukaryota; kingdom Viridiplantae; phylum Streptophyta; class Pinopsida; order Pinales; family Pinaceae; genus Pseudotsuga; species Pseudotsuga menziesii. Next base: position 136,708 of record LPNX010190009.1, read on the forward strand.
TAAGAAATTAAAGGCATCAATGGATTCAATATTCATTTAAATGCACATCATTGGACAGGAAAAAATATTTCTATTAATATAAATCAAAGATTACAAGAATGACAACCTCTGTCGGCACGTTTGCGAACCGGAGAAACTGATTCCTCCACCTGGGCCTCCACCACTTCAATCCTCCATCTCTCGATAGCAAGCTCACAAGAAAAGACAAGATTGGGAAGAACACCAAGTGCTCCAAGGGACAAAGGGATGCAGACTCAAGTATAAGCAAGCTATGGCAACAATGGACTATAGTTTCTTGCTCTTCAATTCCTGTTCCTTCAATGTATCCAAAGAGTTCCTTATATTGTGCTTCAATGGGGTAATGGAAGGTCAAATCCATGCGATCTCAAGGCATATGGAAGTCCAAGAGACAAGTGAATCATATCCACATCAAGGAAAACTCCAAAACTATTTGGCTTTTTGCACACATCCTGATGTACGTGGGGTTAGGGGTCATATCCGCGTATATACGCGAGAATGGGTTTAAAAGTCGCGTATGGAAAATAATGCATGTTTTTATGGATGATATTGGAAACATCAAGGATACAAAAATGGTCCATGGGGTCCAAAGAGTCTACAGAGGGACAGGGAAGGCCAAAAATATGTGATCTACCATGTGTGGTAAGATCAGCTATAACCCATGTTTTTGAATGCATGTGCCTAAGTAATGGTTCTATGCATGTCCCTGATCGAAGGAAGTGTGCCTGATTGGAAGTGCACAAGAGGTAAGTGAGGTAAGTGTTTTGAATTTTTGTTTTATGTTTCCATTTTTAGTTATTTATTATTATTATTATTATTATTATTATTATATAATAGGAAAATATTTGTGTGGTTTTCTTAGGTTTTGTTTTGTCCATTAGATCTCATATTTTGTGTTCCCTCTGAGACCATGGTTTAAGGATAAAACATAGGGTACCTATTAGGACATAAAATTTATCATTGGAGTTTATAGGAAATGTGTGAGGCTCCAATCATCACACATGTACTTCATAAGAGATTGTTTCCTACAAGTGTAATTTGGTGGAAATGTCAAGGTTGATAAAAGTAATAATGATCCTTGGGGATCATTCCATAGGTAGAGTTTGAAATAAAAGGTATGGAGCCATAACATTTACCACTAATACTCGTGGACAATGCATGGGATATTTAACCACCATGAAAACCTAGCAAAGGGTATGTGGCCCCACTCCCACCCCACCTTATCTGTCAAGTATTTCCATGTTGTTCTTATCCATATGTGCTTATCCACCCAATTAAATTTCTGAACATCTTTGGAATATGGATAATAATGTGAATTCCTTTTATCTGTAACCAACTCCATTGTCCTTGTGTCTTTATTCTTAATAAGAATAATTAAAACCAAAAATTTGAAGCCCATATGAACAACCAATTCAATTATGATTCTGAGAGACGAACGAGCTAGCCAGCTTGTTCTCTTGGTTGCTGTGAAGAATGAATGAATGTTCAGGGAGCCATTGTGGGATCTCTTGGAATTCATGTTTAATACCCATAAATCATTTTTAAATGGGTAATTTATCGAAGTTTGGGTTGACAGTTCGAATGTATATTTTCATGGTAAGGAATGAAGATAAATACCCACAAATACATGCACCAGAGCGTATTAATATTGATATCCACTTCTTGTGCCTTGGATATTATTGGTAAAAATTAGGGTATGGATGGGGAGGTTGTCCAAAACAACCTTGTAGGGTGACATTTTGGTAGCACCATGATAGGTGGTATTGTACTACCTTACTGCAAGGGGTGTGTAGAAGGGTGGGGGGGTTAGGAGTGTGGGAACTACTAAACCCACTGGCCATATCAATTAATGTAAAACTGAATGGCTAACAATATTTTTATGGACAATACCTCACAACCTATATTACTTGTTATTAACTCCAATATCTCAAGTCCTGCAGTATCCAAAAGTATCATGACATGCATCATCATCGTGGACATCGACTTTTTCATCATCATTGTCATCAATGCCATATGGTACATCAACATCATCTTGATCATTATCATCATTAGTATTAAGTACATCATCAACAAAATCATCGTCATCATTTTCATTATGGTCACTCATATGCCATTAGTGTTCTTAATCACTCATCGACATTAGGATTAATGTCATGTAATTGTTAAGGTCATTTATATATCGTTACAGTCATTGCCATGATAATAAGATTGTTTACATTTCGTTATAGACATTTAGGTTCCATTAGAATCAATTAGGATCCAAAAGTGATACCACATGCATAATCATCGTTGACATCCACATCGTCATCATCATCATACAATAAATTAGCATCATTGCCGTTGTTGTTGTCATAGTCATCATCAATATCATTTCGATAATAATGAGAAAGGAGCCCTACTACCTCACAAGAATGGATGATACCATCTTATTCTTATCAAATCATATCCATACGCTCTATCATAATTTTTGTAATGCATCATCGTCATGTTGTTAGGGCCAATCAAATTCCATTAGGGTATATTAAATGTTGTTGGGGACACTCAAATAGCATTAGAGAAATTTAGGTGACATGAAGGTAATTTACCCCTCATTAGGATTAATCAAGATCTAAAAGCCCCATAATTACGATCATTTAGGTTCCACTATGATAAATCAAGATCCAAAAGAACTATCAAATGAATTATGATCATTGACATTGACATTTATATATCTGACGTTATGTCAGACATTTTCCGAGCACAATTCCTTGCTCTAAACCTAGTACAATTCCTAGCACGGTTCCTTTCGAAATTTCTGGAATAATTCCAGGCACTATACCTGGATCTATACTTGGCACTATGTTTGATGTTTTCTAGGCGCAATTCCTGGCTCTATAATTGGCGCTATGTTGGATTTTTTTCTTGCCAAAATTCATGGCACAATTCATGTCACTAACCTTGGATTAATATATGGTGCTATGCTATTCAGGACGTTTTTTTTGGAGGCTCTTCTTGGCGTTATATGGGATGTTTTTTTTGGACGCTAATCGAGATGTTAATTTAGATGCTAATTGGGATGATAATCGTGATGCTAATTGAGATGCTAATTGGGACGCTAATTGGGACGTTAATTGGGATGCTAATTGGGTTGCTAATTAGCATCCAAAATAATGCCAACTTTTAAAAAGGGACGATAATTGGGATGCTAATTGGGACACTAATTTAGACGTTAATTGGGATGCTAATTGTAACGCTAATTGGAATGTTAATTGGGACACTAATTAGATGCTAATTGGAACGATAATTGGGACGTTAAATGGGATGCTAATTAGCGTCCAAAATGGCGCCAACTTTTAAAAATGGACGCAATAACGCCATTAAAAGTGTCATCCCATGGAAATCGTCTACTTTGTCCAAAAAATGATGAAAAATACACTAAAAGTGATAATGAATGCTAAAAAAAAGCTAAAAGAAACACTAATCACAAGGTTTTGTTATAATGAACTAAAATATAATTTTTGTCCTTCCAAAATTAATTAAGTCCAATTTCCTATATACAGTTTTCACACTCAATTATATTCCTACATATAGCATATTGGTGACAAATACAAAATAATTCCAACTTTACCCACCAACCATACGCTAATATAATAGCATGATCAACTTAATAAAATGGCATACCAAGCCACCATACTCCCCCATATTAGTTGGGCATAAAATCCAACCATATTCCAAATAATAACCACATGTGAGTTTGGCATATTATATAGTTCATTGGCACATAAAACAACCCACTTTGAAGAATTTGTCCAAAGTTTTAAAAATTAACACATGCTAATTCCAGGGGGCGCCTCCACATGTGGTTAATAGCCACTTCATAAATAAAGTATGGTTGTGACCATATTCAAAAGTCCAACTAATAGTTGGCGCGAAACATAACATATGGAGCCACATGGCATTGCAATAATCAAGGGTTTCGGGGCCCCTTTTCTCTGGCATATTCAACTTCCGCTAAGTAGTTTAGTTTCTACTCTCATAGCAAGGAATGGGTTGTGGTGTAATGATGAAGGCGTTGTTTTGTTGATGTGGGTAGGTACATTTTCACGTCTGCAATAATTATACACAAATATATTACTTGTCAAATAATTTAATAAGCATTATTGACGGCATGTTGGATATTTTTATGGACATGAGGTCGCATGTTCAATTCCCAACGGAGTAAGCTACCGACGCGATGATTTTGCCTGTCGACAGTCGTCGCTCCAGCACTTTGGCCACCGTCTGGGATTTCTTCTCCGTAGCCTGTCCCCATTTTCCCACCATCCTCGTTGCCCCATTTATCCTCTTTCTGTTTCTGTCAACTTCCATCGCCGTCAACTTCCGTTCGCTGCTGTCCATTGGCGATTTTGAATTCATCGGCAGTCGTCGCTCCAGCACTCTGGCCACCGTCCGGGCTTTCTTCTCCGTAGTCGGTCCCCACTTGCCCACTGTCCTCGTTACCCCATTTATCCTCTTTCCATTTCTGTCAACTTCCGTTCGCTGCCGTCCATTGGCGATTTTGAATTCAAACCTCCTGCGCAACGATCTTCCCTGCCTCTTCTCTCTTCTCTCCAGTTTCTAGAGGTTTGAGAGAACCACTCCCAGTTTCTCTCACAGTGCATTCTTAGCAGCTCTAGCTGGGTTGCAGATTTATCAGAAGATTGAGAATTTGATATATGCAGGTTCTGTGCTTTCTTTCTAAACACTGAGAAAGAGAGGCATTTCAACTTCCCTCTGGAATTTTTCTGTTTTTAAGTTCGTTAATGTCACCACAAAGTGGATTGGGCTAGCTTATCAGATTAAACATGGACATTGTGGTGCGAATTTGAAAAAGGATTAAACACGGTTGAGGGAAAATTTAAAGTGCCCGAATGGTCAAACCAGATCGTCGCAGTCAGCCACATTGCACAGAGCAATTCATGGCATTTGGTGGGCGAATTCCATGAATTTATATCAATTGCGCCCGAATTCGAGCCTCCTAGTGTACAAATTCTTCATTTACGGGTTCGAAATTACATTTTCTCAGGTCATTGGGGTTTGATTTGGCCCATTTCAAATACATCAACAATTGGGCATTCGGCCAACAGTTTGGAGAGCTTTTGAAACTTTTTAAATTGATTGAAAAAGGAAAACCGAGGAAATCAGCCAGTAAACGCCATAACTCAGCGAACTTTGAGCCAACCGACGTCGAGCTTCAGCAAATTCAGCTTTCCAGATGGAGTTTAGGGTAATTCAAGACATTTATATTGTTCATATTTTTGATTCCCACTGTTTACAATGTTATATTAAGATATTTTTATGTTTTGGAATTCACTGAAGTTGCTGCCGTTGCAAGAAACATTGTACCTGCTAAGGAACTGCAAGGTCGGGCCACGACGACCAGAAAAGATAATTCTAGAGAAATGAGCAGTTCAATGGTCGACGCTGTTCAGGAATCCGTTGAGGACGTCAATGAGTCAGGTAATATATCTGAGTCAAGATCCTGTTTAAATTAAAGGAATGAATTCTGCTCTATAATTACTTGTAATCAAGTTCTTGCACCATTACATATTGTGCTTTCCATTTCCCTAGCAAATGTTTAGAAACTACGGGACACAATTATTAAATATCATGCTTTCCATTTCCCTGGAAAATGTTTAGAAACTATGGGAAACAATTATTAAATGGTAGAAGCTATACAATGACCTGAAAAACGAATGCGATTTTAAAGTTCTAATGAAGGCGGATTATGGAACAGTTTGTGTTTTTTGAGTGGTGAATCTCACCCGTAAATCTTGCAAGAAATAAAGAATACGCGAATGAGATCCAAATTTATATGGAAAATATTTGTTCCTTGTTGCAATACTTAAATCGATCCTCTACAGGAAGGATTCCTGTTGAATTTAAGTAAATATGTTGAAGGAAGAATTTCCCTATTTATTACACTATGTATATCAATTATTTACAGAACAATTCCCCTAAATTTAAGCAAATTTGGTAAAATATGTCAATATTTTTTTTATTTACAGAGGATAGCGCTGGAAATGAATGAACAAATGTCCTTTTGGTGAAATTGACACATAAGTATTTAAGTCCCAATAAAGTGTATGTGTTTTCTTCATAAATTTATAATTCCATGTATAACTGCAGTTCACTCTTTGTAACCAAGAAACATTTATGAGTAAAAGATAGCTTATGTTTCAGATTGGTTCCTACAAACAATCATGTCAAATGAAATAGTATATATCCCACATCATATTTTCGAAGCTCTCTCATACATAAAGATCTGTTTGGAATATGCTGTTGCTATTGTTGAGAAACTAAAGTTTGTATATATATGATTCTTCTTTAAAAAATTTGGAAGTGTTTTCTTTCTGATTCAGATCTCATTCAACTGTTGCAGGCCACTTTGGTGTCAATCAGGCCAGCGGGAATTCATGAAATGAGAGATCTGGAAAAGGTAACGGATTTACTAAATAGATTTTCCGCGTTTAGGATCCTTTAGAGGAATTGATATCTTCTATTGTGCCTTTGTTTGTTTTCTCTCTAATGTTTCTTTGAGTCTAACCTGGTCCCTGAGATATCCTTTCTGTTTTACGTCTTCGTTTAAATGGTTAGAAATTTTGTCTCCCAGGTTGAGACAGGGTGTCACCATGTTAGTGACCCAGGTTCAAGCATCGAAGGGTGTAGAGCCCTCGAATATAAGAAGCATTATTTTTTTTAAAGGAAAAAAAAATAGGGAAGTCTGGTAATGAAGTTCTCTAGTTCATTTAGATATTTTTGAGTCATCATATGCCTAATGGTGAAATTGTGAATCATCTTCTAGGAGCTCCTCATCTTCCGATAATCATCTTCTAGGAGCTCCTCATATGCCTAATGGTGAAATTGTATTTGTCATACCTCATGGAGGCCTAAGGCTACTCCCGTTTTTTTGAAAATGATTTTATTGGTTTGTAACCATGGAAGAAATCCACAAAATCATGTGCCATATGATCCCTTGTTGAGACACAAATGTGAGGAATGTTAATATGATTTAATAAAAAAATTCCTTGATAATGTCAAATTCTATTGTTTAATGTAGTTACTCCGGTGCCCTAGCACTAGTGGTTAGTTTGATATTGAAAGAAGGATCTCCCCTTTAATTGTGATGCTCCCTCCCTATGTTTTCATGGACAAATGATGTAAATTTCTTGCATTGGTCTTTCATAAACTATAAAACAAATATGTTACTAACAGTAATCTAGTCTCAACTAAATCTATGAAGGTGCTAGATGAATTCTAAAGAGTAATTTTGGTCTCTAATCTTGCAGTTGTTTAGACTATTGAAATCTAGAGGAGCATAAGGATCTGGTTACTTCTAGGATAGGAACTATTTCCTTAGGATTGACTCTACAAGTCTGAAAGTGACTTGAAAAATAAACACTCCATTAGTATGGATGTCATTTATGACACCAATTTAGATCTAAGGGTTTATTGTCTAGATCACTATAGACATATTTACATTCTTTGTTTCACGGAAAAAGGAAAAGGTTTTACTATATCAAATTATAGGCCCCATTTATGGAGTTGCAGAGTACATAAAATACAGAAATCTTGGACAGAATCTGAATTAGAAGACCAGTTGTCTACATAAACTTTGGAAAAGATAATCATGGAACTCTAATACAGTAGCCATTATACTATATTTCCTATGGACTTATTGGCCAAACCTCCTTTTCTGAAACTTGTCAAAAATGTTAGTGACATCTTCCATGATAAACAATTGCAATAGAGGAGTAAACTGAAAAATAATTCTGCAGCAGCATCCTATAATTAGCATTTCAATTTTCCTGATCTTTAACTGCTTCTTCTGGTGTTTGTCACTCCTCTTCAATAGGAACAAGTCCTGACTGGATCTTCCAACAAAAGACCGAGTTGTTCATTTTGTTTTCCTTTTACATTGGTGATGGTTGCACTGCTCCTGAAGATACCATTCTGAGTGATGATGAGTTGTTCCTCATTTTTGGTTGACCTCATTTCAAAATCCATTGGATCTTCTTTAAGATTTAGCTAACCAATGATTCTGTCTTGGTTTTCTCTATTTGCAACAATTGTTCTTGAAGGCTAGAATTTGATGCCTCCTCTCTAATAGCTTCCCTATCCTTGAGCAGTTTCGTGTAGTGCCTTTCTCCTTATGGAGTTATCCCTTTGACTTTCTCCATTGACATCCCAACTCTGAATGTCTCTATGGAAGGCCATTTCATATAGGATTTGCATTCTTGATATGTCGTTTGATGCTATTTAGTAGTGCTTATCCACATTTTTTTCTTAAATTGGATTGTGATTTTTATAACTTAGTTCACAGGCAATGCCATTGATTCCTTTTTGTAATAAATTTAAAAACCATTTTAATTCATGGATATGGAAAAGATCAACTATAAAGTATATTAACATTTGTTTCTTTTCCTTGAAGATACAATATATGGAGATGCTGGACTGTTCAGGAATTCTAAGCAGTTAATTGGATATGAATTCTAAATTCAGAGTCAAGTTCATGTTTCACGACAAAATTATGAGTTGTTGCAGCTATGCAAGGAAGTTTATACGAGGATTTTTTAGTGTGATTGCAACAATTTATCAGAAAATATTCAATATTCTACATTTTTGATGATCTTGAAAGCTAGGGACACCTCATGACCGACATCACCCTTGTTGGTAGTTTGATGTTTTCCCTAATTACAAGGATGGAATGCCCTGATTTGCTGATGCCTTTCAAGTTTATTTTGTTAACCAAAGCTGAGTTAGGAAAAATTTGGTGTAAAATGAAATCTACTACCAATGATGATATGGAGCAAAGCATTAGAACTCCCGTGCCTCTTTGCCATTGGTGATGTATTTTTTTTGTTCTCACTTTGTGAATTTGAGATTTGCATTGGACTGTCAGTTTCTTTTGATTAAAAACAAAAAGTACTGCAGCAAAAATGAAGTACCTTAAAGTTATGTGTGTATGTTACTGTTCAAGTGGGATATTTCCTATGACATGGTACCCTCAAGAGTTTGTGAAGACACCAATGACAAACATGAAAATGCATCCCAATCATCATACAGGCTATCTGGGTCAAACATACAGATTTTACACAGGGAAGAAAGTGTTTAAATTTGGTTAGGGACTGAGTTACTGAAGATACTCCTACAAGTTCTCTTCCACAACCGTCAAGAAGATTGATCTAAACATGAAAAATGAACATGTTGAATCCCTTGGTAACAGAGGAAAATTTCATGTGAGAGTGGAGAACACCCCTTGCAGGAAGTCAAAATTCACATTCTCCATATTTGTACGGAACCATGATAAAATGGATCGCAGGCATGCAGTGCTATCATTTCCAAGTCCCCTGCAACCCATAAAGGAACTCCACAAAAACAACTAATTGGATTTGAAGTGTTCATGTCCTATGTAAACACACATCCAAAGTTACGTTTGTTGTTAAGCCTTGTGACCACTTCAGCACTGTTAAAGATAATGGGAAAAACGTTTTGGCCATTGGTTCCCATTCCCTAATTATTGGTGATACTCAATATCCAATTTCACTTGTCACCAAACACTCGAACAAGAATTCATAGTACTATTTATCGATATGGATGGTTGGCTTCAAGACAATACTCGCATTCAATTCAATCTTTGAAAAATAAACAAAAATGTGCGGCAGTTAGGGTATTTCACGCTTCCATATGAGGCCATTGTGATCAACAAATTATTATTATTTAATAATGCTTTCTGCCCATTTCTGGCTTTGTGATCCTAAGTTATTATTTGATGATGCTTTTTATCCCACTTCTCCATTAATTTTATCCCACTAAAATTTAAACTACCAATGTATAGAACACTGTTATATATTGTATCGAAGTATGCAAACAGGCTTATGGCCAAAATGTCTACTATCAGTTATTTCAACTTATTTCCCAAATCTACACTTTAAATGGTAAAGATCTAAAACATAATTGCAACCCTAAAGGTCATGAATAAAGGTTACCCACGGTTACCACAATAACTCTTTCACTCTTTTAGTTACCACTCCAATTTGCATTTAAGTGGAGAAATTCATAATCCACAAATGTTATCTTTGGGTAAGCCACTATCACCTCAATACACTTCTCTCCTCACTTTGACCAGCTCTCAAGGTCAAGGGGGCCTTCTGAAAGTGTTGATTGATTTAATTAAACATTTAATATGAGATTTCAGATGGGTTGATTGAAATCGGATTTACCATTGTTATGTGTCATACAGAATTTGTTGATATCATAAAATGATTTTCAAATAGATGCATAAGTAAATAGAGCAAAGAACAAGCACTTAAGTGATGCAACAATGTGAAAGATTGCCTAGAGTTAGATTTCAGATTTTAAAGACACAAAACTTTCTCTAAGCAAATGGAAAGAAAGATAGAACATTACAGCCATATGAATCCATTTCATATATGAAATTTTATATGAGAAGATAAATGAAATTTCCAGAATTTGTAAGAATGATTGAAACCACTCCCAAAACCTATCTTAATAAATTGTTTCAACCCAAGATACTACTGTAATTCTGATCTATTGTGCAAAATTTAAAATAGAGATTCGTAGAAATGTAAGGATGAACTACACAAAGTGAAAGATAATAATTCATTTAAGTGTTGCTTGAGCTTAACTTAATTTTGTTTTCAAGATAAATTACAATTAATAATTTTCAAAAAATTAAGTTAGTTACATCAAGCTAAGTAATAAGATGAATGCTGTTGTGAAACCTTGGACTTTGAGATTTGAAATAGAAATTATTATTTTGCAGAATTTTAGTTTCCAAATTTCAATAAAACTGGAAGTAAATGAATAGATTTTAATTTTTTGGGTTTGTTGATGAGAGAGATTAGTGCCTTTTAATTCTGGGGGCATATGGGGTCATGAACACCATTTAAAAATGTTGTTTTCTTGAGATAACAGGGCTGAAATGGGCTGAATTCACATGCCACAAGCACCCTATTTATTCTGAAATCTAATGCAGAAATGTCACCATGAAAGGGCTCTCCCTAGAGTTGCACCTTTAGCAAGTGACTTGACATAAAATCTAGCAATGGAAGTAATAAAAGCTGCAATCACTCCTAAACTGCAATTTGCAAATATTTAAACCAATACAAAATCCTAAAAGAAAGAGAAAGTAGTACCATAAAATTTCTTCCGATGTACCAAATTTACATTAAATGGATCAAACCATCAATCTTTTCATGAGAAGGATTTACCACCATGCTCAAGGTTTATATTTCCAAAACAATGTTGTCTCACTTTAACAAGATAGTCTCCATAAATCTCCAAAACCTCTCCAAAATAAATGTAACTCTCAATGGCCAATCAACAACATCAAAAGCAAAGGGAAAAGTGTCTCAATAGCCCATCAACAACATCAAAAGAAAAGGGAAAAGCTTCTTATATAGAGTTATAGGCTCAATAGCCCTTTAAATAAAATATTAGATCGTTAGATATATCCTAGGATATCATAAAGAAAGCCTTTTCCACTAACTCACCAAGGTGGAAAGTTCAATAATGCATAAAGAAATGAGGTGGTTATGCCACATACGCTCTAAATCCCAACAAAATCATCCAATAAAGGGGGGACATCCATAAAAGAGGAAAATTTCCAAGTAAAGTCCAACGATCCTCCAAAATGATGCTCAAGTGGTGATCTATCATAAATGCAAATAGTATGTTTGTTAATTTTTATAATGTACAGTGTTGAATCATTTATCCCTACGTCAAAAGAAAAAAATTAAAAATTTTCAATATCATGTTTACTACAAGATAAAAACAATAAGCACACAAAATAGAAGCATTGTTCATTTTGTCTTCGTGGTCACATAAAGATGATATTGAACGAAGCTTTAAGCATGCCATATAAAATCAACTCATAGCTATGTGAAACATGCTATAAGTATGCATACAATCAAGAATTATAACCTGATCTGCATTGTAGACATGCAAGCCATATCCAATCAACTCATAGCTATGTGAAGCATGCTATAAGCATGCATACAATCAAGAATTATAACCTGATCTACATTGTAGACATGGAGGATTTCTTGTGATTTTTCCATAATAAATTATTTTTTTGCTTCAACTCAAAAGAGTATTAGTTTAGAGCTTTGTTGCTATGCATTTTACTTCAAATCTATCTTCTTCTGAAGAGGTTGCAATTATATTTTTCATAGGACATGCCTTGGATTCATGCATCAAATATGTGATATTTTATACACAGTAATTAGTTAAAATTAGTCTCTTGTACATTGTATGAAGTTTTCATTTTTCTCTAATACATTGCACTTCATTGCTTGGTACAATGACCAGAGCCTTGACATTGCCATTTTTAATTGATGGTGTCAAATTGCCACCACATATTTGCTAACATGTCAGTGGACTAATATTTTGAATGATCTCTCATGCTTGAATCAGAAGATTTAATCACACTCATGTTCATAACCTTGGCTGCCTTACTAAATTAATTGACCTAGGCATGACGACATTATTCATTGTCCATAGAATTAACTTGGACTCATTATAACATTTAATGTGTCTAATAATGCACTACAAGGTCAGGTTCAAGCCTCTGTTAAGATGAAACATGTTTGCCACATTGACGACATTAATTTATTGACTCAGTCCCTAAAGTCAAGGAAAACTTAATCCTTGTTACTTTCAGATTGATATTGAGACACTCGGTCCAAAATTGAACTTCATTTGGTGTGTGTCTTGTCAAGAGAATATCTAGATCAGATTAAAAGGGACTGTTCTAGTGACTGTTACTTGATGTCTTGGTTTCTTGCTGCTCTTGGAGTGTGTCATGACTGTCTTGTTGATTCTCTGTCAGGCCATGTGTTGTTTGATGCCTTAGGACTAGGGTCGTGACTGTCTTGTTGTTTCTTTGATGAACCGTGAGCTGGTTTTGTGACTTGTCGACAAGGCATTGAGTTCTTGGTGTTTCCTTGACTAAGTTGTAACCTCCTTTCTACCTCTCTTGGTCTACTACCTTGAGAGTCACCTCTTCTAGGGCTTATAGACTTGTTTTGTTATCTCCCTAGGTTGGTTCGTGGATTGTATAAACCTTCTAGGGTTGGGTGGTGACTGTAGTAGCCCTCCAAGGACAGGTCATGGACTGTACAAGCCTTCTAAGGCTTGGTCGTGGACTGTGGGTTCTCTTCATTGATGTATCGTAACTTATTGAGCCCTCTAAGGGATGGTCGTGACTTGTTTAATCCCTCTTGTTGCTTGGTCATGGACTGTGGTATCTCCTTTGACTGGGTTTTACCTTCTTGGACACACTGGTTTTTTATAGGTTGGGCATCACCTTTCTAGGCAAGTCGTGACCGTAGATAAAGGGTGAAATCAAAAGTCAAATATCTTGTTCTTCTTCTTCATATAGGTTAATTGGGCAATAGTTCCAATCTTATGCTCCTTTCTATTTGCGTGTGTCACATGTTGCATACCTCTCGTAATGTGTCATATGTTGCATACTTGCATATGTGTCGTATGTTGCATACCTCTCGTCATTAATGCTTGGATGCCTCGGGAAATCCCCCTTACCAATAAGATCTAAAGCGAAGAGAAGATGTTGCTTAAGTCATGCATACCACCCTATCGGAACTCCACCCCGACTGGAACTTTGCCTCGAAGATAACTCTGCCCTGACTGGAACTCTTCCCAGCTGAAACTCTGCCTCAGTTGGAACTCTACCCTAGCTATAAATCTGCCCTCGGCTAGAACTCTGCCCGAACTAGAACTCTGTCTTGGCTGGAACTCTGCCCCAGTTGGAACTCTGCTTCGGCTGGAACTCTGCCCTAGTTGGAACTTTTCTAGGGGCAAGGTTCCAATTGGGGCAGAGTTCTAGTAGGGAAAAATTCCAATCAGAGTAGAGTTCCAGCCGGGGCAGAGTTCCAACTGGGTCACAGTTCCATCCAGGGAAAAGTTACAGCTGAGGCAGAGTTCCAGCCGAGGCATGCATGCCAGGGAAGAGTTCCAGCTGGAACTTTGTGAAGACATCTATTTGATGGCATAATGGAAATTCTTGAGTTTCTATTTTGTCAATTTCTTCTTGGTATATGGTTGATTATTTTGGTTCGTTCATCTCTTTCTTGTTTCGCTTATATGGTGGTTTGAAACCTCGTTCATGGCCCATGAACCTTAGAAGCTTCAATGAAATCCTATAGCCCTTGATATTCAACATGGTGTTATTTTGTAAGACATATCATAATGATCCCGCAAGAGGTCCCTCTGTGGAATTGGAACCTGAATGATGTCCCTTATTTTTCTAGAATGTGCCTGGGTGGACTTCAAAGATGCCTTCATGACTGCCTTTATGAATATTCATAGACCCTGGAGAAATGCCCTTTGGAGTTAATTGCCACTAGCACGGAGACTCGACTGGTCTATGCCCTTTATCACTAGCTATTCACTATGCAATAATCCAGTGGCTAGGAATACCCTGAAACAACACTGGGACCTGGTAATAAGAACGTCTGCATTATACAAAAGGGTATAGTAGCATTATGAATATGCAGTTGGAAAAACTAAGAAATGCCCTAATCAAATGGTTATTTTTGTTTCTGTTATCTATTCTAGCCTAAGAATTTTATATTTTAATGTTTTAAAAATCTGTTCATATCCAAAGATCTAAATAAGGTCATATGCATTTAGACTACTTTCTTAGGTCTCCTGAGTCAGAAAAAACGTTGGGATTATTAGTCTTTTCTTAGAATTACAAATGGTGCAATCTTGGTGTTAATATTTCTCCTTTCCCCAATTCTTAAAGGGTTCTAGCTCAATGGAAGAGCACCTGCTTTACAAGCAAGAGGTTGAAGGTTCGATTCCTTCATGCCTTAATGATATTGCAGTAATGATATTTTAAAAAATATATTTTATTACGATTTATTATGGCTACGAGGGGGGTTCTAAACTGACTTCTACGTTGGTAATGTTGAATGGGTAAAGTTCCAACCGAGGAAGAGTTCCAACCGGGACATAGTCCCAACCAGGGCATAGTTCCAACTGGGGCAGAGTTCCAGCCCCAATTGAGCTAGCGAATATTTAGATATTTGGATTCTCAAGGAGGTAGAGTTCCAGCCAGGGGCAAGGTTCCAGTCGGGCAGAGTTCTAGCAGGGTAGAGTTCTTGTCGAAGCATATTTCTAGTGGGGCAAAGTTCGAACCGGGGAAGAGTTCGAACCGGGGCTTAGTTCCAGCTCGGGCAGAGTTCCAACCAGGGGCTTAATCCCACTATATTCAAAGTGTTCTAAGGAATGTAAGCACATGGTTATATTCTAGACATCGTAAGCTTCAATAGCTGCATTAAAGGGATTTTTAAGAATGAAAAAATCGAGGTTGAGGTCAAGCTTTTCATCCAAATGGTGAGGAAACAATAAGCTCCTAATCTTCTTACGTATAATACCCTAGTATATGGGTTCTGCAAGAAAAATAAATTCAGCCGAGACAGAGTTCCACCCAGGGTGGAGTTCCACCCGGGGAAGAGTTCCAACAGGGGCAGAGTTCCAACCGGGGCATGCAAGTCCCTCACAGGAAACCTGCCCCAATTGGAACTCTGCCCCGGTTGGAACTATGCTTCGATTGGAACTCTACCCCGGTTGGAACCCTGCCCCGATTGGAACTCTTCCTTGGTTGGAAATCTGCCCCAGTTGGAACTTTGCCCCGGCTAGAACTCTGTCCCATTGGAAATGTTCTTTTCTTCATGGTATCTTTTGGGTTAGTCTAAGTAGACCTCTTTCTTGAGATATCTTCATAAATAAAGCTGGGCTCTTCATTTGTATTTGGTGCATTTTTAAATCATACAATGTACCAAAATGATAACAAAATTTGAATGGGTATTAATTGTTTTGTTTGTGTGTAATCAATACCTTTCATTTTAACTAAAAGTGTGATGGAATCATTGGATCATTTTAACTAACAGTGTATTGGAATCATTCGATCATTGACAAGGGTGGAATCATAAGATCATTGACAAGGGCTGCAACAATAAGGATCAATTTAGACAAGTCACCTAAAATATATAAAGATAAATTATTTAGGCAAGTCACCTAAAATATATAAAGATAAATTACAAAGTGTGCCAAGGTAAAACTGAACCCTACACCAACTGGAACCCTGCCCCGGCTAGAACTTTGCCAATGGGAATGCCAATCTCATCAAAAAAAAATTCATACTGCTGGATACAGATTCTTTTGCTTCTTCATTCTCGTGGGAAGAGTTCCAACCAAGGTAGGGTTCCAAGCGGGGAAAATTTCCAGTCGGGGTAGAGTTCTAGGTGGGGCAGGGTTCCAGCCAGGGCAGGATTCCAACTGAGGAAAAATTCTAGTCGGGACAGAGTTTCAGCCGGGGCAAAGTTTCATGTGGGGTAAAGTTCCAGCCAGGGTAGTGTTCTAGCCGGGGAAAAGATCTAGGAGGGTCAAAGTTCTTAGGGCTCAAAGGTCATGACAAGGTACCCTTACAAGGATTTGTGCACCAAGAATGGGTCTCGAGGCCTTGATCAAGGCTGAGGGAGGAAATCAAGGGACTTATATGACAAATGACGCTTCTTGGGCTCATGGGCCATGATGAAGGCCTTGAATCATCACACATACTCTAGATGGGATCATTGACCTTTGACTGGGATGTTGGAACTTTTCCCTGGCATGGGGCTTGTTAAAGGGGTTTCTAATAACTGCAAACTAAACAAATTCAATCCGAAGTTTTTCCCCTTCCTCCTCATTGTACATCGTTCCAATTGTATCTCAATAACCATTCTTTACTTTAGGATTATCAATTGGAGGAACTCTTCTAGGCCTTTCCACATACCATTTTATTGGAACTCTGCCCTCGGCTAGAACTTTGCCCCAACTGGAACTATGCCCTAGATAGAAAAATTTTCCTAGCTGAAACTGTGCCCTGGTTGGAACTCTGCCCCAGCTGGAACTTTTCCCATTCAACATTACCAACGTAGAATTGTGAAGATTCCAAATCTCTAAATATATGTGAGCTCAATAACTCTCTATAGGAAGTACATCGACAATTCCTGAACTTTATTGGAAGGAACAAGAACCTCATAGGAACCCTGCCCTTTTTGGAACTCTGCCCTGGATGGAAATATGCCTCGGTTGGAACTCTGCCCTAGCTGGAACTTTTCCTCAGCTGGAACTCTACCCTCGCTAGAACTCTGCCCACTGGAACTATGCCCCAACTGGAACTTTTCCTCGATGGAACTCTTCTTTTACTGGAACTCTGCCCTTCGAGGGAACTATGCCCCAGCTGGAACTATGCCCTGGCTGGAACTTCTCCCTGGCTGGAACAGTGCCCCGGTTGGAACTCTGCCCCGGCTAAAACTTTTCCCACTCAACATTACCAATGTAGAATTGTGAAGATTCCAAATATCTAAACTCTGCTTTGGTTGGAACTCTACCCTGGTTGGAACTCTAGCCCAGTGGAACTCTGCTCCGACTGGAACTCTGCCCTCAGCTGGAACTCTGCCCCAACTGGAACCTTGCCCCTGGATGGAACTATGCCTCCTTGAGAATCCAAATATCTAAATATTTTCTATCAATACGTTCGACAATGCATGAAATTTTGGAAGGAACTCTTCCCTCACAGGAACCCTGCCCCGATTGGAACTCTGCCTTGGCTAGAACTATGCCCATTCAACATTACCAATGTAGAATTGTGAAGATTCCAAATATCTAAATATCTACTAGATCAATAACTCTCTATAGGAAGTATGTTTGACAATGCATGAACTTTATTGGAATGAACAAGAACCTCACAAGAACCCTGCCCTTGTTGGAACCTTTCCTTTGTTGGATCTCTGTCCTTGTTGGAAATTTTCCCTGGCTGAAACTCTGCCCCAGCTGAAACGTTTTTTCAGATGGAATACTGCCCCACTGGAACTCTGCCCCGGTTGGAACTTTTCCCTACTAGAACTCTGCTCCAACTGGAACTCTGCCCTGGATGGAACTCCACCCTTGCAGAAGCTCTCATGAACAACTCTTTTAACTTCAAATCATCGGGAATGAAGGTTTCATTTGGAGCACTTAGTTGGATATCTACAATGCTTGTGTAAGTTGGCATCCTAAGAGGTCATCTTCCAAGACATCGCTTTATTTGCCCAGATGAGCTGATTCAGTGTTTTAAAATGTTTCTCCAAACTGAGCAGCACTCTGTTGCAGAAACTTGATGATCAATGGATATGCAATCTAGCCAATCTTGATAGAACAACTCATCATTACAATGTCATTTTATTCATTGAAATAAAAATAAATAAAGAGACATATGATAATTTATCTAATTAAACCATGAATGAAAAAATTACTTAACAGATCTATTAATAAGATATTATGCAATAACTCAAATTAATCAATGAAATAATAGCCATAGAATTGGGAGTGCTAGGTTATTAGTTCCTGCAAGTATCCATTCCCTTAGAATATATACATTATGCAATGAAAAAATACAATATTATTAACTAAAAACATATATTTTATAAATGAAGAACCAAAATATACCTTGTATGGCTCAATATCAAAATAATTATTAAGGTTTTTAAATACTCAATTAATGAAACACCATCAACCAAAAACCTTTGCAAGAGAAGGATCCTTCCATACTCCAATGTATATTGAAATGCTTGTCACATAACTCTTATTATTATATCTATATACATTATATTAAAAGTATTAATGAAACATTGAGGACGATGTTCCATTGTATATTTATTAATTATTTATAATTAAATATACTAATACCATTATTATGATTCAAATTATGTTTAATGATATATTAAATTTTGAAACATCCTTAAATACCTTTCATAATGAGAGTAGATACATATTTAAGATGGTTACTTATTTATTGTAGTGAATTCACAAATTGTGATTGCATTGATTCCATCAAAACGAATGTTAATATAGGGAAAGTAAAGTTAGTCTTCAATTTTGAAACTTTAAATTTCAATTAAAATAGGGTTTAAATGTATTCCTAACTTTTAAAATATTTAATTACTTTGAAGGGTTTGTTTAAGTGAAGTGCATTCCAAATGATTAAAATTGGTATATTCAAGTTTTATTCATATTATGTGGGTTTCTAATGCATTTAAGTATGATTTTAATTACACACAAGATGCTAATTCATGCTAAGTGCGAGCTTGTATATAATAGATGTCAATTTAAATGTAGATTGATTTAAGTCTCAGTTATATTTGCACACGACTATCATAAAGTGAAAAAAAATCAAAATTTTATATGAAGTAAAGTTTTAAAATGATGACTTCATAAATTACAAAAAAAAACTCATATATATAACATTCACATAGAATAGAAATCAAAAAATTGAGTTATAAACATTGTTAAGCATGATGATAATTCACTTATGTAACCGAATAAAAAGAAAATTAAGTTTAACAAATATGTGTCCTCTATAGAGTTGAAAAGACCCCCACTCTAGAGAACGATGTGTAAGAGATTAATTTTTTAGGAGAAACTTTGTTTATTATGCATCTACACACACATTTAGTTGTTTATGAGTTTTTTATATCACCACGGGGGGGCATTTAGAACTCCGAAATCAATCGTGCCCCCTCCATTGGTCATATTGATAGGCGGAGACATGACAATCATGACAATGATACATTACCTTACACGCCTCCCTCAAATTGCATTGTAGAATGTGCCTCTCGACGCAATGAAAACAAATTTGATTAGGTGTAAGTTTATGCATTGAATAGTCTTACTATTCACTTTAAGGATGTATGTTTATGGAATGAATAGAATAATGAATTGAATAACTCCCTATCTGATGTACTTTGCATATTCTTTGTTGGAGCTCCAACTAACAAATGCTTTAGCATTTTATTTTTCCTAAGCTATAGTTCAAGTTATTGTTTACTTTTTTTTTAGAAATTATATTCAATCTATTTTGTTTGTTGATTATGGTGCTTATCATTCGCTATATCCAAGTGGTGGTGGATTTCACTACAACATGGTGTGGACCTTGTTGAATCATCAACCTGGGACTTTGTTGTGCTCTTAAGAAATTACTCATTATATTTTTTTAAAAGTCGATGTAAACCAATTAAGTGTACAATCCTCTACTTTATCATACAATGGAATCATTGGTTCAATATACATATTTGAAATAGTAGATTATGTCCCAATGATACTCAAGCCTATGCATTGTTTTGATATACTATATGTGTTTTATTTTGTTTGCAATATGTGAGTCATTATAGTGTGATATTTTTTTGTAAAGGTAACACATGTTCCATATACAAGGACATTTTCTAATAGAATTAACTATTAAATAATGTAAAAATTCTTAAAATGAATTGGATGTTCAAATTCAGTTTTACATAGTACATTCTAACATCGAGCATTTAACTGTATCTGTTTCCACCATTAAGGGAAATTACTAGTTTACAAATATGTGGTGTTTTATGAATTTATATTTAGTCAAACAACCATAACAAAAGTAGTAAAATCATAATAATAATACTAATTTAATTTTAAGGTGAGGACATGGTGATCCAACGATTTAGTTTACAAAGATGTGCATACATTACCCTCCTTTGGATATGAACTTGGAAGACATTTTCTTAACCTTTAGATCCACATTTGAAACATTTTTTTTAGCAAAGACCAAAAATACCTTTGAATTCCAATATATAGCTGAATAAACAAGCTTTATGATAAAAATATTATCTATTTACATAAATATTACATGGAATATAAATGTATTATAAAAACAAACTTACAAGTTATGTTTTATTAATTATAAAACTTAACGTATATAAAACAATACATTGAAGTTAAAACATAAAATTATCAACCACATATGCTACAAGGTAATGAACTTATTGATTTACTAAAAATAGAGATATTCAAATTAAAAAATATGAATTTATAAATAACTTTCGAAATATTAAAAATTGAAAAAAATGATCGTGCACATACCCACATTAGAATGGTTCATACAACTCAATCATAACATCAATAAGAAGGGGTTGGAATAACCAACTTTGCATAAAACTAGTTTAGGCCGGTGCACATACCCACATTAGAATGGTTCACACAAGTTAACCATAACATCAATAAAAAAGGGGTTGGAATAACCAAATTTGCAAAGAGCTAGCTTATGCCAATGCACATACCCACATTAGAATGGTTCACACAACTCAACCATAACATCATAAGAAGGGGGTTGAAATAACCAACTTTGCATAGATCTTTTGATGCTAGTTTTAAATAGAAAATTGATTCAATGGCTCATTATGAAATGCCACCATGTGACATTTATTCTATATTAAATAAAAATAAATTTGATCCTTTTAATTCCAAATTGTTGGTATTAGAATCATTGGCCCAATTGGCCACACTACCTACTCTAGGCATGCTAGCCTACTTCTTAGCAAAAACATCTATTTTGATGTTGACCCCACACATTTGCCCTTCACTATCAACATGAAGCATCGACATCAACTTATTCAAAGGATGTTCAAAACTCTGCAAGCCACCTGATGTAGAGAAAAAACAACCTGCAAAGGAAAAAGCAATACCTGTATATATAAGAAACTAAAAAATAATAATGTGTGATGTTAGATAAGCTCTAAGTCTAATATTACCTCGGGGAAAAGGAGAAATAGATTTTCAAAAACCTTCTTTAAGGAAATTTGGTTCATCAAATAGGACAAGGTAATCTTCAGCTTTCGGGCCCCAAAAGAAAGGCACTGAACCATCGGCATCCTGCAGTAAAAATAGTTATTGGGTCCAAAAAAAAATGTACAATTTTAAGAAATGATTTTGTTCAAATAAATAGATACTTAGTGCAACATTTTTTCAGGGAAGAAGTTCTCAGTTACCCATTTTATTGATTCTGAAAAGCTATCTTCCCCTTCCCTCCCATAACAAAAAGAAAAATCCTTCCCTCCCCAAACAAGTAAAAGGAGCATATATGCATTGGGAAATAATTAATGCTCTAGAAAAAAAGGGAAAAATAGGAATGACTTGGGATAATTTATTCACTACATTTGCAAAGGAATATAAACCATTGGATTAGAGTTTTAAATGTTTTTAGCAAAGAGGAGTAAACTGCTATGCTATGTTATGTAACAAATATTAAAATGGTAAGTAAAAAATGGTCTCCCAACACTTAAGTTTGATCTCCAAACTTAGAGGAATGCAGTAAAGCAAAGAGTCAGGTTGGAGCTTAGAAGATTGGGATCCGAGTCAAGTCACTATGTCGCCCTGAATCAGTGATGCTACTACATTGCTGCATCAAGATTGAAGGAAGAAATTAAATGAACCTTCTTGTATTCCAAGGCCCTCCTCACTCGACCACTAATCAATATAGTCTTCCCATTTCCAATGTTTCATGGGGTGGGAAAAGGTAACCTGAGACAAGTCAACCAAGAAGGTATGAGGAGGAATTCTATGGATAACTTTCTGCTAGTTTATCCAACAGGATTAGGCTCAGTCTCAGCCAATAAAGGTGAATTCATCAACTCTAATCCAAGGCCTGAAGATATCCCAGAGCTTGAAGGTAGAAAGTCATTTGTCATGGGGATTCCTTATGGATGGAAACTAGCTAGTCAGAAGTTAATCTTCTGAGGATGCCAAAGGCTTATCTAGTTCCTTTCCTTCTAGAGTCTTTACCTTTCCAACCACATCAAAAGGACCTTAAACACTTAAGTTTACTTCAAACAAATGGATCAATGTTAATAAGATGATGACTTCACCTCTTTTATCTCAATGGGCCTATCATGTTTGCTCCAACTACCTCGTCTTATAATGTTGTTGCGGATTGGCATACCCACTACCCTCATTAATCCATTCATGAAAGCAATTGTGCGCTTTCGTGAAATCCATCACATCATGAGGATGACCAAGAATGATCTTGAGTAAGAATATTTACAAGAAAAAGACAACAAAGCAAAGTTTTTTAATTTTCTTGGGTGTATGAAAAAGAGGATGGAAGCAACTAGATTGGAATCCAGCTATAGGAAGAACGTATGGAGCCACAAACGCCTGGTTAAGGTGGAGCGGAACATGGAAACAGACCACTAGTGATTGACATGGACAATCCAATGTACACATGATCAAGGATAAATCATGCATGTTTTAGCCAAAGAGAAAAAAGAGTGATCCTTCAAGGTCCTACATGGGATAACAACTATGTTTCCCCAGATGTATGGTACAATCATGGATGTCCTTTGAAATTCAATGAAGATGGCCACTGACCTCCATGATCTTGTCATAATCAAGAATCCCAATTAAGGGGATTTATTTAGAATCAAGAGAGGTTTGAGAGTAGGTACCTTCTGCAAGAGTAGTATAACAAATCTCAGATCCTTAGACTTGAGGACAATTGAACTGATTTCTATGGAAAAGTTAATTAGGACAAGCATAGACCACTTTGGAAAAAACTTGTAGTGTTGGTCAATAGGATACCAATTTCAGCAAGAGCATCAACCTTGGGAGGTGATGGCACCTTAAGGGATGAAAGCAGCATCAAAATCTCTCCCATCCCAATGTCCTTTGTAGTTATCTCATTTAAATGTGGATTTTATAGTTTTCAATCAAGTGGCTTTGAGTTTCTTGTTAAGAGACCATTTTGGATACGTATTGTAAATCTAAGCCACTCTATTGTTCAGAATGGAACTGATAATAGTCATAGTAATATAAGTCAATTCATTAAGGGAGTCAAAATTTTGGAATGGTGAACTATTTAGTTGTCAGTGCAATTAGTTTCAAGAGTAAGGTAGGTCCAACTAATCACAAGATTTATTTTCAATTTCCCCAACTGATCGTATAGGTTGAAGGAAGCCGTGTAAAATTCCTGGAAGTACACCTAAGAGAATAAACAATACCTCTATTGGGACAGCTCCACACTGGCAGTCGAGAGCTTTTGGAAGGTCAAACATAGCCATTTGAATACCCCTAGGGCCCTATCAATGTTGTGCTGTAGCATGTACCTAAAATTCCCAGTGATCTCTGAAGTAAAAATGGTATTAATTTGCAAAGAGGTGTATCCAAAAAATATCTCATAGATATTAGGAAAATTTGTCAAATGTATTCCATTCATTACCATTTCTACTGCAACTGATATTAACTTGAAATAACTTCACATCTTCCATCACCAAATAAAGAATAAAACATAAAGGGAAAAAAACAACCACTTTCCTCCAAAGTTTATGTTGTATACAAGAAAATATTTTATGTTTCATCCCACATGCCCCTCCGTGTCTAATTTCTACAATTATCAGTTGCAACCTGCCACACCAAGCTGAATGGACAATTCTACTAAATAAATTTTTTGGAGAGAGGATATGTGTTCCTAAAGAAATTAGAATACAAGTCCTAGATGTGTTTTAACTGCTAAGTTGAGCATCTGCCAGGATTGCAATCTCATAAACAAAGCATTCTAACCAGGAAATGATAATGATTTATTTCCTGGATTTGTTTTTCTGTAAACAGTGTCTTGTCACTCCCCTTTTCTGCCCAACTGGTCCTCACAAGCAAACTACTAGCATCCAATTTGCTACAACTGAAATATATGAAGAAAGATTAAAATGAACGAGAAAAAACTTACTATTTTTGGTCCTTGGTCTGTTTATTGAACTACAAACTAGATATCACTGCATGAAAAAGCTCACTATTTGTATTCATGTTTACAGAAAAACACACAGGAAAAGAGCACTCTAGTTCTTATCTATCTACAAAACTATAAATAAAAACAAAAGACATTGTTGATATAGAAAAATAGAAGAAGCATGTTTACTCTCATGGTAAGTAGACATTAGTGTTGATATAGAAAAATAGAAGCAACACGTTTACTCTCATGTTAAGTAGGTAGCAAATGCCCACAAGTAGTATCTATTTGAATCCATTAAGTTGTCTCACTGCACAGACTACAGAAGCCTTAGCACCGAAAACCTAGGCCTGTAAATCCTCAGTTTCATGGATCAGTTTTGTGGAGCATGACCATTATAGCCAAGCATGATTGCAAAGCTCTCCATCAACATATTACTATTAATGAAGGGGCAAAACATACAATAGAAAAATCATATAAATGACTCCCTTCTATTTTCAGGAGTCAGTTACTTGTGACATCTCATTTATAAAGCTAAACATATGAGTCCTTTTCTGATATAAAATTGCACTCATTGAAATGAAATTAGATATCTTCTTTGCTCACTCATTTCTTCAAGAAAATCTGAAGGATTTTGACATCTTCAGAAACTGAGCAAACTAAGCCCTTTTCACAGAAATGACATAGTGGGTTTGGTGTAATGACAGTGTCCATTGCACTGGCTACATTGCAGAGGGGAAAAATCCCGTTTTCATAGATTCACCACACAACCCAACTGCAATGTAGGATAATATGGGGATTCATGCCTCTACACATGAATGTAAAAAGTTTCTAATAAAATCCAGATTTCTGTCTATCTACAATGGGCTTGGTGTGAAGGCCAGACATAACTTTCCTGCTACAGCAATGGAGGCACTGCTACTAGTTCCATTCTACTTAAGTCACAACAGGAACCAAAAACTAACTCCATAGGAGGATGTCTCGGATTGAGGAGCTAAAGCCTCTTTATAGAGAGAAAGATAAATTGATTTTTCTAATATAAAACCCACGGGATTGGCTCAAGCACTATAATCAAAAAGACATTCAAAACTAAGGTTTCCAAAAAATACTTACAGTCGAAGAATCCTCCAGCTTGTCGAAGAACCGCATTCCATATTCGACATCCATGGGATCCAGAGGCCTATTCCCATTTCCAGTTCCTTCGGCCGATGAGGAAGAGGAACTACTGTGTTCAGTACGCAGTGCTTGGGTAATGGTCTCCCACAGAGCCCAATATTTCCTAAACGAAGAAGCCCTGAACATAAGCGGGAGTGTTGTTTGAATTGGCAAGTTCCAGGGATCGTCCCAGAGATGGTTTCTCGAGCTTACGATGTCGCTGCATTCTACTTGAAGGGAAAGAAGCATGCGCTGCTCAATTTCCCGGAGCTCATTGATCACCTTCCACAATCGGTTTCTTTGTCTCCGCATGACATTCAGGCTTCCGCTGCAGAAGCAGCCATTGCCTTCCATTCTGAAAGTGCAGGGAATTCTAGAAGGAGCTGCAATGCCTATAAATGAGAATGGAAACACCCAAAAAATCCTTCAGTAAGTTATAATGAGCATGCAGCCTCCTCTTTAGATTCTGAGATAGCCAGCGTCATGTTATCAGGGAAAGTAGATACTAGTAATTTGTTATCAGTTTGTACACCAACAGAATGTGTTGTTGGTAACTCTGAGTGTGTAGTGGTGGAGGAAGACTTGTTCGAGTCCTTTAACTTATTTACAAATTTGGCAGAAGCTCTTCTGCTTTCTCCCCCTCCTCTATTTTGTATTCATGAAGAGGAGCACAATTTGGAGGAAGGATTTCTTTGGTCTGATTTCTGAAAGAGAATAGTATTCCTAGTTTGTATAAAATTACAGGTCTAATAGGAATATTTTTTTACTAGTTATTGGCTGACTACATGCCATTTCCAGCCATGTTACTCTGGAAGATTTGTGAAAAGTTACATCCAGCCCTGAGTTTCTTCATTGCTTTCAAAGTATATGTTCTCTTCTGCAATAGAGTCCCATGTTGTGCATTTTAATTAGTAGATGACGATATTGTAAACAGATCAATCAATTGGAATTTTGATTATGCTTGTTGAAGCTCAAAGGTATTGTTATCCAACTTTTTGTACCATAAGTTAGGTTACCTGAGGATCTGTCGGTTGACAGACTTGTTCAAAGTCTGATTCCAGTGTATCAGTCGATCTGTCTGCTTGTCTAGCCAATATTGGCTAGTCACCTTTTTATTTGAATAATTTTGACCATGGCCCCACGGGGTTTGTAATAAAATGTGCTAGTAGGATGTTTTTGAGTGGTTCGGTCTCCTAAGACGTAGAATTTCAAATAGGGTATTCCAGGGAGCTTTTTGCCCCTGACAATTATGCTTTGCCTTCAGCCGAGTATAATTGACGAGGTTTACTCCCACTTCCTCCAAAGCTGGAATGCCCGATGTTGAATTCTGGGCCTTGGGGGGTTATTAGAGCCCAGTTGAGTGTTATAAGCCTACTAGACATTATTTAGATAGATCATGGTCATGTCCTAAGTCATCTAGACACATAAAAAAAATTCGAAAAAATCTTTTTCGAACAGTGAAAAATTATTTTTATTTTTATTTTTATTTTTAATTACTTTTCCTAAGTTTTTTGGGTTAATTTTTCCATAAATTAAATGGAAAAAACCCGTTCGTGATCTGGACTCAGAATTCAGTGATTGGAGGCTCTAACCTTAAGCCAAAAATCATTCTTTATCAACCAGCCAGTCAGAGCCAGATTTCAGATCAACAATCAGACACATAATGCCTTTTTACTCAAAAAAGTCAGTTTTGAGTAAAAAAAAGATTTTTAGTAAAAAAATGATTTTTATTAAAAAAAATGATTATTTTGGAGAAAACTAAAACTCTCCAAATTAATCCAAATTCAGTAAAATAAAAGGCTAAATGACATCTCATGGAACACTTATGATGATTGGAGTTATCATAACTCAGCTTCAGTCATCATTAAGAGAGCAATTAATTTATTATTAGTTATCAGACATGTCATCTTCAGCTAAAGATGAGATGGAGAGCTCTCATTGGTCTGGTGATTTGATCAAGGTGAATACTGAAGCTTACACCATCAGTGGGCTTCCCAAACCTAGCTTAGGCTCCTACCAGACCTAAAGGATGAGCTTACCTACACCCAGACTCACACATGTGGCCTCACCCTTGGCTTGTTTTCAGTGCACAGGTTTGGAGTGGGGTCGCATTTCCTGGGTGGAGACCTCCCCTCACTCCCGGTTCTCCGGTTTAGTTCTGGGCTCTTTGTTAGGTGGCTAAGCTGGTTAGGGTTGGTTTTAGGGTTTTAGGGTTTTAGCACTCTCTCATTTGTTAAAAAGAGGCTCTTTCAGCTCTATTATGATGGACTTTCGTAGAAAAGTTACTCTGAGAAATTTGTATCAAGCATTTGCTTTAATTTGTTAATAAAGATCAGACTTTGGAGATCCATGAGCTCTTGGATGTGGTAGTTTTTTGCAATTGGTTGAGGTGACATTGTCTCTAACCCCTAATTTTTTTTAATGCGTATGTGAGATTAAATTGTTTATTTGTTAGCTCAAGAGGGCCACTGTTGGCACAATAGAACAATCATTTGTAGTTCAACTTGATTGTTTATGCAAAGTAAATTAGTATCTTGATGGACATGAGTAATCAGTATATACATAATGTTGATCATGATTCAATTTTCTCATCATACTAGCATGTATTTTTATCTCACGTTTTGTGTTGAGTTGTAGTGTGTTTTCAAGCTTCACAGGTTGAAGAAGGGTGTGAGCTCAGCTGCTTCTATCCTAGGCTTCAAGCAACCTTTTTAATCTAACAATTTCATCACAGGACCTACAAAGATATTCTTATTCAAAATACAAAAAGAAAGTTGGGAGTCTAGCTCTCTCTCTTGGGTTCCATCCATAATTTCAAATACTTTCTTGGTTACCGAACTTCCCTCTTCTAGTTCTCTCTTTGCTCCTTGATCCCCTCGTTTTTCTTGCTTGCTAACCTTCCCCTCCTTGCTTGGTTTTTCCCTTTCTTATCTTTTCTTCATCGCTGCCCCGTTTTACTCTTTTTACCACTCATTTTCTTCTTTTTGGACAGCCCTAGTGTGCCCTAGTTTATGCCTCTTTTTTGCCTCTTTTTGCCCTATTTTTTGGCCCTTCTTCCATCTTGTTTTTGGCCTTTTTCTTCCCCTTTTTGTTTTCTGTCCTGTTTTTTTATTTTTATGACATCCATCTTCCTTCTTCATCGCTGCCCCATTTTCATCATTTTTTCTACTCCTTTGACCTCATAGTTGGCTGCCCTATTCTTCTCTTTTCTTGTCTTTGACCTTCTATTTGTTTTCCTTCCTTCTTCCTATCCTTTTCTTCTTATTTTCAGCCTTCTTTGCCTTACACTTTTGCTCTCATCCAAACTTCTTCTTTTCCCTTTTTGCAAAGTTCGAGAAAAGTTTCAAGTAAAAGTAAATCACTCTCCTTTTCTACGCAAATTTTAATGATAGTAGAGTTGTATGCTTTTATTTGAAAATCCCTTTCAAGGATTAAATTCCTAAAGGAAAATTGTAATAATTTCAATAAAGTACTTTTGTTTGAGTGGGGTTTTTAAGTCCCCACTCTCATCCTCCCCCATTTGGGGAGGCTTGTGTTGTGTTTAATTGTGTATGCTTAGGTTAGATTTGCTTGTCTTCATCATTATTTTCATCTTATGCTTAGAATATTAATTGTTAATCCATCACTTCTAATTCATTAATTAATTTGATTACTCTTTTAAATTGTTTTTCTTTCTAAGTAAATCGACTACTTAAATCTCTTGAATCACACCATAAGGTGGATCAAGAGTGCTCTCTATTGGAGAGTTTAATAAGTCATATTTACTTTTTATTCACATTTTTTAATCAATTAACTCTTAATTAAGACTCTTGAACTTGCAAAAACACAAGTCAAGAGCACTCTCTATCAGAGAGCATCCTAGGTTTGCATAAAACCTGCATTAGTCTCATTTAGATTAGCTAAGTCTCTTGAACCACTGTCATAAGGCAGGATCAAGAGTGCTCTCTGTCAGAGAGTCTTAATTAATCAACTTAATAAAACCTTCAACACACACACCCTTTTTAATTAATTAAATCCTTCCCCTCCTTGTCGGAGTATGCTATGACCGATCCCAGATCGAAATACCCAGAAATGGCACTAGATCTTTAAACCCTACAAGAGTAATTTAATAATACTTAAACACCTGTAACCAATGCACCGGCGTTGTAGCGATTCTTCCAAAGTACTTCCTAGTAGAGGTGACGAAACCTCCCATTGTCTTAGATTCTCGGCTAGCTGGCCAATATTGGCTATACCAACCTGGGATACTGGGCTGGCCCAACATGTCTTCAACGGAGGGAACTTAGAAGAGTCTCCTGGCTTTGACAAAATTTTGTTGACACTCTAAGCAAGACCACTATAAAAAAAATTTAAAATCTACCAAGAGCACTTGCAAAACCTAATACTCACTAACTTGATTCCTAGAATTTATTTCACACATTTATTTGACTCCATAAGGCACTGGTCCTTTGTTATATTTGATTAATTTTCTATCTTGATCAACTATCTATGGGCCTTTTCAATTGATTATATTTAAATGCTTAAGCTATAAGTTTGGAATCTTTGCTTATCTGTGTGATCTATTGTTAGCAACATGGATTGCTTTGATTAATCATCATCCCCCTCATATTAATCATTTTAAATCATAGTAACTCCTAAACAACACCCATCCGATTCCAAAAACATCTAAAAATTACCTTAAAACATTGAGCCATAGAAAACTCTTTGTTAGGGACTACCCCCCTTGGCTTCATTAGGAGTTAGCCTAAATGGAGGAGCTAGGAGTATGTGATAGTACCTAGCTCTATGCTTTCCCCCAAGGTCACACCTCTCCCACTTTCCCAAGTGAGGAGACAGCTTTCAGAAGATTTCTACTGCTGGTGTGCAATCGACAGACAACATGTATTTCAAACCTTCAAGGTGTAGAGTGCAACCATAGACTGTTAGTAGAAATCATTATGGGCTTTGAAGGTTCAAATAACTCTTATTTCCATCATGCCCAGTAATAGTATGCCTGGGAACAGGAGAAAAAATGGGCGCTTTTGTAATCCATTTTGTATAATTATAAAAGGGCTTTTAGCGCTCTCTAGTACAAATGCAATTGGCCTGGCCATAGTTCCATCCAAATTTGTTTAGCACTCTTAATAATTACAACTTTTCAAACGTGCTTTCTGTTACACGTAGCCAACGTAAGTGTTGTGCCATGGCTCTGGAACAGATTTGTACTCGGGGGAAATTGCAAAACCAGTAGGGAGTAAGCTACCAACTTTTGAAGAACCGCATTCCATCTTCGACATCCATGGGTTCTAGAGGCCTATTCCCATTTCCAGTGCCTTCAGCCGATGAGGAAGAGGAACTACTGTGTTTATCACACAGTGCTTGGGCAATGGTCTCCCACAGAGCCCAGGATTTCCTAAACGAAGAAGCCCTGAACATCAGCGGGAGTGTTGTTTGAATTGGCAAGTTCCAGGATCGTCCCGCTGAAGGTACATCTCAAAGGTAGATGTAGGTGGTGAATTGAATGCAGGGAAGGGACGTGAAGGAGGGTAGATGGAGATGGACGATGGGAGTTAACAGCTATAGATGACGGGAGTTAACGGTGATGATGGAATAACAGCGTTGGTCTAACGGGTTTGGCGAGGGGCCGACGATGGGGAGGAATGCCGGTTTGGTGGTCGAACGGTCGGCGTGATGATTTCCGCTGGGAAAAATTGTTGTGTCGGTAGCTTACTCCATTCCCGACTCCTCTATATTTTTTAAACAATTTTCACATCGTCCACGGGGGGTTTCCACATGGAGTCCTTTCATTCGTCTACTTGTGCCAACAAAGATGCTATGTGTCACATAAAGACTGGTCCATCTTTGTCTCACTAGAAGCCATTTTCACATGGGCCACGACCGAGAGATATGTTAGTGCACTGCGGAAAGAGATGCATGCACTAGCTATCATTTAAAGACCAAGTTCCCTTATTCAATAGTTTAAAACCGAACCATCAGGGAAGGAAGCACCAGTAAAGAAAGGGTCGGTGGGATATTTCTGTAAACAATTTTTCCCATCAACCACTAGGGTTGCCACATGGAGGCCTCTTATTTGTCTACTCGTGCCAACACAAATGCCATGTGTCACAAAAAGACTGGTCCACCTTTGTCCCACTAGAATCCATTTTCACATGGGATAGGGACTCGAGATATGTTAGTGCACTACCGAAAGAGATGCATGCACCTAGCCATCTTTTAAAGAATGTGTTCCCTTATTCAATAGTTTAAAGCCTAACCATCAAGGACGAAAGCACCAATAAAGAAAGGGTGGGTGGGATATAGAACGAAGTTAGTTATTTATAAAGTGGGCAAGTGAGCTCATAAAATGCGTGTTCTTTCTTTCCAATCTATTAGTTTCATTAGATTCTACACATCCGATCAAGGTTGTCACTACTAAGAAATAATGGTAATGCCACAATTTTCACATCAGCCACTGGGGTTGCCACATGGAGGCCTCTCATTTGTCTACTTGTGCCAAAACAGATGCTCTATGTCACTAAAAGACTGGCCCACCTTTGTCTCACTAGAAGCCATTCTCACATGGGCCACTGGGGTTGTCACATGGAGGCCTTTCATTGGTCTACTTATGCCAACACAGATGCCATTTGTCATAGAAAGATTGGTCCACCTTTGTCCCACTAGAATCCAACTCAATTGTGCCAAGCCACCTTGAATTGCCATGTAGGCATCATACATACCACCTGGCACCCTTCCAATGGTTCCACATGGCATATTTTTTGCCACTTTGCACTCTTGAAAATGTTGTATCGAAACTCCAGATCGCAATAATTTATGCATCTGAACTTCGTTTGATGCATTGTTCATGTTGTTGGAATCGGATCGACAAGCTCTTCCACATGGTACTGTCCTTGCTGCAATGTGGGAATTTCGAATTTTTGGGTCTTCCAAGATCCTCATGAATCAAGATATAAGAAGAAAACATATCATGAACCTTTACTATGTCCATGAAAATCCATCATTACCTGAAAGTGATGTCAATAGATACGTCAAGAAAATAGACATTGAAAAAAAAAATCCCTTATACTATTTACTTTTCTAATCTTGACTTTGTATTTTTACAAAAGTCCATACCTTGTAGGAAGTGATTACACCATAACTAAAGATTAGTTATCTCAACTTTTCATCATTGATGCTATCATCCAATTTTTTAAAATAAAGATTTCCTCCTTGGAACTTTTCAAGCCTCTCCTTCAAGATATTTTCAATTAAAACAATATCTTGGACTCCATAAGATTACTTTGAGAATTAGTGAATCTAGCTCATAAAATCTTACTACCAGAAATATTTAATTTAAAAGGTTAAAACTCAAAGAATTAATGTACATAATACATACTTTAGGAGAGCTAAAACTCAAAGAATTAATGTACATAATACATACTATAGGAGACTCCAGGTTCCATTTATTCCTATATTAGTGTGATATGGGTCTAATTTCACCTTCCACGTGTACTTTATGTACACAATCATTATTTCCTTGGCAACAAGAGACACCCAACATTCCCTTTAACCACATATTTTACTCCGAGTCTTCTGTCTATATCTTGCAAATTGAGAAATGGTTTTTTCAATGACATTTCACAAGAAACCATCCATGAATGCATAAAAATAATGAAAGAAAACTTAAGAATAGTCAAATCAATTCCCTTTAACCACATATTTTACTCCAAGTATTCTGCCTATACATTGCAAATTGAGAAATGGTTTTTCCAATGACACTTCACAAGAAACCATCCATGAATGCATAAAAATAATGAAAGAAAACTTAAGAATAGTCAAATCAATAAGTGGCTAACATAACACAACAATAAATGCTCTTCTCTAGACATCTTGATCTAATAGCAAAGTAAAAATGTTTAAAAGTTTATGTTGAATAGTCAAAATGACACCTTGATCCTAATGTCATATGTAAATATGCTAATTGTTTTATATCATCATATATCTTAGAACTTCAAATCACATCTTCAAAATACACGGGGAACATCCCATGCTTATAAACATAAATCTTTGGCATAGTTGAAAATATGATTTGTATAAATAAGAATGCAAGCGTGTGTCACTTCTTTTAGATCAATATGAAGAAGGTCATCTAATTTTATTATCAAAGATGGCCAAATCTATTTACATGACCATTAATCGTTTCCTTCAAGGATAAAAAAAAATCCAACATAAAGAATAACATTGTGATTATATATGTTTTTAAAACAAAATTAATGTATGTATTCAAATCAACTGCTGAAATAGAAATTAAAATGCTTGATATACCAACCTTAGATATTGGTTAAAACGATTAAGAATTGGGGGAATAGTCAGAAGTGACATTTGGAATTATCTTTATGAAATTAGGAGTTGTCAAGAACCAAGATGTTCAGAATATCGAGTAGCTTTCAAAAATAACATGGTTTAATAAAATCCAAACTTAAAAGGATTATGATTGAACGATTCACAAATATAAAACTTAGTTAAAACTTAAAATCAACAAACAAATAGTGATGCTAGGTTGGGTCAGGTAGGTGAGAATATCAATGCCATGCCCAAATAACATGATGAAAAGTTGAAAGCTCACCAACATCTGACGAATAAGAATAAATAAACTGGATTGCTGATTAAAATTTTGAAGGAACATATCACTCCAGTACCAATAATAAAAAGTGTCTTGGAGGCTAAAGTTTTTCTAGAGACAAGGGTCAATGTAACTAAAGAGATGCAAATTTTGTATTTGAGATAGAATCCCATAAGTGGTGATGGGGATGATTTATATGATAAATCATGTTTTCATCCCAAGTTATGTTTCACCAAGGAAATCATTGTGAGGAAATAAGAGAGTCCCATACACTATGGTTGTTTGTTACAAGACACAGTATATCAACCAGAACACATGAATTAAAATTTGATCAAGTAGGTGTGTTACTTTTGCAAGAGAAGAAAATATATGATATTTAGGATAGAGATGGTAATTTGAGAATGTTTCTACAACAAAGTAGAAGGGATAAAGGAAAACAAATCTTTGACCAACAAGTGACTATATGGAAAATTCAAAGACAATGCAATAACACGCATGAATATTCAAAGAAGAGTAATGCCAATTCAAATAAAGGTGAGTGGTTTTATTATTTATGTTGTTTCTTTCATGACTTTTCTAGGAGATATTCTGTAAATATTTGATCATACTTATAGGTGGATAATGCATCTCAGGAGAATCTTTTTGCAAGCTAACCCACAAAAATATTGAAATATTCTTACATGTTTTCATAATGGAATATCAACAAATTCAAGCGTTCTGGAGTTTATATCCCCCTTTTTTAGTGTTGTGTTGGGAACTCTATATGCAAGTTAATTAAAGCCAACATACAGAATGTTCAATATAAATTGTCAACCCAGGAAAGTCTTTTTCTTGCAAAGATAATTTACACTATATGTGCTTAAACACTAAGTAGCTGATGTTGTTGAATGAACTATCCTACCTATCTGTTCATCCCAACTCTTCCCATGATTAACCTAATCTAAATTACCTTCCTAAGAATGCATAATTGTAAATACCTTCGTACAACTTGGATCTAGAAATGAAAGATTCAGTAAATAAACATCTAGATTTACTTTTGCAGAAAGTTAAATCCTAATTTACCAGGCCATATGAGGATACATTATAACTATCGCAATTCAACTTAATCTAAGAATCAGAAATGCAGAAATTGAACTCAACAATTATAACTGTAAATGGACTAAATTAGCAAAAATCAAGAAAGGCGGGAATTGAAAGAAACTAGGGATGAGTTTGGTTGTTACAGCTATCACACAAGTGCATAAAAGAAATTAACGTACACAGTTGACTGTCACACCACTCTGCTGCAGCTTACAGGAAATGCAATTACTGATCATTCAAGGAAACACATAATGAATCATTACTGTTGCAGCTATTATAAAAGAATGCTTCTACTGTAATATCCACACTACACGACAGAAAAAATAAATACCTAATTAACTCGACAATCTTTGTGAGAAGGCGGGCCTAGACTTTGAACAGAGACGCCGAAGACTAACACAAGTTAAAACACAGAAATCTAAAGAATCCATCTCCTTGTATTAGATGATGGAATAAAAGTACAGTCTCTATCATGACTTATACAATATGATCAATTATTTTCCAACCCTCAGCTCTGAATAGTTCCTAATATTTATACATCAATCTTCATAAATTCTACCCACTAATATCGGGCAACCATGAAGATCTACGATCTTCAGGCTGCCCTATTACATTGCGTTGTTACAACTGTGGGAAAAATAGAAGTAGGGAATATAGGAAGTCTGTTGCATGAGCCGATGATGAAGTAACAGAACCCAATTAAGAGATACTCCGTCAGTTGTAGCTATCCTTGAATAGTGGCATGCTACTGAGGCTGAGTCTGTTGCAGCCTTTCCTGTTGCAGCTTGCGTGGAATGATGATCTTTAACTGCATTTCCCATGTAAAGATGGAGTCTGTGGGTACAACTGAAAATGGATGTTCATCTCTTCTAGAAACCACTCGACCTGATACACCTGTATTCTTCACATATTGAACTATCTTCATAAAATCTCAATTTGTTAGCATAATCCAAGAGGCAAACCCCTGTTTATAACAATCATAATTATCAATAAGTAATCATACCTATAAGGAATTGAGCCCCATATGAACAAAGAACATCTGTTTGGTGCATAAAATGGGGTAAGATAAGGAAAAAAGGGTATGGTGAGTATTGAGCCTCATTTTGTTATCATTTTTGGCATTAAAAATACACATTTAAATGCATATTTTATTATCTTTCGTGTATTTTATGTCATGCAGATCGTTATTTAGGTATGAGGTAAGAACAAATTTGATGTTTACACAACTCTGGTTATTAACATTATTTTTACAACTTTATTGACTTAAATTTCTATTATTTAAAGCATATTTGATATATTAATTAATATGTGTATTTGTTTCCAGGTTATGTAGTATGTTTCGGAAAATTTATAAGCAAAACGCATTCAGCTTACCATTCATTCTGATCTACGCAACCACCGTTCAACTTACCATTTAGCCCGATCTGCGCAACCACCATTCAGCTTTCCGTCCAGCACGCTAAGCAGGCTGCGCACTGTCCATAACCAATTTCAGGCATTTAATGTTGAAATAGTTTTGCAAATGACATTCTGTCCATGTATTTGATGATTGAAGAAGCTCTCAGCCTTAGATTTCCATCACATTTCTTATCACCCACATGTTCAAAGGGAAGAATCGGTCGTGGCCTCTTTTGCTTAATCTTCGAATTATTATCAGTCTGCGTGATTTGAAGAATGGAATGACCTACCCATTGTGTACTCTCATTTTTTCAACACCACACTGTCAATTGCACTAAGGAAGGGGTTGCATGCCACATCACTCATGCTGAGGAGATCTGTTCACATTGAAGAAGGAGCTCTCGTTCTAGAGACTCGCTACTATGTATTCTTCACTGCCCAACATGCCACCACTAGCACGATAAGGAAGGAGTTTGTGTGCCACATCTGAAGTCTGTTCATGCTAATGAAGGACCTGTGTTCTGGAAGACCCATCGTGTACATTTCCTGCACCAACACCACTCCACCAACCATGCGAAAGGAGGAGTAGATACACCACCACAACACCCTGCTCATGCTCAAGATGCCACGATCACGCTAAGGGAGGAACCAAACTATACGTTGGCCTGTAAATAGTTAATGCCTTTCAAAATCTACTAAATTTAGAGACCATTCGACCACTAAAGGGTCGACTTGCTCATCCCTTGTATATGCAATATATATCATCCTCTTTTGAGAGCCGAGGGAGTAGACAGTTCCAGTTTTATGCATGTAATTTGTCCCTAAGAACACTGTAATTTTGTTCCATATTTTGAATAAAAGTGTGTACATTCTGTTGTTCATGGTTGTGTTCGCATAGGCGTTAGATAGGCATCCCCTGATTACTGAGAGGGCCCCTCAACAACCAGTGGCTTCCATGTCCATATGTGTTTTTGTTATTTTCTCTTTCACAGATAATTAGTCTTGCTTTAATTTGTTCATGTGATTATGTTACTGTAATTGTCGATTTGTTTACTCTTTGTGATATATGTTTGTTTTAGTTAATGTAATTTACATTATGTTGTTAATGTAGTATTTGCCTATAGAATTAGAGTGACCGGTCATGTGTAGTTTGTTTTCAATTTTCCTTTCAGTCTTCACGTGGAGTTTGTTTTCAGTTTTCCTTTCAGTCTTCTCTTTCAGTTCAATGCTTAATGTTATATTCCAGATAGATAAAATTTAGTTGATCTTAGGTCTGATTTGTAGTTAGAATTAGTTTTCTTAACTTTTGTTTAAATATAGATTAGTTCAGTTATATTTCAATTTGTTTTATTTTATAAAAGAAGATATTCTTTTCAAAGCATAGATTAGTATTAGAAGTCTTTTTAATTATTTCAAATTATTAATTAGGTTTAAATTCTATCATTTATGCATTTTGTTTTCATATGCACAAAATCAGCTGATAATTAAATCATTTAGGTCTGTTTTTATTATTTTCTGTACACAGCTTGTCATTCGAACTGTGTGTTTGGACTATCATTCGGACCTTCCTTCCAGACTGTCGTCCAGCCTTCCATCCGACCTTCAGTATTCTTAGTTTATTTTTTAACCCGTTTTCAGTTTTATTTCTTTGGATTTTTGAATTCTGTTATGTTTTGGTAATTAGGTAATAGTTACATCAGCCTCTATGACATTAGACTAGGTTATTTTAAAGTACTTATTAAAAGCCCTTTTTGTATTTCTTTTCAATCAAAGCATGTTTTTGAATTATGATTTGATTTGCTTCTTTTGTCTTTGATTTCCTCATTTACCATCGCTGTAATATTTGATAATTGTATCTCTGGTTTATTTTAATTCACCATTGTTTATATTGAATTTAGGGTTAGACATGTTAATTTTTGGAAAATACACCAATACTTTGTAGATTGATACTAGCATAGGATTTATTTCTTTAATTGCATGTTTACTAAAAAAACGCTTATAGGCTAAAGAATTAGAGAAGTTTTCTTAATTAATTTTTCTTTATTAAGTTCTCTACTTGCTTCTTTATTTATTTTTTCTACTTATTCATAAATTAGAACTTTCTCAGTTTCTGAAGTTGTTTATGAAAGTTTTCCCATTCTTAGACTAAGAAGAGGAAGAGTTAATTAATGAGTAGTCTGATATTATTCTAGTATGGTGTTTTTCTTTAATCACATTAATAATTAATTTTTTAGGAGTTTGACTGGGTTTTTCATTTTGAAAGATTTTTCAATCTTTTGTTTATTAAAGTATTTCTACAACGCCCTGGGAACCCCTCTACCTTCGCATATATTTTGCAACAACTCTAAGCCTACCAACCCTAGTCAATAATTAAATATTAGGTGTATTTAAGATAGTAGAACAAAACCAAACATTTTGGCATCATTGCTGGGGAGTTGTTTTGTAAGGTAGAAAAAATATAATTTGCTTATGAAGTTTAGTGATAGGTTGGTGGCGGGGGAGCGGTAAGATGAGAGGCAAGAACCACGCATCTGTTATAATAGGCGCCCCCAAACCCAATATTAGTAGTAGTCTAGGTTTTTCTTTAGTTTTGTTTTTCATGAACAGAGTCTAGATAGATAAGGATAGATAGGTTGCCTTTACGTTACATAGCAAGGGGGTGGGGAACGGTAAGACGCAAAGACGAAATCACTATGGAATTTCCATAGTGTGACAACCTAACGCATATACTTTAGTGGGTCGTCCCAAAGCCTTGTTGTTCCTTTTTCACACAAGTGTGTTTACTTTATGCAAAGTTTGATTTATTTTCCTTAAGTGTACTTTTAATTTCGCAGACATAGGTAGTTTACTTTTTCATAAGTTCAATTTGATGTACGTGTGCCTTTAGGTAATTTACTTTCATACAATTTACTCGCATGTGAGTGTAGGAATTATCTTACAATTATATCACTTAGTGGTGTTGTAAGTGCCACCCATCCTTCTAACAAACTAACAAGAATATTTGAAAGGAGAGCTTTAAGATAACACATGAAAAACTATTTATATTGTGGGAAGATATGGTAGGAGAGAAGGATGACGAAGTTGTTATCTTTGAATTCCCTATTAGAGATCCAGGAGGAATGGCACAAATACAGTACATTCCCCCATCCATTTTTCCAAATTTTCATGGACTAGAGAATGAATAGCCTGATGAATTTTTATTCCAATTGGAAATACTTTGTAGAGCATATAATGTTCAAAATCTGATTTTTTTTCCTCTTACTTTGAAAGGAGCATCCCTCCGATGGTTCATGAGCCTAGGTGGGAATTGCATTCAAACTTGGGAAGACATGAAACATATGTTCTTGTAAATATACCAAGATTATTGCAGGGTCAATGAAGACATCTTCACTAGTACAAAATGAGAAATTAATGACTAAAAAAATGACTAAAATTAGGCTATAAACGACTATTTTTGAGTCGGCGACTAATAGTAGCTAATTTTCACTATCTTATAGCTAGTTGTATTTCACTTAGTCATTAATATCTTGAATTATTAGTCATTGATTTAGGCATTGATAGTCAATGATTTAGTCATTGATAGTCAATGATTTATTCATTGATTTAGTCACAGATTTAGTCACAGATTTAGTTATTGATTTAATCATTGATTTAGTCACTGATTGCAACAATCAATGACCAAATATACGACTAAATAAACTACTAGATGAGAACATATTAATGACTAAGCTAAATACGACTAACATACAGGAAATTAGCTACTAATAGTCGTATATATGCAAATTTAGTCATTTTTGTAGTCACAAATTTATGATAGGGCATAGAGGAATCAAACCACCAACCTCTTGCCTATAATTGGCCAGGCGCTCTATCATTGAGCTAGCACCCTTTAATAATTTGTTATTGTTTGACAATGATGATATTCAAACAAATTTATGATAGATAGCAATCTAGAAACTACATAATTATTACTATTGCAACTTACTAGTAACTAGTATTTATGATAAACTAATTCCTGAGAGCTATGTACATTTTTCCCTATCTGACATATCCATTCATGTTACCAAAGAGAACATAATACCTCTATAAGGGATGTTATACCAATTAATTCAACCAATTTACGGAATATCTCTTGATTTTCCTGAATATATGAGAAAAATATCATTATATGAAATCAAACAAAGTAAAAGTCAAATAAGGTAAGCAAACATTGCCATTCATAAAACAATCTATCAGTGATAATATAAAAATACATAAAAGCGAAATATTTCAGACTGAGTGTTGCAAAGCATAAGCTACCATATCAACCAATTCTAGAAAATGAAACATATTTTTATATAAGTCTGAAGGCTACAAAAATAAGAAAGCAAAATAAATTCAACACATATTTCAAAAAGAGTTGAATGAAATAATAAAAGCATACCCAACATTATAGTTGACACATTTTATATGAAAATCACTATGAAACATTCAATCATGTTTGTAAGTTTATCTCTGGTCAACCTGCCTTAGATATAGACACAACTAAACTGATACAAATAATTATCAGAACCAAGGGCACTCCAGAAGTGCACCACAGGCAAAGTAATGAAGACACGAAAAAAAATCACCACAACGAAGGTAATATTTGAGAACAGACAAATGTTGTATGGTGGTTCTACTTTATTTGGACACACGGGTGCTATAAGCAACAACAATTAGCAGATAACCAATTAGCTAATTTTTAGTTATTATCCCTTGAGTCTTTTACAAGGAAAGTTGAAGAGAATGAAACAAACCTGTTCTCTCATAATTTAGCCTCTCTACTAATACAAACTTCCTCAATCTTCTTGATGGCCTTCAAAGTATTTTGAACATTTCTATCATATCTCTCAGGCCTTTTTCTTCTTCATAGAACCTAAAATAGAACCATGCCCAGTAGAGTGTGTTCAAGTTGTTCCACGTCCAATCTTCACCATTAAGTTGTTTACTGAGTTTTTTCAACATATGCATCCACCAATAATCAAAATGTACTATCAAAAACTAACCTCAAGTAATATGTTGTATACAATATTCAAAACAAGTACATAAGAACTATCTATCTCTAGATAGTTTTAATATGTGATATGGAAACAACTGGAAAATTATGCTCACTATGTTGAATTTGATGCATCAAACAAAGTCATATTAGGTCATATCTCAGATATGGGACAGATAAATAACACATGAATTGATAAATCAAATCCCTTGTTTCCCACAGAGAAGACATTTGTGGTCCTTTACAAGTGTTATCAGAAACAACTGGTTTGGACCAAAATGACCAAGTCTGACCAGTCATTCCCCTGTAGACCAATCCAAAGCAGTTTAGGTCTAGTGTCTTCCCAAACCTAGTTCAGATCAGAACCAGTCCAGCAAGCCAATTAGGGACCCCTTTCCCCTGCAACACTTGAGCTCTGTCTCATTCTAAGAAAGAAGCATAGAAGAAGAGGATGCTTAATTACACCAATTGACTAAAACACATTTGATGCCCAATGTTGCCAACATACCTAAAACATCTAATTGCAACAGTTTTTTAATCCATTCACCAAGTGAAAGCAAACTTCAGAGACTTGGACTCAATCCAATTATGTCTAATAAGTGAGATGTCGGATGAGTTATGTACTTATTTCAATATAAATTATTCTTGGACACTATAGTCCATTTGAAGCCTCAACGTTTATGCATGTTCGTTCATATTCTATGTATCTAAGAACTTATATCTCAATATATTTTTGCAATTTGCACCCTCACATGCAATACAATCATCATGCTAACAATTTTTTTCTTTAACTAGGTGGAATTTATTTAAACCATAAACAATTTTATACACAATTAACAAACCAAAACAAATGATAGTATGATATTGTGAAGACTCCATGCACAAAAAATTACTTGGTCCAACAACAAAAACATATTCATGACTGTTCGAGCTAAATTTATGGATTATTGACCAAAAGCATATCCATGTTTCTTTTATATATTAGTAAAGCAACACAATCCATCCAGTCTTGCACTTATTGAGAATTTCCACTACCAGAAGACCATGTAATGAAGAGATGGAACTAGAGTGGAAAGGGCACTTTCTCAGATTTTAAATTAACCTGGAAAAACTAAAGTTAAAAATCATAATACCTGCTCATTAATATCTTCTATATGCCAACTCTGAACCAAGTTGAAATACAAGACCAGGATTACAGTGGGATGCACCAGATTATATTGAACATCTAACTCCTGAACCTATCATCACTAACATATAAAATGTAGCTTACAAGAAACATTATCGATGTTGTCTAATTAAGATTGAGAAGTGATAAAACGATAAATATAGCTTTCATGGGATCATCAGGTTTATCTTTAAAAACAAGGAGCCAGCCAATCAAGCTTTTATTTGCAGTTGTCAGCTACAAACTTTT
Source organism: Pseudotsuga menziesii (assembly GCA_001517045.1). NCBI lineage: Eukaryota > Viridiplantae > Streptophyta > Pinopsida > Pinales > Pinaceae > Pseudotsuga > Pseudotsuga menziesii. The sequence continues at coordinate 180,005 of LPNX010190009.1, forward strand.
AGGGGATGGAAACCTTGTGGAAAATATTTTGTGCTTGAGATTTTTCCTCTAAGTTGGTTGTCTATAATGATTGACAGAGCTATGATCATCATCTTCATTGATACGTTTGTTGAGGGTTCATCCAATAGATTACACATTTGGATTTGGTGATCATTCTAAACAGCCCTGGTGCCTTTGGGAAAATATATTGAGAAACATTTCAAGGAATAGGTATTCCCTCATAGTTATCCATATCAGTTAAATTATCAAGGCATTAAATTACCATAAATAATGTTTCAATATTTCTATAACAATAAGGTTACATTTCATACCATTACATTGTCTACATGATTAACATTTGGAAATAATTCCCCATCTTTTAACAGTTTTTTTTCAAATAAAATGTTCATTTTTCAACACTAGAGAAAAAATAGGCATACAAGACATACAAGATAAAAACAAGAAAATTCATGCTAAATATGTTGTTCGATTATACAATAATACATGTTGTTATGTGTCTTCATGATCAAGGTGTGATAAGTAAATTAATGTCTCCCTCATTACCTGGATATATAGAATCCAACAAAGAATGAAATCAGTATAAAGTTAACACAAGAATAGTTAATACAACTGACACAAACCAGCTCCTTCATCTTAGCCTGAAGGCCTTAATTGGAATAAAATAGATATGTTTTTATCATGTTTTTATAGGAGTTGTATTTGCACTCCTCACTGCTGTACTTAATAGTCACATTGACCTATTTGCAGCCATTTGTTGGAAACTAATGTATCTCATCTTATCTTATCTTATGGTCTATATTGTATTTAGTGAATGCACATGTGATTGACAAATGTGTTATGACAATCATTTTATTGCTATGTGGATCATGACAAATAAGTTAAGCCATGTATTAGTCATTATGAAGACATCATTAGGAAGTTCTTGTCAGCTGGGTACATGGACCTCATGATTTATGGCAATATTGCCCTGTTTGGAATTTTACAATAAAAGGATCCCAATGTGCTTGACAACATTGCCAAGCAAAAAGAGTGGGAAAACAGATGAATATGTGTTTTTTGTAACTTTATACCCCTTGAACCTAGGAAAGTGAATCAAATAGAAAGACAATATACTTGGTTACTTCAAAATATTCAGAACACGGGAATCATTCATCTATGTGGGGACGATTTATAAATTATAAGGTATCCATACCTTGTATTGTACAAGGACATCATTATCTTTCATAGTCTCTGTAACAATATTTCCATTCTAATCTTCTACAATCAGAACCTCTTATGTCTTATCCATATGACAAATCATCAGCATCTTGATTTTTGACATTGGTCCAGCATATAAATTCCTGTGTTGCGTAAGTTGAGAACCTAGCCCATCAACCATGCATGAAAGTAATGGAACCTGCATGGGAAATAAATTGATAAGCTGCTTTAGTATTTTTTAAATATCACAACAAATAAAATAATCAAACTTCTATCAATGTTTACATACAATTTAAGATCATGTAATGAGATAATCATTAGTGAAGTACTTAACCATTAGAAACTATAAACTATCAATATTCAATACAAGTCAGTATTTGGAACCAAGGACCCCAATCTAATCCAAATAAATTATAAATTCATGATAGCTATAATGAAAATACAAAATAAGTCCCTTAGCTGAGGACAAGCTAAGGGAGTCCATCCCAAGCATTTTCTATGAGTGGGACAAACAATAACCATATATTAGTGCATGGACACCTATATTATGATGTATATGTTAAGCAATAAAAAAGAGTATTAAGAGGTCAATGAACTAAATAGTCCTATGGATGCTTGACAACATAAAACAAAGAAAATTGGCAATACTGCTGAAAAGAACCATACAAACTTTAATGTTCTTTTCAAATCAGAATTTTCTTGAGATAAAGAAGAACATAGGACATGGATTAAGACATGATAATGACAAGTAGAAAATATGCTTTACCTGGAGGCCCATAACATTGGAAGCTGCAGCAAGAATGGTGTGCTTCAAAAAGTTCTAAAACCAAGGCATTCCAATCATCCAGGCAAACCTGTAGCAAAACCAGAATAATCAGAAGAAACCCATATTTGTTACCATGTAGTCTTGAAGAAGAAAACACTAATTCACATCAAAAACCTACCTTGAAAACTTTTGTATCATCAACATAAGAAATACTGATTAAGTACGGAAGACCCATAAGTAGTGCTACCAGATTTTTAGGGGTAGTTTCAAGTATGCGAATGTTTGACTACAGTGAAACAATCAAAGTTACAAATACTGTTGCAAGAAGCAATGGCACCATTAAAAATACTTTGAGTCATGATGTGGACTGTTAGTTTCAGTCTTTCAAATAACATTACAAAGAGTTCAAGTCAAACATAAATAATTAATATTGTGATTGAACTCATAACCATGCATCACAAAAATAAATGAAGATGTCCAAATAAGTAATACAATCCTTTACTTTAGAGGGATAAAAACCTTACCTTGTAAAATGAGGTGAAGAAGAGTGCCAAGTTTTGAATAAAATCCTAGAAAATAGGAAACAAATAAATGCATTACTGCAATGTGTTCTTCTTAATAATAATTAAAAAACAACCAACTGCACCTTTGCAACACCCTCAATTAAAATCACAGAAGGTGTTTCTTAAAGAGAGTAGTTATATGTTTTGTTCTGAAACACAAATAATTAACACAAATAAATTTCTAATAAGGAACAAATATTTATCAATGTCAGAAAAAATACATGTTCGCCAGTTGAACCATTTGCATAGGCCTCTGGGATATTTGTCCCTCATGGAAGTATGGTCTAACCCCATGCATATTATAATCAACAAACACTTAGGAAAATCAACAAAGTTATAAGATTGTGAAAATAATAATATAATAGAAATGACAAAGCTTTATAAAATAGGAAATCCATCCACAACCCATACACCAGTGACAAAAATAACTTATACCTGCAAATGCGCCATGAAGAAAGTATAAAGCTTAACAAATTGTGCATCATAATAATCTCCAAAATTAAGCATTGCAACCTGATCCAAAAAACAACTAGTAGGTGATACAAGAAGTATAAATGAAACAAATATACTTCGAGTAAACATGAAACAAATATGTATTAATTACCCTCACTTCTAGTCTCATTATGGCCCACTTTATGAATGCATTTGATGGGGACTTTTTGACAAATACTTTGTGTGTGACTGTTGTAACTGCCTGTCAAATTTTATAATACTATTGTACCATTTTTATTGGTTTATTGTGTCATTTTAGCAATAAAAAATGTATGGCATTTTATGTGGTACAAATAGGTAATTAACAACAATAACAACATCCAATAACCAATCTTAACAACACTTCATATCTGCAATTTATTTGAAATAACAAGTCATATTCTAGAAAATGATGGACTTTTAGCAAATACACTTGAAGACTAAAACATTCACCATTGATCAATCAACACAATAGGCACAAGATTTCTTACCCTCGAGAAATTTTTTAAAGGAATAAAACCCCAGCAAGAATAATCTTCCTTAAATATGAGATGACTAAGTTTTACATGAGAAAAATTATCGCAGAATTTACAATGAAGTCCCTAGGGCTTGTTACATGCCAAGAGAGAAAAAAGACCTCACTGAAATATGAATAAATCCCACTAAAGACTGTTGTAGGTAGAGACGGCCTAGATGAAATCCCTAATATGACGTCAGCCCTTAGCCCTTAACAAAATAATGGCAGCTTGATCCTAAATAAAATTGGTGATGTCAACCTTCAAACAATCAGTGGCAGCCCTCTAGGGCCTGATTACTATTATGGAAGCCGTGTTAAGGCTTCAAAAACTCCATGACAACCCTACTAGGGCATGATCAAACCCTCATATGACTGGAAAAGGCCTCACCAGGATAGGAACAGATATCGATAGCCCTAGTAGGGAAAAATCAAACCCTTGGATGGCTGGAACAGGTTTCGGAAGGCTAGGAACAGATATCAGCAGCCCTACTAGGGGGAAATAAGAACCTCAGTTGAGTGAGAGAGGTTCACATAAGGATGCGGCTAAGAGAGATAAACCCCAACAATGGTTCGGCTGAGAGAGGACTTCAACAATGTTGCAGCTAAGTTCCAATGTCTGAATAAGACCTAGAACAATCCATGCATTGTTCTTTGGCTTCAATGGCTGATTAACACATAATGATAGATACGAGACAGAAGATAACTAACAGATTGAAGACCCCGAACAAATTTTGGATATCAAATATTAAACCTAGTATCAAAAGATTAAACAAAAGATTGATCTATTTCACATGAAAGGTACATTTGTAATTTTTTTACCTAGTATCAAAAGATTAAACGAAAGATTGATCTATTTCACATGAAAGGTACATTTGTAATTGTTTTACCTAGTATCAAAAGATTAAACTAAATGCTATGGGAATTAAAAAACTCAACACCCTTGATGAATTTTATGAGCGATTCAAGGAAATATTCATGAATATTTGGTAAATCTTACTTGAATAGGTATTCCTTACCAAGTCATTGAAATTTGTTGAATAGCCTCATGATGATATTTCATTGTTATAGAAGATAAAGCTATTGGATTTTTGAAAATGGGAATGTACTTAGCCAGGGAGAGGCTCTGAATGTTGGGTTGAGGGATTCTTTAATTTGCTTCTAGCGATTTTATATTTTTTTACTTGTGCTACATTTGACTGGTAGATGGAAATCAAAAAATATTTTTATAATAGAAATGGCGATAACTTATGAAGGTATATGTTTCCTTGCCAGAAATAAACTCTACCTTCATGCAAATCTCTCTTGTTGTGTACCAATTTGGATGGATAATAGATAAAATTATGTTGCAGGTGTTGCATGTTAAAATGAATTGATATAATGGAAAGTGATGAAATTAAGCAAAGGGACAAAGCTCTCAAAGAAAAGGAAGATATTTCCCACAAGTTTGATCAAATTTCAAAGCAGAAGGACAAGCTTGAGAGAGAAAATTAAATTCTCGAGGGAATTTTCTCGAGAAACTGCAGGAAAGGTCAATGCTTTGGAACTTAGATTATCTGATTATTTTGAGAAACACGTATTTTTTTAGCAAGCAATTCGCATTTCTAAAGACCATGAATTACTCGAGAGAATAATGAAGATGCTTAATGATCAAATATTCAAAAATCACATAATTCGCAACCAACATAATCTGTTTCAGATGACCCCAAATCATCTTGTGAAGAACAAAATGAGTTTTCAAATAATCTCCATGAATATATGGAAATGGATGGGAATCTGCAAGCCTCCTTAGCCAGGGCAAGGGCTGTGTCGAAGCTTGCTGAGTCAGCAGAGGCAATGTTTAGGGATTACGAGCAAAATAATACGAGGGAAAAAAAAGAGTTAGAGAATAGTGTTATAAGTTTAACATAAGAGAATAGGCACAATATTAAATTTCTTAGGAGTTCTTTAGCAGAGAAGGAGGCAGTCGAGAAGGCCATCTCTAAATCAAAAAGAGGCAGTGACCAGAGGAAAGCTACAATTTTCCAAATAGCGGAAAGAGGGTTGCAGAAAGCTGGATTTGGATTTAGGGTTCGGCCATTTTTCCAAGGGGATCCTAAAAGTGTGGCTTTCAATGGAGGAGGGACACCAGAAAGTGGAGGAGGAACACCAGAGAATGAAGAAGAAGAGGAGGTTTTCATCCTGGCCTTTTCTATTGAAATTATAATAAAATCAACACGACTTGAAATAACATAATTGTGACATTCCCTGGAAAAAGAAGCATAATACGACACTGGTTTCTTCTTGAAAAAGAGGCACCTTGAAAGTATTACCATTTATTGAACACATTTAAAACCTTTTCATACATCAAATATCAATTTCATAACATTTAAGGCTTGATGAAAAACCCCAGTCCTATGAGTGAATTAGTGTGAAATGTAGGTACCTTTGATTGATGAGACATCAATTATTTGATTAAAAACTTCTCAGTACCTAAGGCCACCAAACATTGTTGGATTCGAAGCTAAGAGAAACTCTAGAGAGGATCCTTTCAATCTTCCAAGCCGCCCATGTAATGAAACTTTCTTGGTCAATTTTCACTCTGGTTTGCACAAATATATTTGATCCTCCCCATCAACCGTCATTTCCCACCTGGTGTTTGCTACCACCTAATAAAATGTATTACGTTATGGTCTGCCTATATCATGGACTTCGCACCATTCTGCAGTGCCTTGTCCTTCATTTAACCTCCATATTTGCATATAGCCAGGTTTCTCTCCCTTCTGTATTAACACCACTTGCCCATGGTATCCACTTAAATAAAGAGATGTTGGGTCATAGTAGACTTTTGTGCAATCCTCTGGCAGTGTAATTTCTATCCAACTTCTTTCTGCAATAGTGAATGCTACAATGAAATAGATGGAATTCCATTCAATTACCCAGTAAATGTTTCCTTTGGAACGGATACCTTTTCCATGAGGTTGAATGAAGTGGGGAACATTCATGGAACCCTGGTCCAAACATTGGACTCTGAATCATAAATTTTCAGCACCATTGAATTCCCACTTCGTTGTCAAAACTCATCGCCATTATTTTCACCCCGTAAGATAGTGAAACACCTCGAGGTAGAATCAAAGGTCATTCCAATGAAATCCCATCTTAGGTCAACATGGGCAGGGCCATGGAGTCGTCTCCAGGTTCTACTAGCAGGATTTCCTGTGGAACCAAAATTTCAAAGAATGGCTCAATTCCCACAAGTGTCATAAATTTGTTTTGATGGTGGATCCAAGTGTAATCCAAGAGTGGTAGAAATAGGAAGGCTTCTCTTAAGCTCCAAACAAAGAATAGAAGTCGGCTTCTCATGGAAATTAACAACAACAACATATAATCAAGTTGAAATATATGCATCGTTCTTAGGAACAACCCTATTCCAATGAAACAATGTGAAGAATATCACGATTCTAAGTGATTCTTTCTTCATCGTCAATCAAAGAAAAGGAATCCTAGGGAGGGAACTCTGCACTTTCCTAGTCGAAAATGGTAGGGAGGGAACTCTACACTTTCCTAGTCGAAAATGGGAAACCCATGAGAGGTATTGGCTCCCCTAATTTGATTATGGTAATATTGGTTAAGGAACTAAACCACATTAGCATCTACAATCAAGCTATAGGAAGAACATGAAACACTTGTCATAATGAAAAATATGACTACCATGCAAGTCTTATCGACCCTTTTAGTCTACGCAAGGGAGACTTAACTCTCCCCATGCATTTTGTTACCTCTATCCTCGGTGTTTAGACTATAGCACACCGCTATTTATGGACCCTATACTCGATCTTTCTTGCAAAGGTGGGATATTTCCTATTTCAGGGGATATTCTAGTAGAAGGATTGCTTGTTTTTGTTCTAGTGGTGCATTCTGTTGGAGACAACAAACCCATAAACAATGGTAATTTTGATTGGTCTATTTGTTTGGGGAAAAACATTGTTCAAAACTACTATTGTTTTCATGTTGCATGGGATTTAAAAGGACATCTTGGGATTTGGCAGTGGAATGGTTTTATTACTCTGAGGTTGCACAAAATCTCTCTAGGGGGGTCTGTTGGTATGGTTAGTTTTGTTTCTAGTTTGGAATTGAATTTTGATGCAAAAAAGGGATTTCACCTTTATGCCCAAGTTCCTAGTATGACTCGCCCTTCTAATATGGACTTTATAATAGAAGCATTATGAAATGCACTGAAAATTGGACTTGTTTCTAACAAAACCATTGTGAAATGCACTGAAAAATGAGCCCTCTGCTCAAAACTCATATAAACTACACCATGGCCATACTGGGATAGATCAAAACTCCTAAACTACACAACAGCCAGAGTAGGATCAATCAAAATTCCTAGACTACACACTGGCCAGAATAAGATCGATCGAAACTCCTTAGACATAGAGTAGGATTTATCAAAACTCTTTGGACTTGTTTGAGGGACCTTTTTCTAATAGAACCATTATGAAATGCACTGAAAATGGGACTTATTCCGCAATAGGATCGATCAAAACTCCTTGGACTTGTTTCGGGGACTTTTTTTCTAAAAGAACAATTATGAAATGCACTGAAAATGGGACTTATGCCAGATTAGGATCGATTAAAAATCCTTGGACTTGTTTCAGGGACTTTTTTCTAATAGAAACATTATGAAATGCACTGAAAATGGGAGTTATGCCAAACTAGGATCAATCAAAACTCCTTGGAATTTTTTCTAATAGAACCATTATGAAATGCACTGAAAATGGGACTTATGCCAGAGTAGGATCAATCAAAACTCCTTGGACTATTTTCAAGGACTTTTTTCTTGTATAACCATTATGAAATGCAATGAAAATTGGAATTTTTCTAATAGAACCATGAAATGCACTGAAAATTGATCCTTGGGCTCAAAACTCCTCAAACATGTTTCAAAGACTTTCAAAAAAAATCCATTAAGAAATGCACTAATAATTGAACCTGGAATAGTTGTGATAAACGACCACCCAATTGCCCCTGTACCACTTCCGAGAGCACAATACAATACTTATTTTATTTACCCAAAAGATCAAATAATACAAGCAAACTTGCATTGAGTATGGTTGTATAAACGTGTATACAATCTTAATACATAAGAGTGCGTTAAATCATCCAATGAAAGTGAATTAGGTTAACTTGGCCCATGTGGAACAGATCGAAAACAGTGCCTTTTTTAATTCTTGAGAGCTAAAGATGGTTTACATTGCGGTTAAGAATCTAACATGCTACCTTTTATGTTATGCCAATCCCAATTAAAATCAACTTGAAAATGCAGTAACCCTCTTCCTTTAGTTTGTCTTAGTGCCTTTCACCGTTCTAATTAAGTTGTACATGCAAAGACAAAAAAGGTACATAAAATTTGTCAAATTCAACCCTCTTGGCAGTGCAGTGAAAGCAACACAGCATAGGTTCGAAACTCGCAGGAGCATAATTAGCTGAAGATGCCGATGGACTATGACCCAGACATTTAATCAGATTTTGATATATATATATATATATATATATGTGTGTGTGTGTGTGTGTGTGTGTGTGTGTGTGTGTGTG